>JAXFYN010000464.1:0-217536 GCA_036172215.1 Camellia granthamiana
AAATTATAAGCACAAAAATATAGACCAAGCACACTTGCCAAACACATAATCAATTGCAAACATCCAAATACTCTCATACATTGTCATTTTGAGATCAGGAATGAGCTATCTAATCCCAAACTGTCTTGCAAATTAAAGAGTTAATTGATTTGAAAAACAAACAAAGTAATGAAAAACAAACAAAACTACCAGCAGATTTGATAGATTAGGTTCAATGATCTGATCTGATCTAATCTCATAATGAAAAAATTAGAGAGTTAATCAGCAGATTTGACAATGAGAAAGTAGAGCAACAGTGATCGATCTGGTTCAAACTCGACACCGATTAAGAGAATGAAAAATGTACCTGAGATAAGAGCAACATAGATCTATCTGGTTTGAGAATGATATCGATTTTGGATCTACGATTTGATGAAGAAAAGATCGAGTTTGAGTGCGAGTTCGATGAAGAGACTGATCAAAGCTCTCCAGCGACAGATCGATGAAGAGCAACAGAGATCGAGAGTTCAACGAATATACAATGACAAATCTGCAATCGAGCGAGCGAGAGAGAGTGTGTGTGTGGCTTTGATCTGGTTCGATGAATATCCGTCGAGGGCTTTGGAAGAGAGAGAGAGAGAGAGAGAGAGAGAGAGAGAGAAGAGAGAGAGAGAGGAGAGAAAGAGAGAGAGAGAGAGAGAGAGAGAGACTGAGCTGTGGAGAGAACAGAGAAAGTGAGAGACGGAGTATGGACGGTGTCAATATATGCACCCAATACGACGCCGTTCAACTGAGCTCAAAGAGAACGTTTTGAAAACATTGTCTTTCATTCATCTATAATGGCGTTTCCCAAAACGCCATAAGAAAAACGTTGCAGTAGGCCATTTTTCCTATAGTGAAATAGTATGGACTTTTTGACTTTTTTAGTAAGTTTTATTTCCTCCAACCAAAAAAAAAAAAAATCTCCCACAAGAAAGTTTACATTGAAGCTCTTTCACTTTATTTATTTATTTATTATTATATTATTTTTGTCATAAGCCTAACTTCTCATGCTAGCATTTACATGTTAAAAAAGTCTACGTACACAAAATCGATCATAGAACCCTAGGATTGTATCTAGTTCTGTAATTGATTTTTGTACAAATAAAGGAAATATTTACCTATTTGGTGCAGCGTAAGCAAAATCCGTAAAACCAAATAAGGGGCCTAGCCACTGGAGAATGCTGCCATTAGAGATAGCAACAAAAGGTCCTCTTCCCACAAAGTCGAAGGTGACAGCCACTGGACTTGTGACATTTGGTGGCAATTGTATCTTGTTAAAGGATGAATATTGACAAAGCACAACAAATGGAAGAGAACCGAAAAATATGAAGCTAAGGAACTTGCTAGCCATTGTGTTCATTGGATGTGAGAGCCAAAGAAGGCCTTAAACAGCATATATAGGCACATGAGCTAGTTCTCAAGCCCCCCATTTTTCATGACTAAGTTGAGTGAATAAATGAAGGTAGGAAAATATGTACTACACAACAAGTATTTTCAAATTGGATATAGTATAAACAATAGCAACAGTGAGACCAGTTTTTTTTTTTTTTTTTTGGGGGGGGGGGGTAGGGGGGGTTAGGTTGTAAAAGCGAGTTAGGTACACCAAAAACATTAGGGCAAATTACATATACCTCCCTAGAGGTTTAATTAAATTACAGATATCCCCTGAGGTTTCGGAAATTACATCCCGCCTCCTGAGGTTTATATTTTCATAACAAATTGCCCCCTGAAGTTTATATTTTCATAACAAATTGCCCCCTAATTTGTTATGCAAATATAACCTTCAAGGGGAAATTTGTAATTTCTCAAACCTCAAAGGGGTATCTGTAATTTAGCTAAATCTCGAGGGGGGTATATGTAATTTGCCCAAAACAAATTAATAGTTATTAAACAATAAGATTAGATGCTTGGACAGGTAACTACACTTTCCAAATTATTCAAGTAATTCACAATAAAAAATTATTCAATATTTCTATAGCAAATTCAAGTACTACTCTGTAGTAGTAGTTATTAGTTTAAATCATGAGATTAATCACTTTTGTACAGAAATTATTAGAAACAATATTTTATATGTCAATCTATAAATAAAATTGAGCATTGCTCAAGGAGTACTGAATTTTAACTATCTATTGAAGTCCTTTTACAAAGTATGAAATCTATATATATAAGGAAAATGGTCTTTTTAAAAACAATGATTGTGAAAGCTCCAAACTTCCTAATTAATTTTGTTAATTTTTAAAGAAATTAAAAAAAAATCTATTGGTTAGTTCCTTAAGTCAAAAATCCAAAAACAAAAAAAGTTCTAATTATCTACGATTTTGAATTTTAAAAATTTAAAACAATATGATAGCCCTCACTCTCTCCAAAAATAATATTGATGAAAACAATTCAAATAAAAAATAAATAAAGACACTAATTATCTATGATTTTGAATTTCAAAATTCAAAATAATATGGTAAGCCACCTTCATCCCACTCTCAGCTTTTCCGAAAATAATATAAATCTAAAATTTTAAAAACTCAATCAAATTAAAAATTCAATACAATTCTCTCTTTAAAATAATCAATATTTGATCTTTTTTTTTAGCCCGGCCAACTCCTCTCCAAATGTAATGATGCAATGGTTATTCTCTCTCTTTGCCAATAGTTCAAACTTATTTCAAGTTTGTTTGTTTGTGATTTTTTTATTTTTTTTTTGTAAATTTATATTTTCGTGTGAGTACTTTTTTTTTTTTTCTCTATATGACTTTTTTTTTTTTCCCAACTAAATTGATTTTAAATATATATATATGTTAACTATCTTTGTTTTGAAAGTTAATTTGAAGTTTATTTTTTATTTTTTTGAGTGGATGTTTGTGTATTTTTTATATTGTTATTATTATTTCTTTTGATATATGTGAATTGATAATATAGTTATGATTTTTTTTATTTTTTTTTATAGAATAAGTCGCCTTATATTGTTCTTTATGATTTGGCTATTCTTTAAATTTCTTAAACAAAATTTTCAAATTTTTTATTTGTAAAAAATTAAAAACATTTAATTGACTTGTCCATCAATAAATAAAATTTTAAATAATGAACATTATTCCATAATTTATGGATTTAAAAAAAAAAAAATTCAACACCCATAAATGGAATAAGAAAACCTAAAATCACGCATTTTTTTATTTTTCATTTTTAACTCTTTAAACTCTAACGGTACATTTTTATTTCCACAATATTATCTTTTTATATTTACAAAGATAAAAAACTAAACCAGAGTTACATAATGGTTAGTGGAGGTGGTAAGCATGGCAACAATAAGGGTGATGATGACCTTGGCCAGAGCATTGTTTGGGTGGATTTTGAAAAGGTGAATATTAAAAGAATAGTAGATAGTTTGGGTGATGAATTGATTTAGAAAACTAATGTGTGGTAGAGATTAAGTGTGAATTTTACCATATAAAAATTGATATTGATCCTATATTGTTTTTTATATATAATTTTGGATACTTTTGTATAACTATAAAAAATTATTATGATCACATTTTACTTGTCATTTGATATATTATTATTGTATTATCGTAATGAATTTTATTATTAATGTCTATTATCAATGCAATGGTGAGACGTCACCTGATAAATAAAAATATGTTTTGTTATTATTATTATTGATAATATATTTCTTTATTTACTTTTTTACAATGTTTAAAAAATTAATTTATGTTTATTGTTAGTTTTTGTAGATGAGAAGTCAAAATTTTTTTAAACCAAATTCAAGTTATAAATAATTTGAGATTCAAAAGGAAATTTTAAAAGAAATTATAATTATATATAATTTTAAAATATTTTTAAAAAAATGAAAGGAAAAATTGGAACTATAAATTAAAATTATCAAATAACCTGATTCTATGAAAAAATTTAAATGAAAAATTGATCAAATTTGAATTTATAATTATGAAATTTTTTTAATAAGCCATTAACTTTTTATTTAAGTTCTACCTTGAACTGATCTTAAATAGTTTTTTAGATATAAATATATCTTAATATTAATACAATCAATATTAGACACATTTTAAGAAGGGGTAAATTATATCGATAGTCCCCGTATTTTGTCTCTTGTGTCAATTTGGTCTCTGTAATTTTAATTAATTTGATTTTTACCCGTAATTTTAGATTTTGTATTAATTTGGTCCAATTGATAATACCAGTTAAGATTTTTGAAAGAAAATAGTTATTGAGTTGGTTGAATTTAACTTATTGAGTTGAACAAGTTTATAATTTTGTCTATAAAAGTATAACATATGCCACTCATGTGTGTATTTTCAATAAATAAATAAATAAATAACTAGCAATTATAACAATTGGACCAAATTGATATAAAATTATAAATTTAGGGTCAAAATTGAGCAAATTAAAATTGCAAGGACAAAAATAACACAAGAGTTAAAATATAAGGATTACCAATGTAATTTATCCTTTTAAGAATAAGTACATAATTTCTTAATTAATTTTGAAATTGTTAATAAATATAGCAAACAAATATGTACATATTTCCTATTTTTGTTATAAATTTTAAAAAATATATATATTTACTAATTAAAAATTAAATAAATAGGTAGATCTACTAACTCATAGATTGGACATGAACTAAACGCTTCTCTAAGGACTAGGCTTAAATCAAGAATTATTGGCAAAAAAAATCGACTTGAACTAAATTTTCTTGACTATTTTTTAGTGTTTAATCCAATATTAAAATCCTCAAATTAGCTCATATCAGTCACGAACTGATAAACTATGAAAATTATTGAAAAATCCCATTTGGGAGAGTTTTAGTCTAAAGAGTCCTCCTTGCTTTTTAATACTCTGGGAAGTCATTTCTTTTTGGTAATATAATCCACAAGATCCCATTTGCTAATTTTGGAATGGATTTAGTGACATTTTTACCCTTTCTTTTAAAAGGATTTTTGAATTCCATTGCTTACATTTGTTTTGTTGTGCATATTTTTGGAAAGATCAAATATGGGTAGGATTTTGTGGGTTTCTAGGGTTTGTGAGTATTTAAATTTTGAAAAATATAATTAAATGTGAACGTGAATGTGAATGTCTCCGAGGTCACATTGCATGTACATTATTGAACGATGTGAATGTGCGATATAGCAGCCATATGTATCGAGTGTATGAACGTACCATTTATGTTGAAAATTGAAATTCAAAAAAATAATACAATGATTTGCTGCGAAATCGCATCAACACAATAGGTGTTAGTATGTGTGACCGTTGTAATGTGACCATGTGTTTGGTGCCACAGATTTTCAAACGTGGCTCACCGGCACCACATCGCCGCATAATATCACACAATGACCAATTGCATGAACTACATGGCAACATTTACACCCAAACAACACCCAACACAAATCTATTAAAAATAGAACAAAACACACATGACCATCAGTAAGATTTTTTGTGGGAGATTCTGTATTTTTGGTTGATGTAGAATGGGGAGTTTCCTTGACTACATTATGTAATGTGATATCCGATTCCGCTCAAAGTGAGATTCAAAACAATTTCAAAACCTTAAAAACTAATGAAACTGATTTTGGAATTTTGACTTGCAATATGGAAATGTGGTTGCCACATTTGGGATGAAGATTCTTACATGAATCGATGGTCCATACGAGTGTGAAATAACCAAATGGGAATGATGAAACTTTGCTACGGCAAAATCCTAGACGACCAATGAACCTATTGGCTTCCTCAACTTTGTGGTGGATGCATTTGGGTCGGATCAAACCCACAATGACGCTTTCGGAATTTTGAATCAACAGATGTGGTCACTACTTGCAAATACAACGTCCACAGTGAAAACCCCCTCTAGAGTTGGCAAAAACCATGATCCAATTGAATGTGGAACACCCAAACCAAGACGACGGATGCAGCATTGTTTCTGACAAATCACTCGACAACAAACATACCGAATCAAAGATTTTGGTCGGAACCCTCAATTTCTGTTGGGCCTGAAACGTTTGATGTACTTTCCAAATGAGAATGACGCAATTTTGTGGTTTTGGGACGTTGTTCATGACGTCCCAAAAGTGTTACCCACACTTCAAATACCAAGACCTCGAACCTAACACTGGGGCATTTTCCAAAATGAAGGCTGATTTGGTGGGATTTCAGTGGGTTTCCTTTTTTTCAATGTGGGATATGAATCCGCTCAACTCACATCGCGATTCACCGTAACTTAAATCCCTAGAAATCCGAGAACAAATTACGACCAAATTTGCAACTGTGATTTGCTTATGTGGTCACCACGCCAACACTTGCACTTGGAATTTTAAACCAAACCGAATGCGATCGAGTTTCAGAAAACCTGAATTTGCACAGTTGGAATCAGAATGAAATTTACTGTTGAAGTTTGCGTTTTCCTTGATCGGACTGAACATTGGACAACATACACGCCGATAGGAGGTGTAGGGTGTTACAACTCCGCCCTGTTGTGGAATGTGTTCACTGTTCATCCAACGATGGGGAGACAATACTCCTGTTTGGTAGAGCTGTGGGAAAATGCTTATAGCTTATGTCTAAACAGCTTATAGCTTATAACTTTCAGCTTAAGCTGATTTTCAGCTTATTCTTAAAGCATCTCCTGCCCCACTCAAAGAATAAGCTGATTTCTGACTTCCACAAAGCTATAAGCTATAAGTTATAAGCTAAATCAAACACATCAAAATAGCTTAAATTAAGCTGAAAGCTGAAATAAGCTGTAAATAATTTCTGCCAAACAGGCACAATGTCACTTGAACACCTTTTGGCCATTACTCATGAACTGCTCCAGTGTGGTTTAGCAGTCCGTATTTTTTTATTACCAATGTGGACTTCACCCTAAGTAGATGTGGGATGTAGGAATTTTTACGTGGGTATGTTTTGGCCCAAGATATGAAGTGGGTGACGTGGGCAGGCCAAACTAACATATCAACCAATAAAAGACTATAGTGCTTATGTGGTCACCACGCCAACACTTGCACTTGGAATTTTAAACCAAACTGGATGCGATCGAGTTTCAGAAAACCCGAATTTGCACAGTTGGAATCGGAATGAAATTTATTGTTGAAGTTTGCGTTTTCCTCGATCGGACTGAATGTTGGACAACGTACACGCTGATAGGGGGTGTAGGGTGTTACAGCTCCGCCCTGTTGTGGAATGTGTTCACCGTTCATCCAACAACGGGGAGACAATGTCGCTTGAACACCTTTTGGCCATTACTCATGAACTGCTCCGGTGTGGTTTAGCAGTCCGTATTTTTTTATTACCAATGTGGACTTCACCCTAAGTAGATGTGGGATGTAGGAATTTTTACATGGGTATGTTTTGGCCCAAGATGTGAAGTGGGTGATGTCGCAGGCCAAACTAACATATCAACCAATAAAAGACTATAGTGCGTTTTTTTCAAACGTGGCAGGCCGTAACATATACAATCTTCATTAGTCACTATTAAATATCATACCTTCTGGGCAGAAACGTAAGTCATCACAAATTGGGACTTCTGAGAGTATTATAATTCATTTGGGACTGGAAGGTTCACAAGTCATCCAAATGGGATTTATAGGTCAATCCCCCATAATTTAAATATAAAATTTTAATTTATTAGGACTGGAATATAACTTACAATTTAGGGTGACTTTATCTTAAATAATTTTTTTATACATAAATATATATAACTATTCATTTAATTATTTTAAACATAAATATATAGTTTTTTTTTTTTTAACTATAGTTCAAACTTTTTAATAAGTATGCATAAAATAAGTCCATATTTCTTATTTTTATTATGAATAAATATTTACAAATATTTATTTACTAATTTAATAAATAGATATATCAAATGATTCATATGAGTTGGGAACAGAACAAGACAATTTTTAATGATTAGGTGAAAGACAAGTTGGTGTAAATCTAATGTTAAGCCTAAATTTAATATCACAAGTGAATCCTAATTCATTTTTATGTAAATTTTATAACATAAGACAAATTATAATTTTTAAACTTCACAAAACATAAAAAAATTACTATATTAACAAATGTAATTTGCCACTATCATACTGAGAGGGTGTTTTATATGAATATTGGGCCCGAGCTGGACAATGGGCCGTTGTGAGCCACAGTACAAAGGGCTGAGTGGAAAGTCCTCAAAAGTAGTCCGGTCCAAGAAGGACCTAAAGTTAGACCGGTCCCCAAAGCGCTATTGTTATCTCGGTCCGAGAATGTGCTGTGAATAGTTCGGTCGTGGGGACGCCCCACTAAGTTAGTCTGGTCGCAGCGTGTTACGGTTAGCCTGGTCGTGTCCTCTGAACCGAAGTATGATAAGCCTTCTTTAGGTATTCTTCTGGGTTAGTTCGGCTCGACTCTTCTATGAATAGCTTGGTCTTAGCATGCGAAGCCGAGGTAAAGGTAAGGAAAAGAGGAACCGGACTAGAAGTTAGATCGGTCATGCCTGCCTGTCTAGTATGGCAGTGGTATTTCGGTCACATAGAAGTCTGACCATGGTAGAACCATCTCACTTGGTTTAAGCAGTGAAGAGGGTGTAGAAAGATAAGCATTATCTTTCAGAAGTATGAATCCTAGGAGGACTCTACATGGAGGAGTAAGAGTCCTACTTGGATTGTGCCACGCGGAACCTATAAAAGCTCACAAACATCACCTATGGAGAGGTAACGCAACTTTGATTCCCGAATACACAGAGCTTTTTGTCTATTTGTTTAGCTTGTTGACTTAGGCATCGGAGAGGTTTCCAGCACACACCCGCCGGCTAGCTCACGTTTGTATTTTCAGGGAGTAGAGCGATGTTGTACGGAGGAGCGCAGACTTGATCAACAGGATTATATGAGAAGGTTTATTTTTTTCCCGTACAATTGGCGCCGTTTGTGGGAAGTCAGACAAGAACAAAACCTCTTGATCAAGCTTTTCTTCTTTAGAATCAATGGCGCACAACGAAGATTTGCCACAATCCGCCATTGACAGACAAACACCAGAGGGGGGTGCAAGGCGCGAAGGTCTACCTCTCATCTCTCTTATGGCGGATTTAGAGCCACAGCGGCAGAATGCCAGGAGGGATACGAGGGGGAGAAGGCGGACTAACAGCCCCCATCACTCTCGTTCACAAAGTCCTGAGAGACAAAGGCGAAGGATTGATCCTCAAACTCTGGAGGACCGTGTGAAGGAGCAAGACGAACTAATACGACGGATGGCGGCAGACATGGAGTCCATGAAGCGCCAGATAAAGGGAAAAGGAGTGGCGATAGGAGAGGGACGCAAAGGCAAGACGCCCCCTCGCCACTCGGAAGATCGTAGTAGACATACCACACCATCCCAAGCGGAGAGTAAAAGCCTCAGGATAGGCGACACTCAATCCAGAACCTCCAAGACTCGTTACTCCAGGTCTGAGAGAATGAGGACTGAGAGGTCATACACTGAGGGAAGCACCTATCGGCCCTCGTACACGCACCAGACAAGATCCAGGCAAACGGAGTTGCCCAGATCATCCGACCTACGTACCGTGCTAGAGGAGAGGGCACAATGGAAGGAGGATGCCAGGGCGCACGATCCACACAGAGTGTCCGCCTTTCAGTGATTGGCTCCTTGGACGCATGGAAGCGTCGAGGTTGGAATGCCAATACCGCGCCGAGCCTACGAACCAACAGACAAAGCGTTAGCGAGGCTGCAGACCTCGCCGTTTGTTCCTGCAATAAAAAACACGACCCTACCATCAAGCTTCCTTCCGCCCAAATTACTACGTATGAGGGAAAGACGGACCCCTACTCACACTTGAGCCACTTTCGCCAGGTCATGGCTATATACTGGCGAAACAAGGCTTTGATGTGCATCCTCTTCCCATCTAGCCTTGGCGACCTAGGCTTGACTTGGTTCGAAAAACTTCCAGAAGGCAGCATAGCCTCCTGGGCACAATTGGCGGAGGCGTTCGTAACGAGGTTCAGAACAAACACCAAAACCCCGGTGGAGATCGACCAGCTACTCTCCATCGACATGGGCGACAAAGAGACCCTAAGATCCTACAATAGTCGCTACTGGGAAACCTTCAACCAGATTGGGGACTGCCCCACCAATCTCGCCATTGCACAGTAAAAAAGAGGCATTCCAGTCGGAAACAAACTAAGGGACTCAATCACCATGACGCCACCACTCACCATGGAGGCCCTGATGGAAAGAGTGCATCAGCACATCAGGGTGGAAGAGGATGGCGCCCGTGCCAAAACAAAGTCTGGCACGATCGCAATACCGGATAAAAAGGCCTCAGCAAAGGTCAACGCGGTAGACCGTCCGAACAGAAACGGACGAGGCAGGCGAGACAACGGAGAGGATCAGGATAAAAGATGGTTGAGAGTCCGCACTGCCATAACCACGGTATTCAAGAAATCGATCTATCGGATTCTAAGCGAGATACGAGATGAACCTTTCGTCAGATGGCCTGCTAAGCTATGAGAGGCTCAGAAAGACTACGACGAAAGGTCACGGTGCACCTTCCATAAACAAAAGGGGCACCGCACTGAGAATTGCACACCATTGAGACAGCACCTGGAAGAGTTGGTGGCCGCAAGTCACCTGGATAAATACATTGAAGGAGGGACGCAACCAGCCCCCCAGGACCACAATAACCCCAACGGGATGCCGGTCGACGCCCTACCTCAAGGCATAATCAATGTGATACATAGAGTCTTCGAACCTGAGCTTGTATGCGAGCTCAGAGGGTCAATCAAGAAGGCTGAGCACTTAAGAGAGGTACTTAGTGCACAACCTACCATAAAAAAGGGGAAGATAGAGGCCACGAACGTCATGTCCTTTTCAGATAGAGACTTGGCGAGGATATATTGCCCTCACAATGATGCCCTGGTCATCACTCTCCGAGTCAAAGATTTTGACGTCAAGCGGATTTTGATTGACCAGGGTAGTTCATGTGAAATAATGTACTATGAAACATTTAAACAATTGAAGTTACAAGATAAAGACTTGGCACCTGCCGTATCTCCCCTGATTGGATTCAACTCAATGCCAGAGTGGCCAGTCGGAAAAATAATTCTTCCAGTTAGAGCAGGAAGCGTAACGAAACAAGTGGAGTTCTGGGTATTGAAAGTCCCTTCCACTTACAACATCATCTTGGGCAGAACATGGCTGCATGCCATGCGATCGGTGGCGTCATCCTACCACCAAGTAATGCGGTTCCCCAACGAAATCGGGGTAATTGAAGAGGTCTATGGAGACCAGATTATGTCCAAACAATGTTTTGTCACGGTGAATGGTAGCCGCGCTGCCAAAGGATATGTTCATTCGGTGGAAGAACCTGAGAGCAATGGACTATTCGCAGATGTAGGCAAAGCAGCTAATCAAAAAGCGGTGGAAGACTTGGTAGAGGTAAGAATAGATAAAAAGAACCCGGATAAGTTCTTTTTGCTTGGTTCGTCATTGTCCAGCACTGAGAGATTAGAGGTCTTGGAATTTTTGACCTCTAACATCAAAGTGTTCGCCTGGACACCATACGACATGCCAGGCATTGATCCTAACTTCATCTGTCACCAACTCAATGTCCACCCATACGCCAGACCAATCATTCAGCGCACACGCAGATCGGCACTCCACCACGCCGAGATAGTGGCGGAAGAAGTGGGAAATCTGCTAGAGGCAGGAGCAATCAGAGAGGTGCACTACCCCAGATGGATTTCCAACACAGTCGTGGTGCCAAAGAAGAATGGCAAATGGCGCGTCTGCGTTGACTATAAGACAGTCAACAAAGCATGTCCAAATGACAGCTTCCCCCTACCACGAATAAATCAACTGGTAGACCTAACGGCGGGGCACAACCGACTTAGCTTCCCTGATGCATATAGAGGCTACCATCAGATCGCCATGTACGAACTAGACCAGGAGGTCACGTCCTTTACAACTCCAAGAGGACTGTATTGCTACAAGGTCATGCCCTTTGGATTAAAGAACGCAGGGGCAACGTTCTAGAGAATGGTCACTAAGATGTTTGAGCCGTTGTTAGGCAGAACAATGGAGGCTTACATCGACGACATGGTGGTCAAGAGCAAGGATAAAAACAACCATCTAAAGGACCTAGGTGAGATGTTCCATATTCTGAAGAAGCACAAGTTGCGCCTCAATGCATCCAAGTGTGCATTCAGTGTAGGGTCTGGCAAATTCCTGGGCTTCCTGGTAACCAACCGGGGTATAGAGGCAGGCCCCTCTCAGATCAAGGCAATTCAGGATCTGGAGAGACCAAACTCAGTAAAGGAAGTATAGCACCTCACAGGCATGGCGGCTGCGCTCAATCGGTTCATAAGTCGGTCGTCGGACAGACTACGACCATTCTTCCATGCTCTAAAAACCAAGTTTGAGTGGGATGAAGAATGTGACCACGCTCTGGAAAACTTGAAAGAATACATGTCTTCTCCACCACTACTCGTCACCCCAATACCTGGAGAAGAACTCTTCCTGTACTTGGCGGTCTCACAGCACGCAATTAGCGCAGTGTTGGTCCGGGCGGAAGGAATCCAACATCTGTCCATCTTTTATGTCAGCAAGACATTACTGGGCGCTGAAACAAGGTACTTGCTACTAGAAAAACTGGCCTTGGCCTTGATGATGGCCTCAAGGAAGTTGACGCACTACTTTCACGCCCACACCATAGTCGTCCTCACAGCTTTCCCATTGAAAGCTTTGTTTGAAAGGGCGAACTTCTCTGGGCGAATTTTGAAGTAGGCAGTAGAGCTGGGACAATATGACATCAAGTTCCAACCCAGAACCGCGATAAAGGCTCAAGCTTTGGCAGACTTTGTCTCAGAATTCACCCCAGGAAGTCATCATATCTGCCCAATCGACCTGACTAAAACAACCGAACTAGGGATGGAAGTTAACGTCGGAATAACGCAACCCCTGGTACAAGTTACCCAGTCAGGTCCCAAGGCAGACCAGAGTGAAGCAAGGAAGGAAGAAGAAAACCATACTATACCAAGTCAAGACTCACCAACAAACAAAGACTTGGTACAATCAGATAATAAGGGGCAAACAGCAAGTATGGACCCTGAAGTAGACACCAGCAACGTTAAAGACCCCAAGGCATCATCTGATCCCTCCACTTGCTGAAAGTTGTTCGTTGGAGAGATGTGGAAGCTCTTTGTGGATGGAGCATCCAACCGGCATGGAGCTGGACTCGGCATAGTCCTCATCTCCCCAGACGGCCTAGTAGTGGAGCAAGCAGTCAACCTTGGCTTCCCAGCATCAAACAATGAAGCGGAATATGAAGCGCTTCTTGCAGGCCTTAAATCAGCATTCTACATGAAGGCCACCGAGCTAATGGTTTACAGCGACTCACAATTGGTGGTAAACCAAATATCTGGCGACTACGAAGCAAAGGATGACAGGATGGCAAAATACCAAGAGTTGGTCAGAATAGAGATCAAGAAATTTGAAGTAGTCAGGATAGAACAAATCGGAAGGGAGGAAAATAGCAGAGCGGACGAACTAGCAGGCTTTGCCTCAATGGCAAATACTTCCATCCCTCATCCATTGCTGATCGACTACCTACCTAGACCAAGCATTGAAGACCCCGAAGTAGAAGAGATATGTTGCGCGGAGCTAGGCCCTTCTTGGATGGATCCCATCATCCTATTCTTAAAAGACGGCACCCTGCCAGAAGAAAAAGAAAGAAGCCAACAGAATAAGAGCAAAGTCGCAGCGATTTTGGCTCTCCCCATCTTTGGCATTATACAAGAAATCATTCTCGGGACCCTACCTAAAGTGTGTTCATCCCAGCAAAGTAGAAGCATTCTTGTTTGAAATACACGAGGGCGTATGCGGAAGCCATCAAGGAGGAAGATCATTAGCATACAGAGCAATTTCGCAAGGATACTGGTGGCCGTACATGCAGGCAGACTCAGAGAAATATGTGAAGAAGTGCGAGAAATGTCAAAAATTTGCACACCAAATACATCAGCCAGTCAGAGAGCTCTTACCATTAACAAGCCCATGGCCCTTCGCAATGTGGGGCTTGGACATAGTAGGGCCACTTCCAACAGCACCAGGGAACAGGAAGTTTTTTCTTGCAGCAACCGACTACTTCACAAAGTGGGTGGAAGTAGAAGCCTTGGCATCAATAAAGGAAAAAGATATGAAGAAGTTTGTCTTGCAGAATATCATCACTCGATTTGGCATACCAAAGGCACTAATATCAGACAACGGCACGCAGTTCGACGGCAGAATCTTTAAAGGCTTTTGTGAAGGTACAAGATTGAGTTCTACAATTCTACACCAGCATACCCCCAAGCAAATGGTCAAGCAGAAGCATCAAACAAGATAGTCTTGGACGGATTGAAGAAAAGGTTAGAGAAAGCCAAAGGCAAGTGGGCAGAAGAGCTCCCTCATGTTTTATGGGCTTACCGCACTACACCTCGGCAATCAACATGAGAAACTCCATTTTCCTTAGCCTATGGTATGGAGGCAGTAATCCCACTAGAAGCTGGCCTCCCCACAATTTGAAGCGAGAATTTTGATCCAGACTTAAACGAAGAAGCCATAACATTAGAGCTTGACCTTGCAGAAGAAAGAAGAGAGAGAGCACTAGTTCACATTGCCTCGTACCAACAAGAGTTATCCAGGAAATACAACAAAACAGTGCACCCAAAACAATTCAAGATCGGAGATTGGGTACTACGCAAAGTGATGGGAAACACCTTGGTACCAGGAGATGGCAAGTTAGGACCTAAATGGGAAGGACCTTACAAAGTGGTTGAATTAGCAGGCAAAGGGGCATACCACTTAGAAGATGAGGACAGCAAGGCAATTCCTAGGTCTTGGAATACTGCCAACCTCAAGTTATTTTATTTTTAGGCTTTTTTCTTTTTAAAAGTATGTGTAATTTCTCCATTTCTCAATAAAACAAGTAGTTTTCTTTTCAGTATAGACGTTTTCTTCTGTAAAAGTTTGTTTTAGTGAATTAGTGAGTTAGGGGCACAAAAAACACAGTTGGCCGGAATAACCAATCTGCGAATCTTCCTAAGCCCAGGGTAAGGATCCAAGCTGCAGGACGTTTGATCGAAATAACCAAACATTTTATTCTAGGTTGGCTGGAAAAACCAACTTAGAGGTTGGCTGGATTAAACCAACACCGTACCTAAGCCTAGGATAAGGATCCAGGCTGCAGGACGTTTGGTCAGCATAAACCAAACACTGTATTCTAGGTTGGCTGGAAAAACCAATTTAGAAGTTGGCCGGATTAAACCAACACCCCTCCTAAGCCCAGGATAAGGATCCAGGCTGTAGGACGTTTGGTCGGAATAAACAAACATTTTATTCTAAGTTGGCTGGAAAAACCAACTTAGAGGTTGGCTGGATTAAACCAACTCTTAGCACTCTTCAGCCGAAGTAAGGGTATAGGCTGAAAAGTGGTTGGCTGGATTAAACCAACTCTTAGTACTCTTCAGCCGAAGTAAGTATATCAGCTAAAGAGTGGTTGGCTAGATTAAACCAACTCTTAGCACTATTCAGCCGAAGTAAGGGTATAGGCTGGAGAGTGGTTGGCTGGATTAAACCAACTCTTAGTACTCTTCAGCCGAAGTAAGTATATCAGCTAAAGAGTGGTTGGCTGGATTAAACCAACTCTTAGCACTATTCAGCCGAAGCAAGGGTATAGGCTGGAGAGTGGTTGGCTGGATTAAACCAACTCTTAGTACTCTTCAGCCGAAGTAAGGGTATAGGCTGAGGAGTGGTTGGCTAGATTAAACCAACTCTTTGTACTCTTCAGCCGCAGTAAGGGTATGGGCTGAAGAGTGGTTGGCTGGATTAAACCAACTCTTTGTACTCTTCAGCCGCAGTAAGGGTATGGGTTGAAGAGTAGTTGGTTGGATTAAACCAACTCTTAGTACTCTTCAGCCGAAGTAAGTATATCGGCTAAAGAGTAGTTGGCTAGTCAGCTCAGTGAGATTGCTCAACTGAGACCGGAATTAAGTATCTCGGCCGAAAAATATTGTGTTTCGTTCAAATTACAGTTAGAAAGCAAATACAAGAGCAAGCATAAAAGCATTCAATCGAAATAACAGTTGGAGCAAAAGAAGATTT
This sequence comes from Camellia granthamiana, assembly GCA_036172215.1. Classification (NCBI taxonomy): domain Eukaryota; kingdom Viridiplantae; phylum Streptophyta; class Magnoliopsida; order Ericales; family Theaceae; genus Camellia; species Camellia granthamiana. The sequence goes on from JAXFYN010000464.1 coordinate 16,128, forward strand.
TCATTGTCAAGTTCCAAAGTACAAAGGAGGGGCCCCAGCCCAGTTACAATTGCCTTCCAAAAAGCAAAACAAAAAGGAAGAAAGAAACAAAATTAGTTAAAAAGATCATCAAGATCGGCGTCTATGTCACCGTGAAGCTCGGTGTCAGTCGGTAGTGCGGTCTCGCGAGGCAGCTCGGTGTCAATGGGAAGCACGGTTTCAGTCGTAAGGTCTTCAACCGTTGGCTCCAACCGAACTGATTGATCGTTGGCTTGTTCATTCACGACCGAGGTATTATTGGGCTCGGTATCTTCATCTTCATCATCTGAACCTTGAAGAAACTGTTGTTGAACGGATGCAGCGTACTCCGCCAGTAAGCTCGGTATGAAGTACTGAGGAGGATTGTATACCTCGGTCTCAGGTTCACAACTGAGCTGCACCACCGCTGCCCGCCAACCGCACTTGAAGAACAAATCTTTGGCGGCCTCACATTGCGGAATATAGAGGGCCTCCCCCTCCTTGAAACCTTCGGCGTTCGCATCGTTCGCCTTTTTCTTCAGTTCGGCGATCTCTGCGTTTTTCTTGCCTTCGAGCTTGGCTAGCTCGCGCAGATATTTGTCTTTGATCAAAGCTACAGCCTTCTGTTTCTCCGCTTCAGCCGAGCTAACGAGTCCGGTCAGACGACCATTCTCGGATTTCAGCTCGGCTAGCTGCTTCTTGGCCTCTTCTAGCTCGGCAGTTTTTTTCAGCTACTTCGGCAAGCGCCTGCCTTGTGGTCTTGCGAAGCTCAAGCACTCGCTTATGAGCGATGTGGCTCTTCTGCATAGCCTGCAAAAAGAGGGCAGACTTGTAATCAAACCGAGATGGAAGTTGTAGCAAATTAGAAAGGTTAAAGTAGGAAAGGTTACTTATAAGCACCATGGATTTGGTGGCCGAACGAATGGCACTTAGTTCGGTCAGGTGCTGGTGGTGCTCCATGTCTGCTGGGAGGCACACACTCTTGGCTAGGTTAAAAGCCATCAGATGATCTTTTTTAGCGACAACTGAGTCAGTGTCCTGAATATCTCGGTTTTGGAAGGTGAGTTTGGGGGCCCATTTGGAGGAGCTGGCCCGGTCGGAGCGCTCCGGCTGAGGGCTCGGTGGAGGACTTGGAGGCAGAGTTGTTTCATCTTCATCAACAAGACGCTGCTCGGTTGGCGTGGTCCGGGCGCGCTTGCTTGGGCGTGATGAAGAAGGTTGTTGAGATGGGAGGGCCACCACGGTTTCCTGGTTTTGGTTCGGTAGTGGTACCTCGGCTCTGTTTGTTTCGGTCAGCAGGGCCCGAACTCTGTTCCTTTTGGCCATTTCTTGTTCAGCTGTCAGAGGGACAAGATTGATTTGGGGTAAAGTGGGGTCCGGTTCAGGGGTGTCCTCTAGCAGGAAGTCTATCACTCTGGCCTTACGTCGGCTGCTATATCGGTATGTCGGTTCGAAATTCAGCAGCTTCGCCCAACTTCTTTCTGGAACCCGTAGTGCAGCGCGGAGAGTGTTCAGATTGGGGTAGCTGTAAAGAGATTGAAGATGGGCTGAATCTGCAAAAAGAATACAACTATTAGTTCGGTTATGAAATTCGAAACCGAAGTAAAACAGAAGCATGCATAGAGCCGAAGTAATTATACCGGGTGTTCCTTTATTTCAATTTATACTGCAGCCTGGGATCTGGGTTTGGTGGTCTTCAAAATTGCCAGATACCCAGAAAAAATCGTCATCGTTCAAGTCTTTATCCGGTGTGTCTTTTATTATTTTCTCTCGGCGACGTCGTATTCTTAAATAATAAATCCACTCATCATCTTTTGACCCTATTGAGTACTGATGGAAGATCTCGGCTAGGCCGAGGTTAATGCCAGCTCGGTGGTTTAATTCGGCTATACCATTTATTATACGGTATGAGTTTGTAGAAAGCTGGGTTGGGCATATTCTGGTTTGCCTAAGGAATTCGCAGAGCAATGGTTGAACAGGGAATCTTAGTCCGGTTTCTACTATGGAAAGGAGGGTGAAGGGAACAAAACCAGGGTTTCCCCAAGGAACGATGTCTTGTTCGGCCAGGGTGAGATGGACGTCGTCAAGAATGTTATATTCCATTCGGAATTCGGCCAGGCCACCAGGTGTTTCTACTAGAGACCTATATTTACCCATTTATGATTAAGTTATGAATAAATTATACTTGTATTAATTCGGTCACGGAAGTGGGTTGAGTAGCTCGGTTGAGCGCTCAAAGGAGTGCCTGGGCAACCTAAGTCTGCAAAGTGAGACACAGAAATATTAAGCACAGATCTTTGGACCGTGCTAAAGAGAAATAGAGGAAAGATATTTCAAAACTTAGCTCGGCTATGTGAAATGCTACATGTCTTAGCCCGGTTTGGGCAAGGTTTGGGTATCTCGGTTTCTACAAAGGATTCGTTATCTCGATTCGTACAAAATTTTTTAGACCGGTTGAGCTTCTAGGGGCAGCTTGCTTAGTTCGGTCTAAAACTAAGAATGCTGGTTTAGCCCCGAGACATAGCTCGGTCGGAATTAAGGTTAGCCCTAGTCTGGTTCATTTGCTCGGTTAAAGGAGAGCATTATACTTTGGTTTATTAAGACTACTGGTATAAACATGGAAGTGCTAGTTCGGTTATGAACTGGCTAGACTTACACCTAACACAAACAGTATCCTAGTTCGGTTGCATGGTTATTTTGAATCAAAACCAGCGTTCTACAGGTTTCATGGATTCAAGTAGTGCTTATGAAGTTTTTTTCCAGAAAAATACAAAACAAAGCAAAAGGAAATAAAGTGCTTTACAAAAACACTTACGCTATGTTGTGGATTAGACAAAGGCAAGAACGAGAATAATGGAAGAGATTGAGTTACTTACCAGATTGAGGCAGAGAAAACTGAAGATGGAAGAAGAATACAGGTACGAGCACAAGTTTCACAGTTGCAAAAGTTAAGGAACAATGGAGGCTTGAGAAAGAGAGGGAATGAGGGGAATAGTGAAATGACTGATCCTAAACCTTGAGATTTGTTTTGTGAAAAGAAAAGGAAGGACGAAAAGGCAGGAACTGTTCAAATTTTGCGAAGTACGAGGGCGGCGTGACAACTACAGTAGGCCAATAATAGCCTGCCACGTGTCATTGGAATGAGAATCGTTTCAACTGCTGTGATTGAACGGACATTTTTGACCGGACAAGTTGAGCGCGATTAAGAATTTAGCTCGGTTGGAAAGGCTAAAGGGTTTTTTAGCTCGGCTGGATAGGCTTAAAAACTTTAATTCGGCTAATAAATAGGTTATCCCAATCATGCTGTGCAGATGGAATTAAGGGACAATTGAGAGGGTGTTTTATATGAATATTGGGCCGAGCTGGACAATGGGCCGTTGTGAGCCACAGTACAAAGGGCTGAATGGAAAGTCCTCAAAAGTAGTCCGGTCCAAGAAGGACCCAAAGTTAGACCGGTCCCTGAAGCGCTATTGTTATCTCAGTCCGAGAATGTGCTGTGAATAGTTCGGTCGTGGGGACGCCCCACTAAGTTAGTCCGGTCGCAGCGTGTTACGGTTAGCCTGGTCGTGTCCTCTGAACCGAAGTATGATAAGCCTTCTTTAGGTATTCTTCTAGGTTAGTTCGGCTCGACTCTTCTATGAATAGCTTGGTCTTGGCATGCGAAGCCGAGGTAAAGGTAAGGAAAGCAGGAACCCGACTGGAAGTTAGATCGGTCATTCCTACCTGTCTAGTATGGCAGTGGTATTTCGGTCACATAGAAGTCTGACCATGGTAGAACCATCTCACTTAGTTTAAGTAGTGAGGAGGGTGTAGAAGGATAAGCATTATTTTTCAGAAGTATGAATCCTAGGAGGACTCTACATGGAGGAGTAAGAGTCCTACTTGGATTGTGCCACGCGAAACCTATAAAAGCTCACAAACATCACCTATGGAGAGGTAACGCAACTTTGATTCCCGAATACACAGAGCTTTTTGTCTATTTGTCTAGCTTGCTGACTTAGGCATCGGAGAGGTTTCCGGCACACACCTGCCGGCTAGCTCACGTTTGTATTTTCAGGGAGTAGAGCGACGTCGTACGGAGGAGCGCAGACTTGATCAACATGATTATACGAGAAGGTTTATTTATTTCCCGTACAATTAAATTTACAAAACTCATAAGACGAAATGTATTTATATTTTATTATAAATATAATTTTTGTGATTTATTCTTTAATTTTTACCACTTAATTTATGACATATATTTGTTATTAAAAACTTAGAGCACACAATTAATGAGATAAAAATATAAAAATAAATAAATAAATTCTCTTATATATACCGTGATAAAAATAAATAAAATCACATCACCTCTCTAAGTTTTTAAATATTATAGATAAATTTTTTAAATTATTATTTAATTTTAAAAATTAATTTTTAATTATTTATTTATACTCGTGCATAACAATCGTGCCAGTTCGTAATTATTCAAAAGTCTTCAATTATGTGGCATTCTCGCCATACTCTCAATCAATGATGAGACTTTCCTCCAATCCACTACTTGGACTAGAGATTCCAGTTTAGGCCATGATGACTATCTTCAGGTTCACTTCGTTGAGGGTTGGTTTGGCATAAACTAAGGCCTCGTTTAGGAACCTTCATTTTTAGTTAAAAAGTCAAAAAATTACTAATAATATAAAAAGTCAAAAAGTTATTATTCTATTTAAGTCACATCATCTTATTTAAATCACATCACCTCTCTAACACATCACATCACCTCTCTAACAAATCACATCAAACCCAACCCAAACCTAACCCATGTAAGCCAATAAGTTAAAAAGTATACTTTTTTAGAACATCCCAAACCAACCCTTAAACTACTTAATTTTTAATAGAGCAAATTATGATAGTGGTTCTTATATTTTAATTTTTGTATTATTTTAATATTTATATAATTTTAATTAGTTTGATTTTGACTTTCAATTTATTATTTTCTCTCAATGTGATCTAATTAGTAACAACTCTTAACATTTCTTTATGAAAAATATGCATATAAGTGTCATATGTCATATTTTTAAGAGTAAAATTATAAACTCACCTAACTTAGTAAGTTAATCTCAACTAATTTAATGATAATTTTTCTTAAAAAACACTAATGCTATTATTAATTAGACCAAATTGATGCAAAATCTAAAATTAAGGTTCAAAATCAAGTAATTGAAAGTGTAGGAACTAAAATGACACGATGAGTAAATATAGGGACCACTGGTATTATTTGTCCTTCTTAAAGCCTTTTGAGCAAATCACCTATGAAAAAATTCAAGTTAATTGAATACTGATAATCACATGTTTGAATCACAATTTTTTTTTTTTTTTTTTTCAAAAGAAAAAGAAATAGGACGCCTATTTTTATATTATGAAAGTTTAATGGTTTACATAGCGAAAATTTTTATTTGTGGGATAATACTAAACACAACGTTGTTAGGTACACACTTCTTCTCATAGGCAATTTGTTATACATTTTTATGATATATGTTACATAAATTTTTAATAAATTCACAATAATTTGTAATTCAAAAATAAAATTATATATTTCTATGGTAATGTTACATATTTTGTAATTTAAAAATATAGTATTGAAAAATGATGCAATATAATCACAAAAATATGTAACATTACCATAAAATAAATAATTTTATTTTTAAATTACAAATTATCATAACTTTATCACAAGACTAGGTAACATTTACCATGCATTCAAAAATAAAATAAAATAAAATTAAAAAAAAATAGCATTTACCATAAAAAAAATTATACGTACCAACTTGAAATTATGGGCGGACCTAGCGGGAGGTCAGTGGCGGAAGCCCACATTCCGCCTTAAAAATCCACTAAAATATTGCTCTGTTAATTTCTATGGAAATTAATACAATGGTCCCCAAAATTTTAAATTTCTCATTACTTGCCTATCATCTCCGTAGTCCATAATGCACTCTATATTAAGGTTGTTTTTGAATGACTATAATTTACACTACGTCAAAATTGGGTTTTAGCGGCGGTTTTTTACCGCCGTTAAAGGCTGTAAAATCGCCGTTAAAGCCTTTAACGGCGGTATTAACGGCGGTTTTGTTACCGTCGTTTATGCGCGTGTCGGAAAAAGTACAACCGTCATAAAAAGGTAAATTACTGTCGTTAAAAGTCAATCAAAAACGGTGGTAATTTCTTCTTGCACTCCCCAAGTCTTGAACCCTCAACCTCTTATCCACCCACACCAACTACTCCACCACAGCCACTCTTCATGAAATATATTTCCTAAATAAATATTTAAACATTACTTTTACTTTATTGTAGATGGTCATGTTCAACCCTAGCCGCGCGTGGTCACCACTCACCGGAGCTCCGCCGACAAAGACCACCGTCATTAACGGCGGTAATGAGAGGGCTTTAGCGGCGGTTTCATTACCGCCGTTTAAAAATAGCTTTAGCGGCGGTTTTTTTAACGGCGGTTTCATTACCGCCGTTAGAGGGTCATTACCGGCGGTTTTGTCAACATCGGTAACGAAAACCGCCGTTAAAGATACATTAACGGCGGTATTAACGGCGGTTTTGTTACCGCCGTTAATAGTATCTTTAAACGGCGGTAACGTAATCGCCGTTAAAAAAATCGCCGTTAATGCCCTGTTTTGGCGTAGTGTTACTTGCTTAAAAATTACTTTTGAGCGCCCTTCACAACTAAAAGTAAATAGAGCCATAAGCTATCTGTGTTAAGTCGAACAATAAGTTATCTTGAAAATTTAATATTTTTAACAGAATTGTTGTTGACTTTAACATTTTGGACCCGGCCCCTCTGCGATTTTGAAGCAAACTGGACTAAACAGTCAAAGTAATAGGATGGCAACACGTCATCGAAATTGGAAACTAATGGCTCAGATTAGATTAGACATTCACAAGTTCTTTGAGAGGTCTGAACGACATCGTCCTTTACGACCATCAACATTAACGTCGTCTCTGTGGGATTTTCAAAGATTTGATTTGCACACAAATTCCTTTGGGGGATTTGATTTCTTTTGCTACAAGCAAGGTCATTGATTTTTTCATTCAACCAAAGATTCTCCTTGTATGTAGGGGTGTAATTTTGGCCAGGCCCATCCGAGCTCGTGCCCGAGCCCGCCCCTGGCCTGCCTATGTCGGGCCTCGCGGATTCCTGTCAAAATTCGGGCCGGGCAGAGCTAGTGGGCCTAGGCTCAGGCTTAGGCCAGTCTTGGGTGGGCCTGAACATTTTTTTAAAAATTTTTTCTATCAAAATTTTATTATTTTCTAATAAAAATATATTTGGTCTCGGGCAAGGCGGGCAGGTCTTAAGGGGACCTTAAGCAAGCCGATGGGCCTACGAGCCAAACGGGTCGGGCCCACAGGTTAGGCCGAGTTTCAAAATGATGGCTCAGGCCCAGGCTCAGGGTCTCGAGCTGGGCTTTAGCCGGGATCCAAATGGGCTTAAACGGATCGGGCCCACCTTGGGCCGTGGGCGGGTTTTAGACCACCCATGGGCTGCTTGCTATTTTTACACTCCAATCTGTAGGTGCAAGAATTGAACAAATCAATGACAACTAGAATTTTGGTAATCAGCCATGGTGACTCGTGTCCTCTGCTTTTTCTCTATGTGGGTTAGTTGATTGAAAGTATATTATCAGCAGGCATAAAGAATAAGAAAAGGTACCATGCACATATTATCATTTTATTTATTTATTATTACTTGATTTATATATAATGTTATAATAAATTGTATATGTTACAAGCATAGTGATAAAGATCAGTATATATATATAAATGTTTAATATAAAAAAATTTCAAAGTCAAAGATAAAACTCCCAATAAATATACGGAGACTAAGACCACACACAAATAAAAATATTCAAATCATTGATCTCAGATTGAATATGAATTATGTTCATCGTGGATATATTTATGTACATAGATACTCATGTATAGACATATTAACCCTACGCAGATAAAAATATTCAAATCACTAATCTCATGTTGAAAATGAATTATGTTCATCGAAGATATGTTTATGTACGTAGACACTCATTTATAGGTATATTAAAAAGGTTGAAACATATATAGATTTTTTTTGTTATTGGGAAAATTGATATGTGTTTTTTGCACTTTTTATTTTTATTTTTACTGATTTTTTGATATTTTTTTAATTATTGTTTTTACTTTTTAGATCTTTTTAATTATTGAACATGGTGCATTTAGAATTTATTTTCTTCAATATCAATGCTGTTTCTTGTGTCAAGTAGCAAGACAACACTCAAATTAAGGCCCTTTATAAAACACACTTCAATGTGTGAAGCTGTATCTTCAGGTCCCACAATGCTAGATTATAAACCTCAAATGAGTTTGGAATTTAATTCACTAGATGCTGCAAAAGATTTCTATAATGAGTTCAAACGGATTAATGATTTTAGTCTTAGAATAGAATATACTAACACATGTAAGAAAACAGGAAGGATCACTTCTAGGAGGTTTGTATGTTCGAAAGAAGGGGTTCGATGTGAAGACAAGAGATGACAAAACTAAAAATTCACGCCAAGAAACAAGAACTGGTTGTAAGGCGCATATGAGTGTTTCATTCAACAAAAATAGCCAAAAATATGTGATTATTGATTTTGTTGAGAACCATAATCACCCACTTCATACTCCAAAATGTGTCCATTTAATGACTTCACAAAGAAAAAATGCAAAAGCTCAAGCAATTGAAGTTGATTTGGTTGAGGCATCTGGGATTAGATTGAGATCAGCATTTGAGCTTGCATCTCGATAGGCAGGTGGAGCGTAATGTCTTGGTTTTACACGTCAGGACTTAAAACATTATCTTTGGACTAAATGTCAGAAGGAATTGAAGTTTGGGGAAGCTGGAAGTTTATTAACATATTTTGCAAACAAATCAATAAAGATTCATCTTTTCACTTCAATGTGCTGCTAAATGTTGGAGAACAAATTACTAACATCTTTTTGGGCTAACCTGAAAATGATAATTGACTATAGTTTATTTGGGGATTTTGTGAGTTTTGACACAACATACAGAACCTACAAGGACTATAGGCCACTAGCGGTGTTTGCGGGGTTTAATAATTATAGGAAGGCTGTTATATTTGGGGCTGCACTTCTATATGATGAAACAATTGCCTCTTTCGAGTGGTTATTTAAGAGTTTCTTAGATGCTACGTCAAGGAGGAAGCCAAAGACTATTTTCACTGATCAAGACCCTGCAATGGCAAAGGCTATCTCATCAATTATGCCTGATAAATTCTATAGAATATGCACATTGCATATGAGGAAAAATGCAATTAAGCATTTAGGAAGCAAATATAGAGGTGATGATGGTGGGATTAGTGTATAGTTTGCTAAATTTATTTACAATTATGATGATGAGGAAAGTTTCTCAAGTGCTTGGTAAGACATGATAAATTTGATGTTCGTGATAATAGTGGTTGCCTACTATATATAGAGTTAGAGAAAAATGGGGAAAACCATATGTCATGGAAGTTTGGTCAACTTTGGCAGATACCACGCAAGTTAGTGAAAGCTTTAATGGTAAACTACGTACTTTCTTCCAATCAAATTTGGGGATATTGTATTTCTTTAAGTATTTTGAAAGGGTTATTGATAATATTACTCATATTGAGTTTGATTGTGAGTATGCTTCTGTAGACTCCCCATTTTTGACCGACCTTAAGACTCAGACGTCATCGATTGAGCCCTCGGTGATTGTGCATATTGTGCTCGTTCTGAGGTTTCGGAGTTTCGGCTGAGGTCCTTACCCTCGGACCTCGGGACCCCTTTTATGCTTTGCCTCGATTTGCGGACCAGGTCTTGCTTTCTCTTCCCGGAGGGAGGGAGAGGTCTTGCAGACCATCTCTCAGTAGCCGTAGGCTACTTTTCGTGGTCACAGGCCACTGTTCCCGTTTGCAAACCAGTTTCCGATTTTCGGAGCCGTCGGCTGCGCGCCTCGGTTCGGGACCGCTTAACATTCTCCGTTTGGCACGGTTTTTGGCACACACCTTGTTTCCTCTGTCTAGAGGGACACCTTGTTTCCTTTTGGTGCTTAACAGCCTGTTTTCGGGGCACCCGGCCGCGTGTTTTGCCTCCCGAACCCTCGTTTTGCATCGATGTTGGTTCATTTTTGGCATGAACCTTGTTTTCATTGTTTGGAAGGTGGTACAAGGGTGGGAGACCACCTTTTCTCTTGGAGACCACTTCTCTCTCCGCCAGTCGATTTTCTTGTCGGGAAACTGGTCTCAAATGGGCTGGTTGACCACTTTTCCTTGAGGGAGACCACTCACCTTGGTCGGCCGACCAGGGGAAGTGGTCGGCCGACCACCTTAACTGGTCGGCCTGCTCCCTCCAGTTTTGTCTCTGTGAGTTGTTGCCAGCTGTACCAGCTGGAAGGCACAGACTGCGTCCTCCATACACGTGTATGGAGGATCTTTGGCCTTGGTTTTTAGCTTCTTTGAGAAGCTTTGGCCTCCTTTGTCTATAAAGGAAGGCCTTCCCCTCCTTTGTGAGGGTTCAGATTTTGGTTAAGGCGCATACACATATCTCTCTCTTTGTCTCTATATTTAGGCTTAGGAAGTGTATTGTTCTTGACCCTTTTACACCACACCTCATAGCCTAACGCTTCCACCATCAACCCAAGGTTCTTGGAGGTCATTTTTAGAGGTTAAGGAGCTGGGTTTTTGGTCCAGAAGTTGCTGTCTTTGTTGAGCTTCAAGGGTAACTCATTTTCTCCATTTTTAAGCATTATTTTGATCCTTCTCTTAGCCTCGTTTGCATGCTTATTTGAGGTTTGTTGTTAACTGAAAAAAGCTTTATTTTTAAGCATTATTCATGTTTGTTTAAGGCCATTTTCCTGTTGGAGGTCATCTACCCTCTTGCATGCTTCATTTAGTCTTGTTTTGAGCCATGCCTTAAAGCCTTTGTGTTGACCTTTGCTTGGCCTTTTAGCCACTAAAATCTAGTGGATTTTTAGTGGTTGGCGTGCTGTTTTGAGGGCCAAAATCAGAGAGGGGTGACCCTCTCTCTTTTGGCCTTGTTTGTTTGCATATGTGGCCTTTCCAAGGAGCCTATATTTTCATACTTCCTAGCCTTGGTTCAGGCCATTTTTAGTGGCTTTTAGGACCTGCCTAGACTCTATCTAAGGCTGGTTTGGTCACCTCATGTTTGCCTCTTGCATGTGTAGAATAATCCTCTTCATAGCTTATCAAAGGGGAATGTCATTCTTGCATGTATTGGTCATGTTTCAGTGGATTTTTGGTCATTCTTTGGCATATCATAGCTCTGTCTTTGGCTGGTTTAGTGGCCTCTTGAATGCTTCACATGCTTGTAGTGTAAACCATGCTCACTAGCTTACATTGCATGTTGTTTTGGCCATTGATTCTAGCATATTTTGGCCATACTTCAAACTGATTTTGTTCATATTTTGGGCTACCTTAGCTCTTTTTTGAGGCCTCTTGGTCGAATGATGCTTGCCATGCATACTTGTAGTGTAATATCCTTGTCTAGCCTTGAGTTTTGGAGCCCCTTGCATGCTTAACTTGAGGTGTTTCCATGTCTTGGCATCATTGAGCATGTTATTTCAGAGCCTATACTTGTGCCATGTTCCCATGTTTTTCACTCTTTAAATGCGTTTGAGAGTTGTGCTTGTATACCTCATTTATGGGCCATTGCATAAGCTTCATTTTTGTGCATTTCAAGCCATCATCTTAGTCCATTTTGTCACTGTTTTAGGCCTGCATAGGGACTGTTTGGGGTTGGTTTGTTCATTCGGGCATTGTTTTGCATACCTCTAGTGTAATGCACTTCACTAGTTTCGGTACTTGAGCCATTCAACATGCATAACATGAGTTGTTTGCATGATTCGGGACCATTTTGTATGTCATTTTAGAGCTAGAACATGTGTTGTTGTATGCCATATTTCATCCTTTTCATGCTTTCATACAGTTGTATCTTGTGCCCTAGGCTTTGGGCCCTTGCATCTTGCATGTTTGCATGTGTTTTGTTGCCTGATTTTCATCATGTATGGCCACTGATTTGGGTGTGGCTGAGGCCCATTCATTTTGGTTTAAGTCCATTTTGCATCAAGTATGCCATTGTAGTTCATAGCATTGAGTATGCCGCGTTGTCGCATGTTTGATCATTGCATTGCGCATGCCTTGTTCACTTCATTGTGTATGATAGTCTACACATGTGCATTGTGTATGACATATAGTATCATGGGCATTGAGTATGCCATTGTTAGTGCGTAGCATTGCGTATGCTAGTTTGCATGTTTGCACGTCATCCTTTGCATGTTTGCATGACTTGGTTGCATCGCCTTAGGATTGCATGCTTGAGGTCGCATTGTGCATGCCATTCTACTTGTTGCATTGTGTTTGGAATAGGAGTTAGTCCAAACACGGGAAACGAGGGAAGTTTCATACTCCAAGTGATGAAACGTGCCTCGATTCTCGGTCGCCGACACTCTTGACTAACACATGATGGAGTTTAGGTATTTATGTATTTATATATGCATTCATTTCATATTGAGTCGTGCAATCCGACTCCTCGGCCATCATGCATCGAGATGCGTGATTGGTGGCCCGAGGATCAAGAACTACACTCCTTAGAGCTTATGCAATGATGGGGAGAGTGGTCGCACACACATGTGTTGCAAATACCTTGCTTTCTCTCTCTCTTGCCTTTGTTGCAGAAAATGCAGAAACCAAGGGAAGAAACTGGTCGACCGACCAGGTTTTCTGGCAGGCCAACCACATTTTCTGGTTTTCACCACCAAGGGTGGTCGGTAGGTGGTCTTCAATGCCTATAGCTGGTCGGCAGCCTCTCCCTAGATTCCCAGGGTAGAGTTTCATCTCCTTGGAGCTTTGTGCAAGTTTTTGAAATCAATTGCAAACAAAGGCGAGCCGGGGCATCGCGATGGATTTCCCGACAAGGCGACTCGAGCATGCATGCATCCTTTATCATTCAAAGCAGAGCTGAGGTAGCCCATTTTACATAGTTTGCATGCTAGTTTAGTTAATTTGTTGATTAGCTAGTGTTGTGTAATAATTAGTTAATTCGATTCTGTATTATTTATTCGGACCGTCCGAGAGAGGACAATGTTGTAATAAGTGTGCGTGTGTGTGATGTATGTCTTCTAACCCCACGTCTTTCTCCCTTTCATTTACCAGCTTATGATGGTTAGTTTTAGGGCACGTTTCAATTAGCATCCTTATGCTCGTATGTTCGCATCCATTCATCTGTTTTGCATACACCGGGCTCGGCGCATCATACTAACTGCATCGTATTTCAATTCCAAGTTGAATACATGTTACCTGTAGCATCTCATATGCCATCTTAGAATAGCCGAGCCTATCTTAGTTGCATTAGGCATCTCAGTATAGTTAGGATTCATGCATGTTTTCTAATTAGCTTCTTTCTTTGGCTCGGAGTACTCGGTAAGTGTTTATGCTTTAGCATCCTTGCATGCATGTGAGTGACTGCCATGATAGCATGCTTACCATGAGGCTATGTGCTTATGTGATATAACTGCCTGAATGCCTGTGGGTGAAGGTTGGGTTGCTTGAATTGGAATAATTCGTCGAAACCCGTGTTTTAGCCTACTTGCGAGTAGCAAACTTCAATCCATTTTCAAAACAAATGGATATGCGATGCTTTGCTCCAACTTAGGCAATCTAGTCTATACTTGTATGCTGTGCGCATCACATAGTAATTCTAGGTTAATAACCGGAATAAGAGCACATGTGTTTTCAAAAACAAGATATCATGCTTAGTAGTGGCCGATCATTGATCGGGCGAGCGGGGTTGCTCATGAAATGACCTTCCCCAATCGTACCCAAGTTCCCGAGCCGAGGTAACTTTGGTGATGACGGACACGTGGCCTTAGGCACGAGTCAGGGTTTCCTAAATTCCCCCAAAATAAAATATTTAGGTGGCGACTCTGTATCTGGCAAAGCAGTCGATGTTTGGCACTTCTTTCTAAAATCAGTTTTTCAAAACGATTTGCTGGATTTGGACTCTTTGGTGATTTATCGATCTTGCGTTGCACTTTGCGAGATTAGATTCAGAACCGTGACATCGAGTCTGAACTGTAGTGAGCCCAATGAACAAAACGGGATTTTCCCGGGACGTTCGGGGACGTCTACAGCTTCTCGTCAAAAGTTGCCAAAAATTGGTTTGCCCGTTCCCTTGTTGATTAATGTCGGAGATTTTTATACAAACCCAATTTTTGAGATATTTAAAGAACAATTTTTGAAAAGCTTGTCTGCTTTTGCTTGGAAACATGATGAAAGCAACCTTTCACATCACTTTATGGTGAAAGTGCTTGATGAGCCTAAAGTTCGTGAAGTCACTACAATAAAAAAGAGTTTTTACGGCGCCAAATGCATGCCGTGGATACTATTCTACGACGTGTAACATCACATGATATTATGACTAGTCATGGAAAATTATTCACTTTCAATAACATGCTATAGTACGCCGTTAAAAACTATTTAACAACAGATCTTGTGCGTCGTTTTTACTTTTTCTACGACTACTTTTGCATGCTGTTATTTGGTGGGACAAATAACAACGCTAATTGTGCACCGAAAAATATGTAATACAACTACTTGCCTAGCCTATCGTAGATAAGTAGAACATATCACGACATTCGTGGAATGCTGGGGAATATTTCATATAATGGCATAATTTGCTTGCCGTAGAATATGCATTATTATTATTATTTTTTAATTCAACATATTCTATTTTGACCTATTTTGTACAATCTAACATTACAAACAAGTTTCACAAAATATCAATCAACTACCAAAATATTGTTTCAAGCATAAAGAATAAACTATATCCATAAATTATGAACATTCAAATATTGTCAATATATACATTCCAAACTTCCAAAAACTATCTACAAGTTCAAAACCATCCAAAAGGACTATCCTTAAATTCTAAATTATCCAAAAAGTTATAAACCATCCAAAATTGTACATATATAAGTTTGTAAACATTACCCAAAATTATTCAAAGATTATAGAAATCTATTCATCAAAGTCCTCAAAAACTATCCATAGATGTTTGGATTTCTACTCAAAATCAAAACTAATGAAATGTGTTGGCCAAGCAACAATGCTTCCAATAGCATCCTCAAGCACAAACATCTCATGATTAGGGCGAAATAATGGCGCATTGACTATGACATGGTTAACCCATACTTTTCAACACCTAGGGCCAAGAAGCACGTGATGTACCAGTGCTTTAGAATCTGTTGATGCAATTGTGCCTTCCGCAACCACCACCTTTGTTCCATCCCAATTCAACAATTTGCATTTGGCATTGTCTAAGGATCCACCATTTCTAGTTTCATTTGCATCATGCAGATATCATGAAAACAATACATAAAATAAGCTAATGAATTAAAGACAAAATTAAGGTTATTATTAATTCCATATAAAATTTACCCAAATGTCTTCATCGCCTTCACTGTTTTCGTCACCCTAAAAAAATTGTAATACAATATCAAGTTATATTTGTTTATTCAAATTTAGTAGACGGTGTGAGATGTATATGAAAATTTGACAAAAGCTCTTGAGTAGAAAATCAAGCAAGCAAACAAAAACACAAGGCCCTACAAAATATATAGAGGAGAACATTTGGTCCCAACAAAAGAGGCTAAAACAAAACAAACGGCTGACAGCCAGCTATAGACCAGCCTAAAAACCTAATCCATACAACTGTTCAACATCCATATCTAACAAAATAGGGATTCTAAACAAGACAACAGATTAATCTACCTTGGGACTACTGTATAAGCAAAACCAAAACAAGATGATATCCATATATAACAAAAACAAAAAGGTAACAACTGTGCCCAACTCATTTGAACAAACTGCTACACAGCAGCATAGCACATCTGCAGAACTAGAGCAAACTGTTACACAGAACAAACTGCTATACAGAGCCAGAGCAAATTGTTCCCAGCACAACATCCATATAACTATTCCTAGAACAAGATGCTACACAGAGCAGAGCAGTGCAGTAGCAGTAGTTTAGAAGTTTGGCAATAGCAACAGTGAGCAGCACATATATATCAGCAGCATACTGTAACAGATGATACAAAAATACCAATGATAGCCCACAATGAACAATAGCCTTGTACTTAATACAACATCCAAATAGAACCAAAATGCCAACTATGTAAAAATCAGTATTAATAAAGACACCAACATTCCTATTTGAGAACTTTCAAAACAGACTGGCGCATCTTTGCAGGCTGGACCTCTTAATGGAATGCCCATTCTCGTTCCACTAATTACTCATCAACATGGAATGATGTGGGAATCGAATCCCTATTCCCATATTCATTCAAGGGATAAACAAGCATTTTGGGATATGAAATTTCGGCAAGCTTTGCAAGATTGGGAGTTCAAGGACTTTGAGAGTTTCTTTAAGTTTTTATATGATGTGACTACCTTGGGCAACACAGAGGATGAGTTGAGGTTAAATCATACCATGGTGCTTTGGTTGGGAAAAGTGGGGGTTCTTTCCTTTGTAAGGAGATATGAAGTGTAAACTTCTTGAAGGTCGCCTTTTTTGTTTGGACAACGATGCATGTAGAAGAGGAATTACATTTAGATGTGGGGGTGCCATGGCACCCCTCGGCTTTTGAGCCAGATAGAAATGAATTAAACAAATGCAAATTTCATATAAAGACACACATGCATTAAAATATTTGTGTATGCATAGAGTCTTTATATTAGATATGGAAGGATTACATTAAAAATTATCTTCTAGTACAAAAGAGATCCTTTTGTAACCAATTCATTCATTGTGGAGTGAATTTCTGCTCTATTCTTATTAAATATGCAAGTCATGTGCAACTGAAAGATTAAATCATTTGTTTCCTTATTGTTTCTCCTTGCAAGTCAATTTTAGCACATGATATGTTCTATTAAAGTATCTATTCAAGTATTGATATAAGTTTAAATTTTCCAAGAAGCTTTTTTAATGCTCTCTTTCCATTTTGAAAAAGTTTTTTGCTAGAATTCCTATTAGATTTCCCTTTGATTTGTAATTGCTTAACTACTTCTAATCTCCTATATATTTTTAGCTTGTATTTCCCACTTTTGTATCTTCTATTGTTTCCCATTTCTCATATTTGGTCTAACCCACTAACCAGTGAGATTTTTGACAAAGTACCCCAATCTCCTACTTTTTTTTTCTTTTTTTTTTTCTACACATCTTGTTCTCCACTCATCGCTTCCCTCTCCCCTCCAGATTCCCTAAAATAGAACAAAAACAATAAAATTAAAATTAAAAAAACAAATAAGTACCAAATGCACTCATTTTTACAATATTATTATCCCTCACATAGCCACTAAACCATCTCAACATTCTTATTATACAAGTCCTCATTTATAGACTACCAAATTCCTCAATGACATGACATTTTATATCATAAAGTGGTATAGCTCAAGTGATTGCATTATTCAACAATCCCTTCCATTGCTATAGAATTACCTCAAACAGATTAGTGCATGATATGGTCCAAGTATGAGAGCAGCTAGTCTCGTGTGTGCGCTTGTGTGATGATTAGTCATGCTTTAAGTTCATGAATCCCAGCACCGCAGACTGATAGGATCAACATTAGGGTTGACAGGTAATGGTCTTTTTTATGACCAAGCCAGATCATAGTGAACCAGCCCAACTGTAACGCCCCAAAATAATCCAACATAAATTAGGTACATTAACCAACATCCATTAAAGAATAATAGCAATTCTCCAACCTTTACATCATTAGTCAATAAGGCTTGTACAAAAAGTCTCACATGCGAATTATACATTCAGTGATATAAAATACATGAATTTATAGTATGTAGAACATCAAACCCCAAAAATAAATAAAATGCCCCTGAGGGCTTACATCTTCCAAGGCTTAAGCCCGGTTACACAAAAATGGTTTCATGAACCCATATATTTATAGCCCTTGGCTAGCAAAATGAATCACAACAAAATAAGAGTCATTTACTCTCCACAAAATGTGTCCACGCCCTCAACTCGGCGGGATCACTACATCTTTTCCTGCACCAAAATCCCATAAGGGTGAGCATAAAGCCCAGTAGAGAATCCTTAACAAAATATATACATTTATGCAAGATTCCCAATGTAAAATGCACGTGCCATGCAATGCCAATAAAAAGATTTCATTTACATGTTTTAAAAGCCACCATGTTCATTTGTAACTTGAAATCACAACCATAATAAAGTATACAATTTTTATTCAATGGGGCGGTAAATACAACTCAAGTAATCCCTAGGTTGGTGTTTGCAAGTAGGCTTAACTAGCACTACCAAAAACCCCACTTTACTGGTTGCTAATCGGAAGGAAAGTGGTATCTTCTCCGCGCGTGTTTTCGGTCTTTTACCCTGGACATTTAGGCCAACTTATCAATTCCATCTACACCTCCTATCCGGACTTACCAACATATTTACCCCAAAAACATTTCCATAATTTCATTTCATAACATTTCTTTCTCAATGAAAATGCATTCAAATCTCAACTCACAACTTGCAGTAATGCAATGATAGCAATGCCAATACAACATATGCCAAAACTCAATAATAATTTTGTAATAATCAATTGAATGAATATGCGATATAATTATCATTATCACTACATAACAATTCTCCATCGTCAAATCTCTCGACAATAATTCATCAGAACTAAACTTTCCACTCCTCTTTCAACATTATCAAACATAATACCCATAATTTCATGTAAATTCATCACAAATAAATACTTCCACATTTCGTATTGAACCAACAATTTGTTATCTCATAACTTTGTCTACAATTTCAACTACAAATTTTCATCTCCATGTTTCATACATTCCATGCAATACATCATTTCTATTGTGACATAATCAACAAACTGATTAATTTTATAGACCCTCAACCCATTTCAAAAAAAAAAAAAAAAAAAAAAATCCATGAATTTGGGTTTTTGGCTAAGATTAGATATCTCCTCACCTTTTTAAAAGAACACACACAGCAAACATCATCTCTCACACAATGAGAGTGAAACCCTCAAGGATTAACTTAGAAAGATTTGAGATTTTAAAACCCACTTTTAAAAATCCATACATTCTTGAGCCAAAAATCAAACCCTCATGATATCCCCAAGAAAACCCCAAAACCCACATCAAACTTGCAAAACATGTATATATAACTCAAAGAAGTCCCTACCTCAAGCTTTGGAGAAGAAGAGAGAAGAAAAACCCAAAAATCAACGGTGACGAATCCCGATCTTCACCGCACAATGTAGCTCTAGAGGAGCTTTTCAACTTTGATAAAGAAGCTTGGGTTAGAAATGCCATAGTTCCAAAGAGATCAAGAGTTCTAAGTGTTTTGGTGTAGGAAATGTAGAGAGATGAAGGAGAAAAGGGTTTTAGAGAGAGAGAGAGAGATGTGTATAATGATATACACTCAGCCTAAGAAAAGAAAAAGAAGCAATTCGGACTGCATAGAGGCCCGCACGTGCGACGCCGTCTCCCGCATGTGCGGAGCGTCTCCCCGCATGTGCGGCCTTCACCTGAGCACATGCGGTGGTCCCTCCCCGCACCTCACTCCGCACATTCCTCTTCACGTGCCTTTTATGCAGAATGCAACCCAGAAAACTCCTCCCTCACTGCACGTGCGGCCTTCTCCCGCATGTGCGGCCCAAGGCCCCGTACATACGGCCCTAGCCCTCAAACACAAAATTTTCTTTTCACAACACCAAACACCCTAGACCGACCTTGCACCCTCTGAAACGAGTGAAATTTAACCCCGGAAGAAACAAGAGCAAAAATTTTGAGAAAACTCCCGAATGCAACAAACCCAATCAATTAACAAGGTTCCCAGTCAACCCAACACCCCAACAAGACAAACCCAAAGTTAAACAAGGAAAACAAAATGAGTAGCATATCCAGTCATCACACCAACTTCATGGCCAGAATACAACCTTCTCTAATTCCAAATCAATAGCCCCCCTCCCAAAAAAAAAAAACAAATCTTCCTTCCTAATTTGGGTATCAAAAACTTCCTGTCTAATTAGTATTTATTTTGTGCCATGACGCAAAAACTAAATAATAAAAAAAATAGTCAGAAAAATTAGCCGACAGAGTCATAAAAAGATTCTACCAACCAAGAACTATGTGCTCAACAATTCACATGACAACACTAACTAGGATACACAGAAACCAACCTGGAAGACTGTGACTAGATTAATTAGAAGAATGATTCAATATTTTCTCCATGTCACCACTTGAAAGTGCCTGGGTATGCCTGAACACAAGTAGAACAAATGCAAATTAATTCACCAATTGTAGCATAAACGTTTATCAACCTTAAATACAAATAAATGCTATGCCATTATGACCAATAAAAGGTATGAAAATTTCACAAACTTGGCAAATATTATAATGTGGACAAAGATTGCTTCTTTAGTGGAAGCAAAGATGAACTCAACCACAGGCTGGCCTCTCCTACAAGATTACCAACTATTAATTGGCTAAAATCAAAAGCCAAAGTGATTAATACAATAGAAACCAAACTACATCACAAAATCATCCAAAAAAAATGAAAAGGGCCATAATTCCATCAAATCCAAAAATAAAGTAAGGATACCTGAACACAACCCCAGATTAATACATTGAACAATAAATGAAATAAACGATTAATTGAAAAATATTTTTTTCTAAAAAAACTCAAAAACATCATTGAAATAACATCAAACACTAAGCAAAATGAAAAAACAAAACAACATTTCCACCATTAATCAGAATAACATTGTTTTTGTAACGCCCTCAAAATAATACAAGATAAACCCACATTCTTGACATGCATAGACATAAGAGGATAAAGCATATTTCTATTTATCAGAGTATTCATTACAAAAGTATGATATGTTGACATCAAAAGTAAATTGCCCTACGGGCTTACACCTTTCCAAGCCAACACTTGGTTACAAAGAAGAGAGTACTAACTCAAAACGCAAAAGAAGCCCTTGGCTTGATTTACACACAAAATAATCACAAAAAGGATGCCTTCAGCTTCGACAACCTCCCAAGCTACATCCTTGGAGGTGGCATATCACCTAGACCTGAAAATGATGTCCCATATAAGGTGAGCCAACGCCCAGTAGAGATATGCTAAACATAATATGAGCAATAACTAAAACTTTGGCATTTTGATAAATGTTTAACTCATATAAACCAACATACAGCACAATCCAAATCCATGACAAGTATGTCCATGATCCTTTCCAATAGCAACAATTTAAATGAGATTATAACTCATAATAAAACACTTTCATACTTCACAATTCTCATGAGATAACAACTCATATTAAAACACTTCATACTTCATAAATGATACACAGATTTGCTGTATCAATGGAGTCCATCCCCTATCTCCTCCCACACAATACAATGTATATAAACAATTATCATATACACGATCAATCAATACACAAATTCGATGTATTATTCCAACCGTCATATTCAATGACATATTCAACCGATTAGTTTTATTTCACCTAATCATCATGCAGTGTCTACAACAATCAATAAGCTCATTTTATGACCCAAGATATACATATATTGGTCAAAATAGCAAAACCCTTCTTTATTCAAGTTGAAACCCTAACACCCAAAATCACCCAACTTCAACATTAAATCAAAATGACCAAAAGTTTATGTCAAAGATCATAAAAATGAGTAGTTATCCCTACCTCAAATGGAGAGACCAAATGGAGAAGATGAAGGATTTCAAAGGTGCTCCAAACCTAATAATTTTCGAATCAAAATGAAGAGCAAGCCATCCCTTCCTCTTTCTCTCAAGATTTCTCTTTTGTTCTTCTTCCTCTCCTTTAGTCGAATGTGTGTGTGTGAGAGTGTTACTAGTGTTTGCCATGCTAGGGAATGGTGATATTTATAGGCAAATCTGGTGTAACATGGCATAGAAGCCCACTGGTTAGAATTGAAAAGTCAAGTTAGGATTTATTGGTTCATTAAAGCCCACTAATAAATACTAGTTGGATTATGAAAAGACACTAGTTGGATTATGAAAAGACACTAGTTGTCATTAAATGAACACTAATAAGGATATTAAATGAACAAGTTTGTCATAAAAGCCTACTAATTGGAATTTGAAAGGACAAGTTTGAATATGAATGGACCATTATGAAAATTTAATGGACACTAACCCTTGGTTTCCAACCACAATCAACTTGTTTCAAACCTGCCCAACACGACCCAAGACTCATATACAAAGAGTAAAGGATGAAAACAGGAATAAGACAACAACACATCCACGGAACCGAGTCCGAAATACAATTAAACAATGAAGGGAAAACCGGGATCGCTATAACCTCCCTCTCTTAAAGAATTTCGTCCCCGAAATTAGGTACAAGCTGTTTTTCAAAAACAAGTTTTCCTCAATTTTCAACAATGTTACATTTCAATATGCAGAGGAGTTGGTGATCTTAATCCTATCATGTTTGCCTCTTTGCAGTCAAAGTTGTTTTTCCGCTCGAGCGGCCATTCCTGCGCTCGAGCGGAGATCGCGACCTTTCAGAAGTTTCGCTCACTTGCAAAAGTCCTAGGAGTTGTTTTTTGCACTTGAGCGTAGATCAGCTCGAGCGGCCATTTTTGCACTCGAGCGGAGATTGCGAATTTGTTTTCTATAAATATGTATTTTGATCTGATTTTTGGGTACGGCTTCCAGATCTTCTTCTTGGATATTAGGGTTTTCTTCTGGAGCTTCTTTGCTTGTTTCCTTTGATATTTGTAAGAGTATCAATCATGAATTGAGTGGATTATATCAAAGGGTTTGTTTGTTTTATTTATTCAATACAAAAGAGAGAGTTGTTCTTCGGTGGATTTTGGAAAATTTGGGCCTGAAGCTTTGGTAGATTCTAGAGTGGCTCATCGTCATGGATTCAACATCGGCGTTGTGGATTCAACATTGTACAAGACAATTCCGAGGTGAAGACGAGGCTGGAAGAGGCATATAGGGGTCGGTTCGATTCAAGCATTGATTCGCTAGGTAATTGAGAGTACACTTGTGTAATTCCTTTATGTCTTCTTAGTAGATTGTTTTGTGGCTTTTGCCCGTAGTTTTTTTTATCGCAATTGGAGGCGCTCCAATTGTGACTTTTCCACGTAAAATTATTGTGTCGATTTGTCTTGATTGTTTGATTGGGATTGTTATTTACTGTTTAAAATTGATACATAATCACAAATCAATATCTAGGGTTTTTTTTTCAATAAGAAACTACGGCTTGCATTCATTGTATGTCGTTGATATGGTGTCGTAAAAAATTAATTTTGTTGTAGTGAGTTAAAGTCAACTTATAAGGCCCAATGGTGTCATGTACTTGTAAATTGTTTGAGAATTGTGAAATTTTATGTGCCCATGCTTTGAAAGGTCTTGACATGATGAACATCAAGGATATACCAAAACAATACTTACTGAAGAGATGGGCTAAACAGGCAAAAGATGGAATAGTACAGGACATTAATAGGTGTATAGATACAATGGTTGATTTGAATGTGAATTCTCGTTATAGGATGTTATGCCCCAATTTGATTAAGTTGGGTTGTCGCGCGGTTGAAAGTTTAGAAACAACGAACATGCTTGCGAAATTTATAATTGAGATGGCAAAAAAGATTGATGATATATTAAGTCGACAACCTAGTGTTGGCCAACAAGCAAGTGAAGCTCATGCACCATTTTCATCAAAATCATGTGAAGAAGTTTTGGACAAAAATCAACCTCATAACTTATGTACCTTTGTAGCAAAGGGGTTAAAGAAAAAGGTGGGTTTGGGGAAAGGTAGGCCAAGAAAAAGGCCTAAGAGTTGTGTTGAGTTGCAAGCAAAGAGCAAGAAAAGTAGACAAATGTTGGAACCTCAATCAGCCCCTCACTCATCTACTACTTTTGCAGATACTACTTATCCCCCACTATCAGATTGTTCATTGCTAGTAGAAATGTCTTGTTGTTGTGATCATATAAGATGAAATTAAAACTTAAGTTAGTATCCTTCAATTGCAGGGTGTTAGGATGTCCAGTTCCATGGCATGCATGATTCCAGAAACACCTCAAGCTCAGAACCATTCTTCATTCACTCAATTGTTAACAGTAAAAAAAAAGATTATCCAAGCATAATGTTTCCATTTATATTATTTATTTCAAGACTGCACTGTTGTTTAGAATCTTCATTTATTATTCTATTGTAGGGAGTTAAGATGTCCGGTTCTATGCTTTGTTCTTCATTTCAAAATTCTCAAGGATCTAGAAGTACTATGCGTTGAAACAAAATGACCCTTTGTTCTTCATTTGTTAATGTGGTTTTTTTTTCTTCTTCTTTATTATGTAACAATGCTTCTTTAGTTCCAGTAATTGATTAGTGAAATTGTTTCAGTAGTTTCATTCTTTTACAATTTTTTTTTTTTTTTTGAGGCAGAAGTACAATTGTTATTCCCTTTATGTAGAAAAAAAAAAAAAAAAGATTTTTGCAATTTTTTTTGGGCAGAATTTTATGAATAATTATTTGACTTTGCAGTGTTATGTGAACAATATTTTTTCTAGTAATTTTGCACTTTTTATGTGAACTGTAAATGATGAAAATGCTTAGTAAATCTATAATGAGCACAAGAAAATATTCACTTAAATCAAAAGGGTCCAAAATAATGCAAGTGATGAAATAATTGTATTTTTCTAAGATGCTCATTTAACTAATCAAGTGTATAGTACATTTCCTTGCATTCTCCAAATCCTTTTGATGACATAAATGCATCCACAAATACAATCCAAAAGATACTAAATTGTATCCCACTTGCAGTGTAGTAGCAATGATGGATAATGAAGAGCATGAAGTAAGTCCCAAATGCATCATGGATGATAATCCTCAAGTTGCTCATCACCAGTTTCCTTCCATAAGTTCTTTTCCATTTATGACACAAGTAAAATCCTTGAAAGTTGGAATGCAGTTAATAGGAGAATTCAACCTCCATCTTTTACAACCTGATAGAAATTGTACGAGCAAGAAATTATCTTCTTGTATAATCCTGTTGATGAAGTCTGCACTCCTTCAAACGTCGTCGCTTTACTCCCTGAAAACACAAACGTGAGCTAGCCAGCGGGTGTGTGCCGGATACCTCTCCGATGCCTAAGTCAGCAAAATAGACAAATAGACAAAAGCTCTGTGTATTCGAGAATCAAAGTTGTGTTACCTCTCCATAGGTGATGTTGTGAGCTTTTATAGGTTCCGTGTGGCACAATCCTAGTAGGACTCTTATTCCTCCATGTAAAGTCCTCCTAGGAATCACACTCCTGAAAGATAATGCTTATCCTTCAACACCCCCCCCTCACTGCATAAACCAAGTGAGATTGTTCTAGCTCGGTGGTACGACCAAATGACCGAGCTAGTATTACTATGCCCAAGTGGTAGGTTAGACCGAGCTCTACCTAGCTTGGGTCTTCCCTTCTCTATTTGTACCTCGGCTTGGCACACTCCAACCGAGCTATCTACTCAAGACTGAACAAACCATGCTTAATGACGACCTTAGCTCGGCGCTACCGTGTGCGAAGCTTCGCTCAGTCCAACTTCTCCTGGGTTCAACTCGTTAGTTCGAAGACCAAACTAAGTCAACCCTTTACCTCAGCCCATTTGTGTGGCCCAACTCACTAAGATGGCCATTCCTTAGCTCGGCCCAATTTACTTATAAATTACCCTCTCAATTGCCCCTTAATTCCATCTGCGCAACATGATTGGGATTACCTGTTACCAGTCGAGCTAAAAACTTTTAACCCTCCAACCGAGATAAAATGCCGCCGGGCTACCGATTGGTTCGGTCAAAAAACGTCTCCTCAGTCACGCTGTCATCTGAATCGCTTGCTATTCCACAGACACGTGGCAGGTACTGGTTGAGTACAACTGTCCAGCCATCTTTGTACTTCGCGTATTTTGAACAGTCCCACCCAAACTCGCGCTTTTCACAAAAACCATACTCTTGGAACCAAATGTACCACTATTCATCTTCCTCTCTCTCTGTTTTCTGAGTCTCCATTTTTCCTCATCACTGTGTCTGCAAAGCTCTTCCTTGTCATCTCGATTTTCATCCTCTCGTCTTCAAACTATAAGTAACTCAATCGCATTCCCTTGTTGTTTACATAGTTTCTGAAGTATGTAGCATAGTTATTCGTACGCTTTCCAACCCACATACATCATTTTTGCTCCCATTTTTCTGGGAAAAATCCATGTAGTAAATCCATTGCATTCATGAATAATCTGTAGAACGACGTGTTTGATCCAAAATAACACTTCAACCGAACTAGGAAGTTGTTTGTATTAGGTGCGAACCTAGCAAAACTGAACAACCGAACTAGGGCTTCATGCAATACCTGTAGTTTCAATTAGGTCTAAGTACCTTCCGTTTCCCTTTAGCCGAGCTAGCGAACTGTATTAGGTTTTGCGCAATTCCGCGCTGGAAAGCCTCAAACATCAACCGAGCTATAACTTGGGGCCAAACCAGCTCCCTGTCTTAAACAAAACCGAACTAAGAATGCTGCACCATAAGCTTCAACCGGGCTACGAACTTCTTGTTCCACTTAGCCGAGCTAAAGTCTTCTACTCTTAACCAGGCTAAGAACAGATAGAACCTAACGCAGCAGAGCTAGGTCTCCATTTATTTTACCTTTGTTACTTCCAGCACGGTCTAACGATCCGTGCTTAACACTTTTCCTTTTCACTTTGCAAACTGACTTAGGTTGGCCAGGCACACCTTTGCACACTCAACCGAGATACTGAAGGTCATCTCAACGCCGAGCTAATTTATATGTAATTTAAGGCCATATGGGGAAGTATCAATTTTTAGTGAACTCTCCAGAAGCCATAGCCGAGTTTCGAAAGGATTACCAAATTCCAGACGACGTCCACCTCTCACTAGCCGAACTAGACACCATTCCCTGGGGAAAATCGGGCTTCATGCCTTTCAACGTTATTTCCATTGTGGAGGTCGGTCTCTGTTTTCTCGTTCAGCCTCTTCTTTGCGAATTCCTTAGACAAACTAATCTTTGCCCTACCCAGCTTTCCACCAATTCTTACCGAATAATAAATGGCATCGCCGAGCTAAATCGCCGGCTTGGCCTCAACCTCGGTTTAGCCAAGCTATTTCACCAGTACTCTTTAGGCCAAAACAAAGATGGATGGGTTTACTATTTAAGACTAAGACGCCGCCGTGAAAAGATAATAAAGAACACCCCAGATAAAGACGTAAATGATGATGATTTCTTCTGGGTCTCGGGCAACTTCGAAGACCAGGAGGCCCAGATCCCGGGCGACCGAATTAACTGGAACAAAGGAGTCGCCGGTATAATTACCTCGGCTTAGTTTTGTACTTTCTTTACTTCATTGTTCCTATTTTCAACCGTACTAACCATTGTCTTTTTTTCTTTATGCAGATTTGGACCATCTCAAGTCCCAGTACAACTACCCCAATTTTGACGCACTTCGCGCCGCACTTCGATATCCCAACCGAGGTTAGGCTGAGCTACTAAATTTTGAACCGACGTATAGATACAGCAGCAGGCGAAAGACCAGGGTGACAGACTTCTTGTTGGAACCCTCGCCAGAACCATATCCTACCTTGCCTCAAATCAATTTGATCCCACTAACTGCTGAACAAGAAATGGCAAAGAAGAGGGCGGTAAGGGCCCTCATCACCGAGACAAACCAACCCGAGGTACCATAAGCCGGTCAAACACAACCGGCTGTGATCGCCCTTCCAACCACTCAACCCTCTTCATCTCGGCCAAGTAAGCGTGCCCGGACTTCCACAACTGAGCTGCGCCTCGTCGATGAAGAGGACACGATTCTCCCTCAAACCACACAACCGAGCCCAGAGCCCGCGGGTTCTGACCGAGCTAACCCTTCTGAATGGGCCCCAAAACTGACATTCCGGAGCCGCGCCATCCGAGATACTGATTCAGTGGTGGCAGACAAGGACCACATGCTCGCCTTCAATCTGGCTAAGAGCGTGTGCCTGCCCCCTGATATGGAACGTCATGACCATTTGACCAAGCTAAAGGCCATCCGGTCGGCAATGAAGTCAATGGTGCTGGTAAGTACTCCTGATCGTTTTTTATTTTATGCCATCTTTTTGCTCGATTTTGACTCATATCTGCTACCTCTCCTTTCGCAGGCCATACAGAAAAACCACATTGCACATAAGCGAGTGTTGGAACTGCGCAAAACCACAAGGCAGGCCATGGCTGAGGTTGACAACAAGACGGCCGAGCTAAATGACGCTACGCAAAAAATGGCCAAGCTGCAATCGGAAGTCGCCCGTCTCACCGGGCTAGTGGATTCGGCGGAGGCTGACAAACAAAAGGCCTTGACCGAGCTGAAAGATCGTTATCTGCATGAGCTAGCCAAAGTTGAGCAGAAAAAGAACGCTGAGATAACCACGCTTGAGAAGAAAATGGAGGACGTGGAAGACCGCAGTTATAAAGAGGGTAAAGCAACCTACATCCTGCAGTGCGAAGCTGCTAAGGATATATTTTTCAAGTATGGGTGGAAAGCGGCCGTGGCACAGCTTGGTCACGGTCTAGAGACCGAGGTTTTCCTGAACCCTCCTCCGTACTTCATACTGAGCTATATGGCGGAGTACGCCCACGCCATTCAACAAAAATTTCTTCAAGCTGAGGATGACAAAGAAGAATCTGGGCCCAACAATGCCCCGGTCATCAATGATCCCGCTATTCAGTCAGCTCGGGTGGAGCCACCGGTGGAAGACTTGGTTGAAAATGTGACCGAGCTACCTGCTGAAGCCGGGCTCCAAGTTGATCTGGATGCGGATCTTGATGACCTCTTTGCTTGATCTTGTATTTTCTTCTTTTTACTTTTGGAAAGAAACTGTAACCGGGCTGAGGTCCCGCTCCTTTGTAACTCTGACTTGAACTTTGAATGAAAGCTTCTTTTGTTTCAACTGTTGTTTCGGTTTACTTCCATGTTTGCATTTACTTTCCAATTGTAATCTGAATGCAGTATAACACTTTTTTGGCCGAGATGCCTACCTTGGTCTTAACCTTGAAATCTACCTGGTCATTCCTGCCAACCTCTTCAGCCTAGGTTTTTACCTCGGCTGAAGATTACAAAAATTTGTTATTCCAGCCAACCACTCTTCAGCCTAGATCCTTATCTCGGCTGAGGAGTAGTAAGTGTTTGGTTTTTGCAGCCAACCGCTATTTAGCCTGGATGCTTATCTCGGTTGAAGAGTACTAAGTGTTGGTTTTTCTAGCTAACCACTCTTCAGCCAGGATCCTTACCTCGGCTGAAGAGTACTAAGTGTTGGTTTTTCCAGCCAACCACTCTTCAGCTTGGATCCTTATCTCGGCTGAAGAGCAATAAGTGTTGGCTTTTCCAGCCAACCACTCTTCAGCCTAGATCCTTGTCTCGGCTGAAGAGCAATAAATGTTGGTTTTTCCAGCCAACTTCTTCAGCTTAGATCCGTATCTCGGCTGAAGAGCGATAAATGTTGGTTTTTCCAACCAACTTCTTCAGCCTAAATCCTTATCTTGGCTGAAGAACAATAAATGTTGGTTTTTCCCGCCAACCTCTTCAGCCTAGATCCTGATCTTAGCTGAAGAGAGCTCAAAGTTGGTTATTCCTGCCAACCTAGAGCGAAACGCTTGGTTGTTCCTGCCAAACGTCCTGCAGCCTCGATCCTTATCTTGGCTTAGAAGAAGTGTTGGTTTTTCCAGCCAACCTCTTCAGCCCAGATCCTAATCCTAGCTAAAGAGAACTCAAAGCTGGTTATTCCTGCCAACCTAGAGTGAAGTGTTTGGTTATTCCTGCCAAACGTCCTGCAGCCTCGATCCTTATCTTGGCTTAGGAGAAGTGTTGGTTTTTCCAGCCAACCTCTTCAGCCCATATCCTAATCCTAGCTGAAGAGAGCTCAAAGTTGGTTATTCTGGCCAACTCTGATTTCATTGCCCCTAGTTCCCTAAAACTATTTTTACAAAGAAAAACAATTTATGCTGAAAAAGAAACCACTTGTTTTATTGAAAAAAAAGAAAAACTACAAGTGCATTTAAAGAAAAGCTAAAAATAAAATAGTTTGAGATTGGCAGTGTTCCATGGCCTGGGAATGACTTTGCTGTCTTCATCTTCCAAGTGGTATGCCCCTTTTCCTGCTAATTCAACCACTTTGTAAGGTCCTTCCCAATTGGGTCCTAACTTGCCATCTCCGGGTACCAGGGTGTTTCCCATTACTTTGCGCAGCACCCAATCTCCGATCTTGAATTGCCTTGGATGTATTGTCTTGTTATATTTCCTGGATAGCTCTTGCTGGTATGAGGCGATGTGAACCAGTGCTCTTTCTCTTCTTTCTTTTGCAAGGTCGAGCTCCAATGCTATGGCTTCTCCATTTAAGTCTGGATCAAAATTTTCACTTCTAATTGTAGGGAGGCCAACTTCCAGTGGGATTACTGCTTCCATGCCATAGGCCAAGGAAAAAGGTGTTTCTCCAGTAGACCGCCGAGGTGTGGTTTGATAAGCCCATAAAACATGAGGGAGCTCCTCCGCCCACTTGCCTTTTGCTTTCTCCAGCCTTTTCTTTAATCCATCTAAGACGACTTTGTTTGATGCCTCTACCTGGCCGTTTACTTGGGGGTATGCTGGTGTAGAGTTGTAGAATTCTATCTTGTATTCTTCACAAAAGCCCCTAAAAATTTTACCATTGAACTGAGTGTTGTTGTCAGATATTAGAGCTTTTGGTATGCTGAATCGAGTGATGATATTCTGCCAGACGAACTTCTTCACATCTTTCTCCTTTATTGATGCTAATGCTTCCACCTCCACCCACTTTGTGAAGTAGTCTGTTGCTGCAAGAAAGAACTTTCTATTACTAGGTGTCGTTAGAAGTGGTCCTACTATGTCCAAGCCCCACATTGGGAAGGGCCATGGGCTAGTTAATGGTAGAAGCTCTCTGGCTGGTTGATGTATTTGGTGTGTGAACTTCTGACATTTCTCGCACTTCTTGACATACTTCTCTGAATCTGCTTGCATGTATGGCCACCAATACCCTTGTGAAATTGCTCTGTAGGCCAATGATCTTCTCCCTTGGTGGCTTTCGCATACGCCTTCGTGTATCTCGAACAAGAATGCTTCAACTTTGCTGGGATGAACACACTTTAGGTAAGGTCCTGTGAAGGATTTCTTGTACAAGGCCATTGATGGGGAGAGCCAGAATCGTTGCGACTTTGCTCTAATCTTGTTGGCTTCCTTCTTTTCTTCAGGTAAGACGCCGTCTTTTAAGAACATTATAATGGGATCCATCCATGAGGGGCCTAATTCGGTGCAACATACCTCAGCTACTTCAGGTTCTTCAATGCTTAGTCTTGGTAGGTAGTCGATCAGTAACGGATGAGGGATGGATGCATCTGCCATTGAAGCAAAGCCTGCTAGTTCGTCCACTCTACTGTTTTCTTCCCTGCCGATCTGCTCTATCCGCACTACCTCAAATTTCATGATCTCTTTTTTGACTAACTCTTGGTACTTAGCCATTTTTTCATCCTTTGCCTCGTAGTCGCCTGAAATTTGGTTTACCACCAGCTGTGAGTCATTGTAAACCATTAGCTCGGTGGCCTTCATGTAGAGTGCTGATTTTAGGCCTGCCAGAAGCGCTTCATACTCCGCTTCGTTGTTTGATGCTAGGAAGCCAAGGTTGACTGCTTGTTCAACTATTAGGCCATCTGGTGAGATGAGGACTATGCCAAGTCCTGCGCCGTGCCTGTTGGACGCTCCATCCACGAAGAGCTTCCACATCTCTCCAACGAACAGCTTCCAGTAAGTGAAGGGATCGGATGATGCCTTGGGATTTTGAGTGTTGCTAGTGTTTTCTTCAAAGTCCATGCTTACTGTTTGCCCCTCACTATCCGATTGTACCAAGTTTTTACTTGTTGATGAGTCTTTGCCTGGTGTAGCATGGTTTGCTTCTTCCTCCCTTTCTTCACTCCGGTCTGTTTTGGGAAGTGGTTGGGCATCCTGTATCAGGGGTTGCGCATTTCCTGCGGCACTTTCCATCCCCATTTCGGTCGTACCAGTCAAGTCAACTGGGCAGATCTGATGACTTCTTGGCGTGAATTCTGCCACAAAGTCTGCCAAAGCTTGGGCTTTTATTGTGGTTTTGGGTTGAAACTTGATGTCAAACTGTCCCAACTCCACTGCCCACTTTAAGATTCGCCTAGAAAAGTTCACCCTTTCAAACAAAGCTTTTAATGGAAAGGCTATGAGGACGATTATGGTGTGGGCGTGGAAGTAATGCGACAGTTTCCTAGAGGCCATCATTAGGGCTAAGGCCAGCTTTTCCAATGGTAAGTACCTAGTTTCTGTACCCAGCAAGGTCTTGCTGACATAAAAGATGGGCAGGTGTTGGATTCCTTCCGCTCTGACCAACACCGCACTAACTGCGTGTTGTGAAACCGCCAGGTATAAAAAGAGCTCTTCTCCAGGTATTGGCATTACTAGCAATGACGGGGAAGACATGTATTCTTTCAGGCTTTCCAGGGCGTGGTCGCATTCTTCATCCCACTCAAACTTGGCCTTTAGTGCTTGGAAGAATGGTCGACATCTGTCTGAGGACCGACTTATGAACCGGTTGAGCACAGCTGCCATGCTAGTGAGATGCTGCACTTCTTTTACTGAGTTGGGCCTCTCTAGATCCTGGATTGCTTTGATTTGAGAGGGGTTTGCCTCTATACCCCGGTTGGTTACTAGGAAGCCTAGGAATTTGCCCGATCCTACGCCGAACGCACACTTGGATGCATTTAGGTGCAACTTGTTCTTCTTCAGTATCTCAAACATTTCATCTAGGTCCTTGAGATGGTCCTTCTCATCCTTGCTCTTGACCACCATGTCGTCGATGTAAGCCTCCATTGTTCTACCTAACAATGGTTCAAACATCTTGGTGACCATCTGTTGGAATGTTGCCCCTGCGTTTTTTAGGCCAAAGGACATGACCTTGTAACAATACAGTCCTCTTGGCGTTGTAAAGGATGTGACCTCCTGGTCCAGTTCTTACATAGCGATCTGATGGTACCCTCTGTACGCATCAAGAAAGCTAAGTCGATTGTGTCCTGCCGTTAGGTCTACCAGTTGATCTATCCGCGGTAAGGGAAAGCTATCCTTAGGGCATGCCTTGTTGACAGTTTTGTAGTCCATGCAGACACGCCATTTTCCATTCTTTTTTGGCACCACCGCAGTATTGGATATCCACTTGGGATAGTGCACTTCTCTGATAGCTCCTGCCTTTAGAAGGTTTCCCACTTCTTCTACCACTATCTCGGCGTGGTGGAGTGCTGATCTGCGAGTGCGCTGTATAATTGGTCTAGCAGTTGGGTGGACATTTAATTGGTGACAGATGAAGTTTGGGTCAATGCCAGGCATGTCATACGGCGTCCAGGCGAACACTTCGATGTTAGAGGTTAAGAATTTCACGACCTCTATTCTCTCAATGCTAGACAATGACGAGCCGAGCAAAAAGAACTTTTTTGGGTCTTCTTCATCTATCCTTACCTGTACCAAGTCTTCCACTGCCTTTTGTTTGGCTGCCTTGCCAACATCGGTAAACAGCTCGTTGCTTTCAGGTTCTTCCCCCATCTGTACATAGCCTTTGACAGCGCGGCTGCCATTCACTATGACGAAGCACTGTTTTGACATAATTTGGTCTCCAAAGACCTCTTCAATTACTCCGGTTTCATTGGGAAACCACAACACTTGATGGTAGGTTGAAGCTACCGATCGCATGGCATGCAACCATGCCCTCCCCAAGATTATGTTGTAGGTGGAAGGGACTTTCAATACTCAGAATTCCACCTATTTTGTCATGGTTCCTGCTTTGACTGGGAGGATTATCTTGCCCACTGGCCATTCGGGCATCGAGTTGAATCCGATTAGGGGAGATGTTGCTGGTGCCATGTCTTTGTCCTCCAGTTTCAGTTGTTTGAAGGTTTTGTAATACATTATCTCACATGAGCTTCCTTGGTCGATCAAAATCCGTTTG
The DNA here is from genome assembly GCA_036172215.1 of Camellia granthamiana. Lineage (NCBI taxonomy): Eukaryota > Viridiplantae > Streptophyta > Magnoliopsida > Ericales > Theaceae > Camellia > Camellia granthamiana. The sequence continues at coordinate 50,264 of JAXFYN010000464.1, forward strand.
ACGTCGAAATTCTTGACGCGTAGAGTGACGACTAGTGCATCATTGTGAGGGCAGTATATCCTTGCTAAATCCTTGTCTGAAAAAGATATGACATTTGTGGCCTCTGTTCTCCCCTTTTTGCTAGCAGGTTGTGTACTTAATACCTCCCTTAAGTGCTCAACCTTTTTGATCATCCCCCTGAGCTCACATATCCGCTCAGGTTCGAATACCCCATGTATTACATTGATTACGCCTTGAGGTAGGGCGTCGATCGGCATTCTGTTTGGGTTGTCGTTGTTCTGGGGGGCCGGCTGTGTCCCTCATTCTACGTACTGGTCCAGGTGCCCAGCTGCCACTAACTCCTCCAAGTGCTGTCTCCACGGCATGCAATTCTCTGTGCGGTGCCCCTTTTCATTATGGAAGGTACACCAGGATCCTTCGTTATAGTCTTTTTGTGCTTCTCCCAACTTAGCTGGCCATCGGACGAAAGGTTCATCGCGTATCTCACTGAGAATTCGGTAGATTGGTTTTTTGAACACCGTGGTAATGGAAGTGCAAACTCTTAGCCACCTTTTGTCTGGATCCTCTTTGTTGGCTCGTCTACCTCGCCCATTCCTGCTTGGTCGTTCTACCGTGTTGACTTTTGCCGAAGTCTTTTTATCTGGTATTGTTGTTGTGCCAGATTTCGTCTTAGCACGGGTGCCATCCTCTTCCACACGAATATGTTGGTGCACTCTCTCCATTAAGGCCTCCATCATGAGGGGAGGCGTCATGGTGATTGAATCCCTCAATTTGTTGCCGACTGGCAGGCCCCGTTTGTATTGTGCGATGGCGAGGTTTGTAGGGCAATCCCCTATCTGGTTGAAAGTTTCCCAGTAGCGACTGTTGTAGGACCTCAATGTTTCTTTGTCACCCATGTCAATAGAGAGTAGCTGATTGATCTCCACTGGGGTCTTGGTGTTCGTTCTAAACCTTGTCACGAACGCCTCTGCCAATTGTGCCCAGGAGGCGATGCTGCCTTCTGGTAGCCTTTCGAACCAAGTTAGACCCAGGTCACCTAGGCTGGACGGAAACAAGATGCACATTAAAGCCTCGTTTCGCCGGTATATTGCCATAACGTGGCGAAAGTGCATGTAGGGGTCCGTCTTCCCTTCATAAGTGGTGAATTTGGACTGGTGAAAGCCCGAAGGTAGTGGTGCGTTCTCAATTGTCAGAACAAACAGCGAGGTCTGCAGCCTTGCTAATGCTTTGTTTGTTGGTTCGCAAGCAAGGCGCGGTATTGGCACTCCTACCTCGACGCTCCAATGCGTCCGAGGAGCCAACCGCTGAAGGGCTGAAACTCTGCGCAGGTCACGCGCCCTAGTATCTTTCTTTCATCGTGCCCTTTCTTCTAGCACAGTTCGCAAATCAGATGATCTAGGCAACTCTGTCTGCTTAGATGACGTCTGGTGCGTGCGCAAGGGCCGATAGGTGCTTCTCTCAGTATATGACCTCTCAGTTCTCGTTCTCTCAGACCTGGAGTAATGAGTCCTAGGAGTTCTTGACTGAGTGTCGCCTGTTCTTATGCTCCTACTTTCTACTTGCGATGGTGTGGTGTGCCTACCACGATCTTTCGAGTGGCGAGGGAGCGTACTGCTTTTGTGCCCCTCCTCTGTCACCACCTCTTTTTCTTTGATCTGGCGCTTCATAGACTCTATGTCTGCCACCATCTTCCTTATTAACTCGTCTTGTTCCTTTACGCGATCCTCCAGAACTTGAGAATCGATCCTCCGCCTCTGTCCTTCAGGACTTTGAGAATGACGGGGGCTGTTAGTCCGCCTCCCCCTTGCATCTCTCCTGGGGTTCTGTCGCTGGGGCTCTAAATCTGCCATGGGAGGGATAGAAGGCAAACCTTCACGCCTCCCACCCCCCTCTGGGGTTTGGCCGTCGATGGCGGATTGCGGTAAATCTTCATTGTGTGCCATTACTTCCAATTAGAGAGGAAAAAACTTGATCAAGAGGTTTTGTTCTTTCTGGTTTTTCCACAGACGGCGCCAATTATATGAGCAAGAAATTATCTTCTCGTATAATCATGTTGATTAAGTCTGTGCTCCTCCAAACGTCGTCGCTTTACTCCCTGAAAACACAAACGTGAGCTAGCCGGCGGGTGTATGCCGGATACCTCTCCGATGCCTAAGTCAGCAAAATAGACAAATAGACAAAAGCTCTGTGTATTCAAGAATCAAAGTTGTGTTACCTCTCCATAGGTGATGTTGTGAGCTTTTATGGGTTCCGTGTGGCACAATCCTAGTAGGACTCTTATTCCTCCATGTAGAGTCCTCCTAGGAATCGCACTCCTGAAAGATAATGCTTATCCTTCAACATCCCCCCCCTCACTGCATAAACCAAGTGAGATGGTTCTAGCTCGGTGGTACGATCAAACGACCGAGCTAGTATTACTATGCCCAAGTGGTAGGTTAGACCGAGCTCTGCCTGGCTCGGGTCTTCCCTTCTCCGTTTGTACCTCGGCTTGGCACACTCCAACCGAGCTATCTACTCAAGACTGAACAAACCATGCTCAATGACGACCTTAGCTCGGCGCTACCCGGGTGTGAAGCTTGGCTCGGTCCAACTTCTCCTGGGTTCAACTCGTTAGTTCAAAGACCGAACTAAGTCAACCCTTTACCTCGGCCCATTTGTGTGGCCCAACTCACTAAGATGGCCATTCCTTAGCTCGGCCCAATTTACTTATAAATTACCCTCTCATAAATAATTAAGAAAATATCATATAGATAAAATTTGAAATCTAATGAAAGAAATTTTATTTTTCTATTAGAATAAAATATTATTTCGACTGAGATACAGTTTGGATATATAGTTTGAATATATATTAATTCGTTTAAGTGCAGTAAAACATGAACAGAAAAAAAAAAAATAAAATAAAATTAAGTACTTGTTTCAAGTACCCGATATGTATACAAAAGAACCATATGAGGTACTATACCGGGTATTGATACTGTATCCATATGAGAGGGTAATTTGTAAATAGATTGGGCTGAGCTAGGAAGAGTCTTCTTTGGGAGTTGGGCCGCGTAATGGGCCGAGATAAGGGCTGGTGTAGCTCGGTCTTAGGCCAAGAAGACATCTCATATTTCGGGTTTGGACCGAACTATGGGCCGAGGTAATTATTTATGTAGCACGGTCCTTGATCATCTAAACATCGGGTCGGTCAGAGATGGGCTACCAGTGACCTGACCTAGCTATCCTGGACCGAGGTATCAGTGGAGGGAGAACCGAGCTAAAGGATAGCTCTGCAGGGCGTCATCTCAAAGTCAAGACTGACAGTGGTGCTTAAAGTATCATCGAGCTGTGTGAGCACGGTTGACCGCAATGTCAGCCGAGGTAAGGGTTCAACCATCTCACTTGGCTTGCAGTGATGAGGGTGTTTTAGGGATAATCATTATCCTTGGGCTTGAGACTCCTAGAAGGACTCTGTTAAGGAGAGTAGAGTCCTACTAGGATTATGCAAAACCATCTCACTTGGTTGGTAGTGAGTAGGAGTGTGACTCCTAGGAGGACTCTGCTAAGGAGAGTAAAGTCCTACTAGGATTGTGCAAACCATCTCACTTGGTTGGTAGTGAGTAGGGTGTGTGATTCCTAGAAAGACTCTTATAAGGAGAGTTGAAATCCTACTAGGATTGTGCCAAGTAAAGTCTATAAAAGCTCATGACCAGACCTATGTACAACAAATCTATGTCATCTTTTCTTCCATATACAAGATTCATCTTCTTTTGTCCACATGCAATCCCAAAAATTAACTTAAAGTCATTTCTTTTCAACTTCAGCTTCTTCCCACCAATTTCAAATGTGGTTTCATCCATTTCGTATGTTTGCAAGATTTTTGCAACCACATTATCATATTTCATTGAATCTACTTTTTGCACCTTCTTCTTTGACAAAATGTCAACTAGAAAGAATAAGGGAGTCTTTTTCAATATTTGGAAATGCTTCTTTTCAAGTTTGGCTGCATTGAAGAATCTAATGAGAGATAGCATGTTTGAGCGGTACACATACTTTGCTTCATGGTCATGAATTTGATCATTTCTTGTTTTTCTTCCCTCTATTTTCTTCTTGCCTTTTGGTTTGTGCTGCTTTGGTTCTTATTTGTTTTGTTGGGGTTTGGTTCTTGTTTCTACTTGTTTCTGTTTTGGTGTTTGGTTATTCTTTCTTTTTGTTCTCCTTGTTTTTCAGCTTCATTTGCAAGTTCATTTTTCTGCTTTCTCTGTCTTTTCTTCATTTGTTGCTGTTTGCTTGTTGTTTCTGTTGTTGTTGTTTTCTTTTTGTTATGTTGTTGTTTTTTTGTCTCGTTGTTGTTTTTCTTTTCTTGCTTTTGTCTTTTTGCAGTTAAAGATCTTCTTTCTGGCATAGATAATTTCATAAAAGAGCTCACAACATCTATATGAAAGAAGGATATCGATGAAGTAGGGAAACCATGCAAACCATGCAAAATTTATGGATATGCGACAAAATTTATCATTTAATTAAGCAAAGAAAGGTTATACACTGATAAAACTTGAATATATTCATAATTCCTCTGTATTCATTTTGTTAGCTAGCAAACAAAATAATTAAACAATCAAAGAAGAATAAGAAGAATTATGCAAAATTTATTACGTAATTAAGCAAACAAAGCTTATACAGTGAAGAGTTCTAATACTGGCCAGCAGAACAGACCACTCAATTGGGTTGGGTCAGATGCATGTGGCAACAGTTGGAAAGGAATTCATTGCACCAATTCATGTGTGACATCTATATAAGTCGCTATTGTGTTTTACCTTTAATGCATTGTTGGTGTTTCCTTATTCTTTCTTTTACTTCTCCTTGTTTTTCAGCTTCATTTGCAGGTTCATGCTTCTGTTGTCTCTGTCTTTTGTTCCTTTGTTGCTGTTTGCTTGTTGTTTCTGTTCTTGCAGTTTCCTTTTTGTTATCTTGTTGCTTTTTTGTCTCGTTATTGTCTTCCTTTTCTCACTTTTGTCTTTTTGCAGTAAAAGATCTTGTTTCTGGCCTAGATAATCTCTTGCGAGAATTCGCAACATCTATATAAAAGAGGTATATCAATGACTTAGGCAAACCATGCAAAATTTATGGATATACAACAAAATTTATCATTTAATTAAGCAAAGAAACACTGATAAAACTTGAATATATTCATAATTCCTCTGGATTCATTTTGTTAGCTAGCAAACAAAATAGTTCAAACAATCAAATAAGAATAAGAAGAATTATGAAAAATAAGCAAATTTATCACTGCATAGAAAAACTTATCAATGTATGACAAAATTTATTAACTAATTAAGCAAACCAAGCTTATACAGTGAAAAGTTCTAATAATGACCAGCAAAACTGAATGAAAGAAGAGTGGTTTCAAAGTAGTTCATTGTAATTCAGTTAGTTCAAGAGTCTATATGGTTCTTTCTTGAATAATGGAATCAAGAATTCAGGTATGTTTGCTGGTTATTTCCGTCGAAATTTTACTTGTAGCAGCACAGAATAATCTGGACTGTAAGTTCAGTTCTTGTGTCCAAGTTTTTAGGTTATTGATGTCACTAGTTATACATGTTCTTAGTTTTTTTGTCCGGAGACATTCAAGGGTTGTCTGAATTACAGACTTTGTAGGTCTTCTATTTTCACTATCCCTATTATCTCATAAATAGATCCAATTCCAATTAACTTTGCGGAGAATCATTCAATTAGTGTTATTCATTCGGGACTACTGTACTTATTTGGTTATTCAAATTTCAAAAACCGTCATTCTTGATGGAGTTTAGAGCTTAAATATGCTTGGCTGTGTGAGACGCTAATGGGAAATTTGCCCCTCGCTCTTTATCATTGAACAGCGCTCCTTGTAGGCTCTATCTAATACATGTTGAGCAGTGGACTACACTGATAAATTTATCACTATAAATTTATTCATAAATTTATCAATGGGTAGTAAGTCTCAAAAGTAGGACCTATTAGTAATTTCCCTAATATTCAATTGGAGCAACCTCAACAAACAGGCAAAAATGGACAATTTATGCTATAATTTACTCAATCTCTCTCTCTCTCTTTCATTTTTCATTTTGGTTATATTTTTGTAGACCACCCGAACTTCGCTCCGCGCGCGAGGGCGCGAATTGGAGTTCATAGCTACTACAGTGCGGACTCCTGTCACGGTTCTGAATCTAATCTCACAAAGTGCAATGTAAGACTGATAAATCACCAAAGAGTCCAAATTCGGTAATTGGTTTTAGAAAATCAATTTTGAATCAAAAAATACCAAACATGGACTGCTTTGCCAGATTTCAGAGTCACCACCTAAATATTTTATTTTTGGAAAATTTAGGAAACCCTGACTCGTGCCAAAGGCCACGTGTCCGTTATCACCAAAGTTGCCTCGGCTCGAGAACTTGGGTACGAGGGGGGAAGGTCATGAAATGAGCACCTCTGCTCGCCCGATCAAAGGATCGGCCTCTACTAAACATGATATGTTGTTTTTATAAACACATGCGTTTTTGTTTGATTATTAGCTAACTTACTATGTGATATGCGTAGCATACAAGTATAGACTAAATCGCTCGATTTGGAACAAAACATCTCGTGTTTGTTTTTCGAAAAATGGTTTGAAAATGCTACTCGCAAGTAGGCTAAAACGTGGATTTGCCACCGAGCAAGGTGGGCTTAAAACATGATGATTTGCGACTTCAAGTGGGCTTAAAACTCACATTTTGATGAATTGTCCCAATTCAAGCAATCAAGCCTTCATCCGCAGGCATTCAAGCAGTTAAATACTTAAGCAAATAGCCTCATGGCAAGCATGCTGCCATGGCAACACTTACACCTATGCAAGGATGCTAAAGTGTAAACACTTACAGTGTACTCCGAGCCAAAACAGAAGCTAGTTAGTAATCATGCATGATCCTAGCTATGTTAAGATGCTTAATGCAACACATGCAAAAATGTAACTAAAGTAGGCTCGGCTATCTAGAATGGAATATGAATGCAACACTTGATAACATACTTTGAAACACGTATTCAGGAAAGTGTATTGAAATACAATGCAGTTTGAATAATGCGCCGAGCCCGGTGCATGCAATACGAATGAATGATGCACGCATGCAAAGCATAAGGTATGCTAATTGAAATATGCCCTAATCTAACCACTGAAAACGAGTAAATAAAAGGGAGAAAGAAATGGGGTTGGAAGACATGCACACACGCACGCACCCTTATTACAACATTTTCCCTCTCGACGGAGGGTCTGAATGAAAGAGAGCTAACTAGCTACGCTAATTAAGCTAACTATTACAAAATGCAACTAATTAACTAACTAGTTAACTAATTACAAACACAAATGAATAGCTAAATGCATTAACTATTTAAGTACAGAATCAACGAGTTAACCATCTAAGAAAAATAGTTAAAAGAAGCCTCGGGGTGAGGAATGAGTGCATGCTCAATTACTTCTTCCCGAAATCTCGTCGCCTTGCCACCGGTTGCCTCTGTTTGCATTCGCTTTGATTCCTAAACACTGAACCAATTCCCAGACTGCTTCTGCTCCAGAACCAGAATCACTTTGAACCATCTTCAAGTTGGTGGACTGTCGGCCACTAGGGGAGGCTGTAGGCCACTTGTCGGCCACTTAAGGAGGCTGTAGGCCACTTAAAGTGGCCGGTCGGCCACTTCCTCTGGCCTGTCGGCCAATTGCTTCTGCATACTCCAGTTTTGCCGCAAACAGAGTACAAAAGGGGCAAGGCAAGGCACTTGCAGGGTATGTGTGTACAACTACCCTCCTTATCATTTCTCAAACTCAAAGGAGTGCGGTACTTGACTCTCGAGCCACCAACCGAACATTGCAATGCACGATGGCTGAGAAGCCGAGTTTGTACAAGTTAGTGAATGCACAAGTAACACACAAGACTCAAGAGGCCTCCACCCTATCATGCACAATCAAGGGGGACGGCGACTAAGAAATGAGGCACGTTTCATCACTTCAAGTATGAAACGTCCCTCGTTTCTCATGTTTGGATTAACGTCTGATCCAAACACATGCAATGCAACACACATGCAAACAACATGCTCATCTATCAATGCTAGAGAGGTATGCACAAGGCTCTATCATGTAAGTAATGTATGCAAGACAATGTTAAGGGACCAAGAGCACTAAAGCTAGCAAAGAGCAATACACAAGAGGCATACAATATCAAGCTTAAACAACCAAACCAGCCCAAAATAGAGCTACAACATGGCAAATTAGTGGCAAAAACATGCTCAAACTAAGGCTCAAAAGAGTAGAGAATCATGCTCCTTTGGTAGCTCACAAATAAGGCACAAAGGCACAACTCTCAAAAGCTCTCAAGGAGTGAAAGAAGTGAGAACATGACACATGTATATGCTCTGAAATTACATGCTAAATGATGACAAAACATGCAACCATCACAAATATAGCATGCTAAGGTGCTCAAAACTCAAGACTAGCTAAGGCACTTGCACCATAGCCATACAAAGCAATGCTCAAATGACTAAGATCACTCAAAATAGTCCTAAAGCATGTCAAAACAATGCCAAAACATACATGGAGTATAGCTAACACGTGCTAGAATGAAAGGTCAAAACACCAAGTACTCTAAGCTAATGGGAGAGTTGCACTACAAGTACCAAAACCAAGCAAGCAGTGACTCCACCAACCAAAATCAGAGTGGTAACATGGCAAAATAAGACCAAAAACATGCTGAGATGGTAGCCCAAAAGCTTAGGCAAGCATGCATACAAATTAGCCCATAATCAAGACATAAGGCACAACTCTCCAAAAGCATTGAAAGAGTGAAACATGTGAGAGTATAACTACACTACATACACTGAAATCATGTGAGAAATGAGGCCAAAGCATGCAAATAACTCAGGTAAAGCATGCTAGAGACTTTGAAACTCAAAGCTAGTGAGCAAGATTGCACCATGGCTATACAAAGCAAGTCCCAAATGTTCATGACCACTCAAAACAGAGTTCAAGAATGCTAAAATATGAGTAAAAACATGCTGGAGTGTAGCCAAAATAAGCTAGAATAATAAGCCAAAATAGCAAGCATATTAAGCTAGTAAGCAAAATTTACACTACAAGTGTAAGAAGCATGCAAGAAGTGGCCAAGCCAGCCACCAACAGAGCTAAAACATATTAAAAAAGTTACAAAAACATGCTTAGATCAAGTCAAGGTATGGTAGAAAAACATGCTCAAGTATAAGGCCATCAACACAAGCAACCAAGACACGAGGAGAGGGGATGACCCCCTCCTATTTGGGGCCTCAAAACTATCTTTCCAGCACTAAAATTCCTTTGCAATTCAGTGGTTAAAAGGCCAAGAGAAGGTGATCTCAAAGGCCTTCAGAGATGGCACAAAGCAAACCAAAACTAGCCACCAAAGGGGGTAGACCACCCCTAACTCAAACAAGGCCTCAAACAACCATCTTAGACACTTAAAAACAAAGCTTTTTGTAGTTGAAAGTTAAGCCTAAAACAGCATGCAAAGGTGGCTAAACTAATGTACAAAAACAAACTTAAAAGAGGGAATTACTCACCCTTGAAGCACAACTTCAGAAACAGCAACTTCTGAGGCAAAACCAGCTTTTTTAAGTTCCAAAAATACCTCAAGAAACTTCAGCTCCAATGTCAAGATGTTTGGATAAGAGGTTGTAGGCAAAATATGACAAAAACACTAACTTTCAATCACTATAAGGCACAATATAGAGAGAGAGGGAGAGAATTCTAGAGAGAGAGTCAAAATTTTCTCTAAATTTTCTGAACCCTCAACAAAGGTGAAGCATCTCCCCTTATATAACCAAAGCAAGGAGAAGCTTGCTTGACAAGCTTAGAGCTTGCTTGAATCCCTTCATACACCGTATGAAGGATGCATTCTATGCCCAACAGCTGGCACAGTTGGCACAAAAAATATCTGAAAAAACAGAAAAATGGTCGTAGGCCACTTCAAGTGGCCTACAGGAGGAGAAAGTGGCCTACAACCACCAAAAGTGGCCGACAGGCCCTCCCCTCCCTCTAGACAAGGGGTAACAAGGTATGGTCCAAAAATAAACCAAAAAGAAGGGATCCAAGAGGCCCCGAGACATGGAGCTCAGCCGAAAGCTCCAGAAACTAGCCTACGGGCCACTATAAGTGGCCTACAAGAGGGAAAAGTAGCCTATAGCTACAAAAAGTGGCCTATAGGCCTCTCTCTCCCTCCAGGCAAAGGCACCAAGGTCCGGTCCAAAAACCAGGCCAAAACACAGAGGGTTTAGAGGCTCAAAGACAAGGCGCACGGCCGAGATCTTTGGGCACTCAAAATGAGCACAAACATGCATAATCATCGTGTGTATAAGCGATGACGTCTAAGTCTTAAGGTCGGTCAAAAATGGGGTGTCTACAATTTTATAAGCCAAAAAGGGTACCGATGATTAGTAATAAAAAAATCCCAGTTCTGGTATTGCCTCTGAACTGATTTGAATTTGCCAGAAACTTACTTTGAGATCAAATTTGGCGATAAAAAATAAAAAGAAGAAAAATAGACTGAGACAAATTCTTCCCCAAAAGAGATCAAATTTGTTTAAGTTAGTGAGTCTATTGACTATTGTGCCAATCATCTTCTGCCTACATCAAAATTTTGCAAATGTATCCCTACATAGAAATGGAGATGAATGTGTAAGTGATAAACTCATCAGTTGGTTTGGTATGTGAACTAAACTTATCAGTTGGTTTGATAAACTTATCAGTTGTATATTTATTTATGTATCTATTGTTACTATTATCTATACTATCTATACTATTATATTATGTGAGCCCCTATATTGGTTTGTTGAAGCTTTTGCCATGTGGCATTTACATAATTTAAATAAATAAATAAAAACTACTCAAATTTTACTTGATGTCAGTTACTCTCTTATGGGAACAAACAGTTACAGAACCACACCCTATAGTATGGTTTAATTATCAAATCTATAAATTGGTTTGAGTTCTACAACAGAAAAAATGTTTATCAGAGGAGATGCCTTGATTTGATGCACTTCTACTATAAGGTAAAAGTATTGCAAGGTTTCTATTTGTAGGCTACATCAACAACATGATTTGTATATTTAAGTTTGATAAAGATCATTGAGTTATTTTTTTCTATTTACAATTGGTATTTCAATTGTTAGTACATCTGTATACAGTTTAAGCTATTTCTTTTAGTGGAATTTTAGTATGAAAATTTGCTCAAACAACCATTATCCAATAAAAAAGAAAAAAATAATAATATCAATTATAAAAATGTTACCAAAAGAGAGGTGTAGTTTATAATCGATCAAATATTAAACAAAAATCACATAAAAAATTAATCTATAAGGTGTAAAAAAAATTTGCAATTTTTGAGAAATTGGACATAGTGAAATAACCAAATAAAAAATAAAATAAAATATATCAAAAGAAGGATGCAAGTTATTATCAATCAAATATTAAACAAAAGTCACACAAAATTTAATCTATAAAAAATTACACACATGTAGTGTGTGCACCCTTCTAGTTACTATTATATATGTGAACAACTCACTTTAATCTCTTGAACCCACTCCCTACTTTAATCTCTTGAACCCACTCCCTTCTTTTTGTTAACTGAATTTTTTTATATCAAAAATGAAAAAATATATATTTTAAAATGAACCTAATTTTGAACTTGAAAACCAACACCCTTATCACTTGATCAACAAACATTACACATATTCACAAGTTTTATTTTCCGAAAATGCCCTAATATTGTTGAAATTTGCAAGTTGTAATTGAACCATATCTAGGGTTTTTAAAAATGTGTTTGACTGGGGAGAGAAGTAAGGGTTTCGATTGCTTACGTTTTACAGGCATGTTTCGTCGGAATTTTTGTTCGAATCGACTGATTTGGTATTCAAATCGCCTGAGTTGTGTTCGTTGTTCCGCCTGATAATGGAAGGGTTTTGCCGACGGTGGAGAATGAGAAAGACAGGGCCTGAATCGCATGACTCACGCTTTTGTTTCTCGTGTCTGGCAAATATTGTGCTACAATAGTACTTTTTTTTAAAAAAAAATTTATCGGTGATAATTTTATCAATGGCAAATATCTTGGTACAATAGCAAGATATTTCGAGTTTTGCAATTCATTTTCAATTTAAATTGTTCAACATTTCAGTTTAGAAAATGCTTTAGCGTTCTCATATTCATATTCAAATGAAATATAAACATATTATATTTGATATTGAAATGAAATATTTGTAAAACTTATTAAAAAAAATTTTAAAAAAAATTAAATTAGCTGTCAACTTAAAATTAATAATACCTAATTTTTAAATATTAGTATTTTCCATTATAAAATTATAGTATGATTTTTCAACATTCTTCAGCTCATGTGTAACTAACTACAAATAATTTTTTAAAATTTTTTTTTTTTTTATGAATGTATTCTAAACATTTTTATTAACCTTTAAATTTGACACAAATAATCAGATTATAATCAATTTTTTGAATGAAATTTGCATAAAACAAGACTGATATCAAAAGCCAGATCTGGTAACAATATGGCTAAAAAAGACTGAATGTTTTTGTGTTTTAATTTTCAATTTAGGTAAATTTTTTATTATTTTTTATAGTGTTTTGTTTACTTGAATTGGGAAAAAAGAATGAGAGAGAGAGAGAGAGAGAGAGAGAGAGAGAGAGATGCTACAATAGTACTTTTTTTTTTCTTTTTTTATCAGTGGCAAATATCTTGCTACAATAGCAAGATATTTTGAGTTTTGCAATTCATTTTCAATTTAAATTGTTCAAAATTTCAGTCTAGGAAATGCTTTAGTGTTCTTATGTTCAGATGAAATATAAACATATTATATTTGATATTGAAATGAAATATTTGTAAAACTTATTAAAAAAAATTAAAAAAAATTAAATTAGCTACCAACTTGAAATTAATAATACCTAATTCTTAAATATTAGTATTTTGCATTGTAAAATTATAGTATGATTTTTCAACATTCTTGAGCTCATGTGTAACTAACTACAAATAATTTTTTTTTTTTTTTTACAAATTTATTCTAACTGTACTTATATCTTATTCTTTAAAATTTTACAATGATCAAAACAATGTAATAGTGTTTGTGTTTTAATTTTCAATTTAGATAAATTTTTTATTATTTTTTATAGTGCTTTGTTTAATTGAGTTGGGAAAAAATAATGAGTGAGAGAGAGAGAGAGAGAGAGAGAGAGATGCTGGTTTTTTTTGTTTGAATAGTGATAAATTTATCAGTGTTCACAGTGATAAATTTGTTGAAACAGTGTGTAGACGCGCCCTCGGGCCTCATGCTACAGTTCGGACTCAAATTAGTCACGGTTCTGAATCTAGTCTGGCAAATTGCAATGCAAGACTGATAAATCACCAAAGAGTCCAAATCCGGCAAATCGTTTTGGAAAACAGATTTTTTGAAAGAAGTGCCAAATATAGACTGCTTTGCCAGATACAGAGTCACCACCTAAATATTTTTTATGGGGGAATTTAGGAAACCCTGACTCGTTGCCTAAGGCCACATGTCCGTCATCACCAAAGTTGCCTCGGCTCGGGAACTTGGGTACGATTGGGGAAGGTCAGCTATGAGCACCCCCTCTCGCCCGATCCGAAGATCAGCCTCTACTAACCATGATATCTAATTTTGAAAGCATTATGCGTTCTTATTCCGGTTAATTAGCTAATCTTACTATGTGATGCGCACAACACAAAAGTATGGACTAGATCGCCTAATTTGGAACAAAGCATTGCATATCCGCTCGTTTGGAAAATGGTTTGAAATTTGCTACTCGCAAGTAAGCTAAAACACGGATTCCAATGAGTCGTTCCAACTCAAACAATCAACCTTCACCCACAGGCATTCAGGCAGTTTACATCACATAAGCATATAGTCACATGCTGTCATGTTAACATTCACACTCATGCAAGATGCTAAAGCATGAAAAGCTTACCGAGTACTCCGAGCCAAAACAAAGAACTTGTTAGCAATCAATGTATGATCCAAGTCCATGTTAAGTGGCTAATGCATCGCATACAAAATGCAACTAGAATAGGCTCGGCTAATCCTAGGATGGCATGTGAAATGCAACAAATAACACGTATTCAAGTTAGATTTGAAATACTATGTAGTTAGCATGATGCGCCGAGCCCAGTGCATGCAATACAAATGAATGGATGCACGCATGCATAGCATAAGGATGCTAAATTAAATATGCCCTAATACTAACCATCAAAAGCAGGTAAGTAAAAGGGAGAAAGAAGTGGGGTGGGAAGACATGCATCGCACACACGCACACTTATTACAAATTCGCCCTTGCTCGGAGGGACCGAAAGAATAATACAATTTAATTAACCTACAAGCTAATTAATTAATTTATACAAAACTTAATTAATTAGTGAATCAATTAAGCTAGTGAAAACAGTAAAAGGCCTCAGGAAGAGGGATGCACGCATGCTTGGATTGGCTTCGCTCGGAAATCCACCGCCATGCACAAGCTGCCTCTGTTTGCACTGTTTCTCTCTTCTGAAGACTGCACAAGTCCCAAGGAATACTCTCTGAACACTGTGGGATGCCACCGGCCAAGGGGGAACACCACCGGCCATGGAGGAGTGGTCATCGACCATCTACTGAGCTCTCGGCCACCAATTCATGGCCGGTCGGCACTGGATGTGGTCGGTCGGCCATGTATGCCTGCAGAATCCTGTTTTGACAGCAACAGAGGGCAAACATGGCATGGCAATGCATTTCCAGCAAATGTGTGCACCAACACCCTCCTTATCATGTTCATGACTCAAAGGAGGATGGTTCTTGATTCTCGAACCACCAATCGCGCATTTCAATGCGTGATGGCCCAAGAAACCAAGTGTGCCATTTCAATATCAAATGAAATGCAAACCAAATAAATACATAAGGCCCAACCTCTATCATGGTGATTTCAAGAGGCAAGGCATGCATGCTCAATGCAATGCAACCTAGGCGTGCAAGCTAAGTATGCAACATGACAATGCAAACAAGCACACAAGCATGTAACATGTTAGGCAACCAAACAAAAAGGAAATGCATGCCAAATGCAATGTGATTCAAGCATGCAACAACGTGCGATAGGCCAAGTATACAACAACGCGCAAGGCGAGCATGCAACAACATGCGAATGATGGACTTAAGCTAATTTAGGCAGCTCTCAAACAAGCCCAAAACAGTGGCCAAATGCTATGGAAATGAGGTACAAATGCACATACGAACATGCATACAAATGGACCAACACTTAAGCATAAATAGGGGACTTTTAAGCACACTTAAAAGAGGACAAATAGCATACATGATAAGCTTTGAAAATATGTAGAAGATGATGCCAAATCAACCTACCAATGCAAGCAAAGCATGCAACCAAGCCCAAGGACTTAAACTATGGTCATGTGACACATGAAGCAAATGACCAAAGCAGACCAAAACAGTCCCAAATCATGCCAAAGTGAGCCCCAAAAACCACTTAGATGGCATCTAAATGACCTAATCTTAGAGGCATGCACAATGGTACAAACATGGAGCATGAAACACCAACCTTTTAAAGTATTAAAGGAGCATCAAATGCAAGCATACAAGCATACCATATGGACTGAAATGACATAGTAAGTGGTTCCAAACCACTGAAATGAGCCAAGTAATGCATGCTCAACACTCGCACGCCTAAGGCTAACAAACCAAAATGCAAGGTGGCTATACAAAGCATGTCATGGATGGCCCAAACAACCAAAATCAGACCTCAAGCATACTAAAACATGCATAAAAGCTTTACAAAGCTTGGCCAAAACAAGTAAGCATAGTAGTCTAAATGCTAAGTACATGTTAAGGCAAATTCATGGCATTACAAGACAAGTATGCAAAGTAAGCATGTTGTGTCTAAACCAATTAAAAACAGTGCTAAATTAGGACAAAATAAGCACAAATACTAGCTAAGACATGGCCAACATGATCTCAACAATGGTGCTCACACATGAGGCTAAAATGGCACATATTGAAGGCAACAAGGAGAGGGGATGGCCCCCTCCTTCTTAGGACCTTAAAGCACCATCCCCACCACTGAAATCTCTCTAGATTTCAGTGGTGGGGAGGCCAAGACAAGGTGGTCCTGAAGCTCACCAAAATAGCACAAAAATGGGGCCAAACAAGGCCTAAGAGGGGTCAAACAACCCCAAACACCAAAGCAACCTTAAACAACTATTTTAAGCACTTAAAATCAGAACTTTTATATGTTATAGACTAAGCTTAAAAACAGGTACAGGGATGGCTAAAAGCCTATGCAAAAATGGGGAATAAAGGAGATAGGTTCTTATCCTTGAAGAACACTTCAAAAACACCAACCTTAGACCTCCCTTTGGATCAAAATCAGCTCAAAAACCTTGAAACCAGTCCCTCAACACCCCCACAACCGGAGTATGGTGTAATACTAGGTGCCTTAGTGCAAAACTAAGAACAAAAACACCTTTTTGGAACACCAAACACACACAACTATATAGAGAGATATATATATATATGCCCTAATCTCAGAGTTGTTCAACCACTGGAAAGGGAGGGGAGGCCTTCCTCTTATAGGCAAGGCCAATCCAAGCTTCCAAGGGAAGCTAAGTTAAGGAAGCAAATCCCTCCATACACGTGTATGGAGGGGGTGCAAAGTGGGTGCCAGCTATCACAGCTGGCACAAAATATCTGCCAAAAGTAGATGCACAGTGGTCGGCCAGCCAAAAAAGGCAAATTGGCCAAAACAATGGTCGGCCGACCAAAAAGAGTGCTGGCCGGCCAAACATTTGGCCGATGGCAACAAAACAATGGCCGTTGGCCTTAAGCCATGGCCGGTGAGGTGTGGGGATGGCCAACAAGCCATTCCCTGCCCTTCAAAAGCAAAACACAAGTGTTTGGTGTAAAACCAAACATAAAACAGTTGAGTCGAGAGGTCTTGAGGCAAGGCGCGTGGCCGAGACCTTCGGGAACTCAAGACGAACACAAACAAGGATGATCACCGAGTGTTCAAACAGTGACGTCCAAGTCTCAAGGACGGTCAAAAATGGGGTGTCTACACAGTGATAAACTTATCAGTGCAAACAAAACAATATAAAAAATAAATAAATTTATCAATATAGTGATTCCAAACCTGTTATTAACCTTTAAATTTGACACAAATAATAAGATTATAATCAATTTTTTGAATGAAATTTGCATAAAACAAGACTGATATCAAAAGCTAGATCTGGTAACAACATGGATAAAAAAGACTGAATGTTTCATTGAAGCAAATTAAGAACCAAAATTATCAAAACAATGTAATAGTGTTTGTGTTTTAATTTTCAATTTAGGTAAATTTTTTTATTATTTTTTATAGTGCTTAGTTTAATTGAGTTGGGAAAAAATAATGTGAGAGAGAGAGAGAGAGAGAGAGAGAGAGAGATGCTGGTTTTTTTGTTTGAACAGTGATAAATTTATCAGTGTTCATAGTGATAAATTTGTTGAAACAGTGATAAATTTATCAGTGTAAACAAAACACTATAAAAAATTAAATTTATCAGTATAGTGACTCCAAACCTGTTATTAACCTTTAAATTTGACACAAATAATCAGATCATAATCAATTTTTTAAATAAAATTTGCATAAAACAAGACTTATATCAAAAGTCAAATCTGGTAACAATATGGTTAAAAAAGACTAAATGTTTCATTGAAGCAAATTTGACATTATAACAACCAAGCATTGTAATATTATTGAAGCAAAGTAAGAACCAAAATGATTATAATCTTTGTCCCAAATTATTCAAGCATTGTTGTCATTGTCTATTGTGTCCCAAGAATCCTTGTCTTCAAGCACTGCTTATATTGGCTCATCAATGATTTGCTAGGTGTCTGTCTGCTGGTTAGTCAACAAAACATCTATGATATCTACTCTGATTTGCTGGCATTGCTCCTTTGTTAAATTGGGAAAGATGTCTTTGTTACAGACATATTCTCTCATGAGGTAACAAACTATGATGCCACAATCAAGTCTACAATGACATTGGAAAAACAAAGTTAGTAGTCATCAATGATAATTTTATCAATGTAATAAGTTTTGGTTTTCAAAAACTTGCGAAAGATCAACTTGTTGGGGACAATTCATTGCAATTTTTGTTTGTTCATGAAAGTTGTTACCTTCAATGAGTTTGGGATTGTGATGTTGAAGGTATTTTTCAATAACCTTTCTCTGCAAAATATCTTAATAATTAATTGGTGTTTGACAAATAAATGCATAATAAAATTTGATATAGACAAGGAGAATGGATGATATCATAATTAATTGGTGTTTTACCACTTTGTTTGCCTTATTTAAGTGGTTATATGTTTCTATGCTTGGTCTCATTGAATTGTAAACATTCCATGAGCCATTTTCAGTATCGAGTACCAACAACGTCCAATGCTTTTCATTGAAAATTGGGAAAAGAAGATATCTTTCCTTGACAGCTTTTGACATCATTTTGTTCAACAATTGATTTGTTTCTGCCTCACCCTTTGTGGTGAACAAATACTGTGTTTTGCAAATATATTAGTTTAATTACAATGTAATTCGTTAATGGTAATTTTATCACTATAACACTAGATGAATGAGAACTTATGTACTTGATATAGACAAGGGGAATGGATGATATCATAATGAAATATATATATATATATATAATTTACTTACATGGCATGATGTAGTAAATATATATGTTGTTCCTGCTTGAGAGCTTAGGCTAAAATTTTGGTTTCAGTTGCTCTTCTCTCATTAAGATTTCCTTGTAGGCATTTATTGCCTGTTAAAAACAAAAGCAAACAAGGTTAATGAGAGAATTATTATTTGGTATTACAATTGATATATGCACAAATAGGGATTTGATTTTACATTTCCCGAAAGTTTTTCACATTTGACTATTTGGTCAATATCATCCAAGTACAAATAGTTGCATACTTCATTTCCTTGTAAGATTGGATAACTGCAAATGTGAAAACAAAATTTATCACTGTATACCAAAATTTATTGCTTAATTAATGAAAGAAAGGTTAGGGAAACAAATTGAGCTTCAAATTTTACTTGATGTATCAAATCCCAACAACGAACTGAAGTACAGAACATAAACATAAATGCCTAAATAATTTGATACCATAGATGAGACACCATGAAGATTAGCAAAATATATCACTCCACCAAACAAATTAAATAAAATTTATCACTATGTAGCAAATTTTATCACTGTATACCAAAATTTATCAATGAATGAAGTAAACAAAGGTTATACAATGATAAATGCATGACTATATACTAAAATTTAGATTCCAAATTTGGAAATTTTAGGACCAAATCATGTTCTTACCTGTTGGTTTTTGTTGCCCAAAAACTAGTGAGGTTCATCCTTGATTTCTTTGGCAATTTGTGAAACACTGGATAGGAAGTGTCAATTTCTTTTGTTGGATATTGATGTTGTGTCTCCTCTTCTTTTCTAGTCTTTGCACTTTCTTCAACCATTGGTTTTACTTCATCAACTGTCTTGTTCTGCTTTGGTTATTTTTTCGTTATGTACCAAAAATCTGGATCTTTGTGCTCTTTTCTTGTTTCTCTATTTTTCACCCTTTTTATCATTGAGCTCACAAGAGGCGATTTTTTTGGAGTGGTGGCTTCAACTTCAACTGCGATTTGTTCTTCTTGACTGTCTAGGTAGACATTTGATTCAATCAACATTGCAATTCTCTCATTAAGTAGCACTATTTCCACATCTTTCACTTCCATTTGTGTCTTTGCTTTCTTGCTCTATTCTTTCATTTGTTTATTGAGCTTCATGAGTTGGTCCTTAAGCTCATCATTTTATGCTTGGATTCTAGCCTTCTCCATTTCTAGCCTTTGGATTATCAAAACATTCTCTTCTAGTTTCTCAAAGGTATGTTCATTAATTTTAACATGGTAGAAATTTGTTTCATAGGCAAGTTTCCTTTTTGCTTTTCTCTTTTCAGCCGGTGTTTGATGCTTGAATCCCGATGAAGTTGTTGGACCAACTTTCTGTTTGATCATTGTTTCTTCTTCATCATTTTCTAGCTTCTCAAAAGAAAGCTCATTTCTTTGCACATGAACCGGACCTTCTTCAGTTTCATGCTGAAAGTTGGCTTTCCTTCTTGCATTCTTTTTTGATTGCAATGTTGTTGAATTTCTTCCTGGACTGATACTGAATATCTTTTTGATAATTGATTCTTCTTTCTTTTGAGATTTTTCAGTCTACTCTTGTTTCTCGAAGTTAGCTTCTTCATCTTTATCCTCATCTTCAGTTTGCAGTAGCAAGTCTTAGTATATCTTTTTCATCATTGTTTCTTCTTCCTTTTCAGATAATTCAGTCTGCTCTTGTTCCTCAAAGTTACATTCTTCATCTTCACGCTCATCTTCTGTTTGTGGTTGCAATTGTTTGTATATTTTTTGTTCTTCAATTGTGTCTTTCAAATTACTCTCCTATATGAATGAAAATTATTAAAAAGAATGATATGACACAAAGTTAAGTAATAATTTATCATTCGATGATTCAAATTATAATAAGACTAGTGATTTGGTTCATGATAACAAGTTTTATTAGTGAATTAGCAACATTAAGCAAAATTTATCACCCAATGAAGCTAACTAAGCAAATTTATAACTGTGAGCAAAAAGTTATCAGTCCATATCAAAATTTATCGCTGCATAGCAAAATTCATCAATCAATTAAAGAAATAAAGGTTATACATTGATAAAACTTGTTTCTTGAATAATTTCCTAGCACAGATGAAATGCCTAAATAATTTTCTACCAAAAATGTGACACCATGAAGATTAAGAAGAATTTATCAGTCGAGCTAAAATTTATCACTGCATAACAAAATCTAATATTTGTTTAAACAAAACAAAGGTTATCAATGGATACCTCAATATGTTTCAGATCATGCAAGGATGACTTTGCCAATTATTGTCCCAGATGTGTGATGTTCCATTTTGCAAATCTTGGGATTGCGTTCTTGTCATTTGGTTTGATGATCTTTGTATGCTCGCATATCCAATATTGTTAAGATAAAAAAAGAATGATATAAATAAGTATTTAGTAAATGTAAATATTATAGTTTATAAGTTGTAAGTGAGGTATTTACTTACCAATAAGACGATCACACATCTGAACACTCTATCAATTTGGTTGATGTTGCTTGCTATTGATCTTGTAAGATGATGTTTTGCTGCGCCACACTAATCATAAGACTTCATTTTGTCAACATCCTCGAGGTATTTCATGAACCCCCAACCAATTGTAGTCCCAGTACCTGAATACAACAAAAGCAAACAAGCCAGAAGGCACACAAGCCTAACAACATCTTCTACATCTTCATTGTTGTTGCTTCTCAAAAGTTTCGTTATCAACTTTTGGATTAAAGCACTTGTCATTCTACTCTTGGTTATTTTCCTTCTTTGCACCATAGTTACCTTATTTTTTCTTCCGTATGCAAGATTCATCTTCTTCTGTCCACATGCAATCCCAAAAATTAACTTGAAGTCATTTCTTTTCAACTTCAGCTTCTTCCCACCAATTTCAAATGTGGTTCCATCCATTTGGTAAGTTTGCAAAATTTTTGCAACCATATCATCATATTTAATTGAATCTCTTCTTTTAACCTTGTTTTCACTCAATGTATCAACTAGAAATGAAAAAGAGTCTTTCTCAATAGTGTCAAATGCTCCTCTCTGAGTTTTGTTGTCTTGAAAAATTTGATAAGAGATTGAATGTTAGAACGGTAGACATACTTTGCTTCATTGTCATGTATCTGTTCAGTCCCAGTTTTTCTTCCATCAATCTTTTTCTTCCCTCTTGCTTTGTGGAGGTCTATAGTTTGTTTCAGTTGCTGCTGTTTGGGCTCCTCATTGTCAATGTTAGATTCAGGTTTAACTTCTAGTTGATTTTCACTTTCATGTGTTGTTGGCTCTATACCAAACTCAACTTTTTCAATCTTTTTTTTCTTTGAGAAACTTGTTTCTCGACGGCGTAATCTTTTACGATGACTAGGAACATCTGTACAAAAACATCGAGCATGAACATTGAAAATTAAGAATAATTTATCACTGAACTAGGCAAACTAAGAACAATTTATCACTCTATTATGCAAATTAAGCAAATATATAACTGTATAGCAAAGTTTAGATTCCAAATTGCAAAAGAACATGAAGTATCATGATGAAGATGAAAACAAAATGATAATTTATCACTCAATGAGGTAAAGTAAGTAAATTTTATCACTCGATTAAGCAAAGTAAGCAAATCCATTATTATAACAAATTTTATCACTCGATTAGGCAAATTAAGCAAATCTATCATTGTTATAACAATTTTTATCACTGAATTAGACAAAGTAAGGAAATTCGTCATTATATAGCAAATTTTATCACTCAATTAGGCAAAGTAAGCAAATTTGTCATTATATAGCAAATTTTATCATTGAATTAGCAAAAGTAAGCAAATACATCATTGTATAGCAAATGAACATAAAGATATGATTATTATGAAGTTGAATATCACTCATAAACTAATACTGTATGGTACAGATTGAAAATAACTGCAAGTTGAATTTTATCATTCAATTATAGTTATGAAAGAAGAAGATAAGCAAATCCATCGTTATAACAAATTTTATCACTCAATTAGGAAAATTAAGCAAATCTATCATTCTTATAGCAAATTTTCTCACTAATTTGGGCAAAGTAAGCAAATTTGGCATTATATAGCAAATTTTATCACTGGATTAGCAAAAGTAAGCAAATCCATCATTGTATAGCAAATGAACATGAAGATGTGATTATTATGAAGTTGAATATCACTCATAAACTAATACTGTATGGTACAGATTGAAAATAGTTTCAAGTCGAATTTTATCACTCAATTATAATTATGAGAGAAGAAGGGAAGCAAATCTATCATTATAACAAATTTTATCACTCAATTAGGAAAATTAAAAAAATCTATTATTTTTATAGCAAATTTTATCACTGAATTGGGCAAAGTAAGCAAATCTGTCATTGTATATCAAATTTTATCACTAAATTAGCAAAAGTAAGCAAATCCATCATTGTATAGCAAATGAACATGAATATGTGATTATTATGAAGTTGAATATCACTTATCAATTAATACTGTATAATACACATTGAAAATAGTTTCAAGTCGAATTTTATTACTTAATTATAGTTATGAAAGAAGAATGGAAGCAAATCCATAGTTATGAAATAAGAAGGGAAGCAAATCCATCATTATACCAAATTTTATCACTCAATTAGGAAAATTAAGCAAATCTATCATTCTTATAGCAAATTTTCTCACTGAATTTGGCAAAGTAAGCAAATCTGTCATTGTATAGCAAATGAACATGAAGATGTGATTAATATGAAGTTGAATATCAATCATAAATTAATACTATATGATACACATTGAAAATAGTTTCAAGTCGAATTTTATAACTCAATTATAGTTATGAAAGAAGAAGGGAAGCAAATCTATCATTATAACAAATTTTATCACTCAATTAAGAAAATTAAGCAAATCTATCATTCTTATAGCAAATTTTCTCACTGAATTGGGTAAAATAAGCAAATCTGTCATTGTATATCAAATTTTATCACTGAATTAGCAAAATTAAGCAAATCCATCATTGTATAGCAAATGAACATGAACATGTGATTATTATGAAGTTGAATATCACTTATAAATTAATACTATATGATATACATTGAAAATAGCTTCAAGTCGAATTTTATCACTTAATTATAGTTATGAAAGAAGAACGGAAGATGAATACAACTCACGTTTGATTGGCATGCTTGTTGAAGATGAACTAAGCAGGGAGAGTAGATGTCCGAATCAGAATATAGATCGAAACGGTGGAAGATTTGCTGGGGATCTGTTTGGAATCGGTATGAAAATAGAAGTGATTTCTTTGGAAACGATGGGAGATTCACAGAAAATCTCTTCGTTTGTTTCGATTTCCAAATCGCAAATTGCCTCAGAATGGTTTCCAAATCGTCTCAGAATAGTTTCCAAATCAAAACAATTGAGAAGAAGCGTGTGTGTCACGCGCGCAGGAAAGAGCTCGTGATATCTTATTTGCTTCACGCGTGTGGTGTGACATTAAGGGGTAAAATTGGAAACTCAGGCCCCGTTTGGGAACAGGTTAATTTAGTAACTTTTTGGCTATTTGACTAAAATATGAGCTAAAAAAAACTAGTATGTTTGGGATGACTTTTTGACTTTTTACGAAAAGATGTGCAAAAAGTAGAGAGAAAAGAGAATCTTTGACTTTTGGTATGGGTTGTTGGCTTTTTGGCTAGTTTAGTAACTTTTTGACTTTTTAGTTAAAAAGGAGGGTTCCCAAACGATGCCTGAAATAGGGCAGGACTTGGTGGGTATTAATTTATTTCCATGGGACCGGTTGGTAAGTCCCCCAAAAAATAATAGATGTTAAACACTAAAATTAGATGCTTGGATGGGTAAGTATGCGTTATAACATATCATATTTGCACTGTGAAATCATTTAATACTTTTAGACAAGGCCGGTCCTAGGTTAAGGCCACTAAGGCCTGTGCCTAAGGCCCCAAATTTTGGCCCAAAATAATGTTTCAAATTTATTAGTTTTATATTATATTAAAAGTTCAAAATTCAATCTTCTTTTATTGTTTGAGGCCCAGTCTAAAAGGCTGTTCAAAAAAATCTGTTAGGCCAAATTAAAAATATATATATATATATACATAATCATTGTTAGGCCCAATTAAAATTTTATATAATTAGTCTAAACAAATATGTATGATACAATGAGTACAAATAGAGTCTAATGTCAAGATTTTAATAGAATAAATAACTTTATCTTAATTTTTTTTGCCATCGCTCTTTATCATATTATAATTGAATAATTTTACCCTAATTTCTTTTCCTTAATTTTGTTTGCCCTAATTTTTTTTCCCTCTCTCTCTCATAATTTAATTGAATAATCTTACCTTAGTTTTTTTTCCCATTTTTTTCCAATAATTTGTTTTTTGTTATCAAATAATTAGTGGATTGCGATTTGTGTAAATTATGATTGTGTTATCAGATGTCATATTACAATAACACAATTATTTCGTTATCAAATATCAGTGAATTATGTTGTTTGTGTTGATTATTGCTAAACTATAAAACAAAAAGACATTATTTTATCTTTTTTGAGTCTTTGTAATGATTTTTTCGTCTTAATATATGAAAATAAATTTTAATAATCATATGTGTAAGGAAACTTTTTGTAGTTACTAAATAATAAAAAAATGATTGGTAACTTATTATTTAACTGTAATTTTTTTATAAAAAAAATATATGCAGGAGGGCTCCACTTTAAAAGCCTGCCAAGGCCTCAAAAATTATAGGGCTGACACTGCTTTTAGAGCAAGTCCAAATGATACTCCAAAGTAATAGTTATTGGTTTAAATTATAAAACTCATGACTTTGGTATTGAAATTTTAGGAGACAATGGGCTTGTTTGGTTGATGTTTCTGAAAAAAATTTCAGAAATTTTCTCTAGAAACAAATTTCAGAAATTTTTTCTACCAAACAAATTTTCCCAAAAAAATTTCCCAAAACACACAAACCAAACAACTTTTCCAAACAAATCTCTCTCACACACACATCAAATCAATCACTTTTTCCAAAACTCTCTCTCAAAACAATTTTCCAAAACAAATTTCCCAAAACACCAAACCAAACATGTTTTCGTACTTTTTTTTTCCAAAACATGTTTCTGAAACACAAACCAAACAAGCCCAATGTGTTAAGTGTCAATCTCTAAATGGATTTGAGCATTACTCTAAGGTCGTGTTTGATTCACAAAACTAACAGTGAAGTATTAATAATTCTATTAAATTAGTGTAATATTCACTATCCAATTGGATTAATATCCATTGGATTAATAATCTCATCCCTACCCCATTACTAATAATCCTATAAATTTGTTGGATTAATTATCCATTGGTAATAATCCTAAACCAAAATGTTAAAACAAATATAGGATAATTGGGTCCATAGATTAATAATTCCAATCACATTCTCTAATCCACCCAATCAAACATACCCTAAGGTCATGTTTGATTCACAAGATTAATAGTGAAGTATTAATAATCCTATTAAATTAGTGTGGTATTCACTATCCAATTGAATTAATATTCATTGGATTAATAATTCCACCCCTACCCCATTACTAATAATCCTACAAATTTGTTGGATTAATTATCCATTGGATTAATAATCGTAAACCAAAATGTTAAAACAAACATGGAATAATTAGACCCACAGATTAATAATTTCAATCCCATATTCTAATTCATCCAATCAAACATGCCCTAAGAGCACTGATTTTTACTGTCTATCGAAGTCCTACGGATTATATTCAGTAGTCTTTGATTATTATATGACATTTTTTTCGCACTACTCTCAATCAACGATGATATTTCTCCTAGTCTACTATTTGAAATGGAGGATCCACTTTATGCCATGATGAACTTATTTCGAGTCCCTTTCGTTGATTTAAACTGTTTGCTTGTTAAAGTTTTTTAAGTGATTATTCATAAAATAAAAAATAAAAAAGTCATACTGTTCAAATATTGGTAGCCATGTATTACAGTATGTAAGAGTTTTATGAACTAATTTTTTTTATCTCATGAAATCTTGTTACAAAAAATATTAGGAAATTAATTCTTATTGTCACCAGCATAGTCACTAAAGATCATTCCAAAAAGAAAAAAAAATACATTGAACGACAAAATTTTGAAAATATAGCTACTAAATGCATTTTTAGAGACAAAATAATTTTGTGCCAAAACATTTAATTTTGTAGACAAATTTTGGTCCCAAAAGTACAAAAATTCATGAGTTAATTACCTAAAAGTCCTATTTACAAATGTTATGATAATTCAGATCCTATCTAAGATTTTTTAAACCAATAAGTCATATTTATTAATACTGATAATATTTTTAATTTTTCCTAATTTTTAAAATTGGAAACATTATCAATTTTGCATAGTAATCTTTCAAATAATTGTTTCACTAATTGATGAAAAACATAGAGCATTAGATTAAACATTTTTGTCTTTCTATTTATTGGTTTGATTCAACTATCCAATAAAACCAATAAGATTATCAATTTTTTCCAGTTTTAAAACGAAGAATATTATCAATTTTTTCATTTAAATTTTTTTTTTAAAATTTTGCACATCAATGTTTCATCATCATGCTCCTTTATAGATACAAAATTTTTAATTTTGCAAAAAAAAAAATTATTCAATTTTTTCAATCTTTTCAAAAAAAAACTTAGGTTTTTTTTTTTTTACATAATTTTTTTTTAGTTTTTTCAATTTGAAAGGTGATATTTTAAAGTTTTGAAATCAAAATAAATATCAAATCATCATGTTCCTTCATATATAATCATAAATTATAACTTGTGTGCAAATGTCTCAAAACTCATTACTAAGGCCTCGTTTGGGAACATACTATTTTAATAATTTTTTGACTTTTTATGAAAAGATGTGTAGAAAAGTAGAGAGAATGATATGACAACTTATAGTGACTTTTTAACTTTTTGACTAATATAATTAACAAATAAGGCCTAAATATCTAATTTCATTGCTAAAACACAATAATGACATTTTACCCGCTAATATATTTCATCCCTATTCCAAATTTTTGGTTCTAAAATTTTTAATTGATTATAATGATGTTTGAATCACATTATTTACTTCTTAAATATAAAAGTTGAATAATGCTTGGGACCCCCTTGTGGGGGTCACCCCTCACCCCCTTTGCCACGTGGCGGGTGGTGATTGGAGGAGCAGAAAAAAAAAGAAAAAGAAAAAGAAAATGTGACCAATGAGAGAGAGAGGGGGTCAAAGGGGGTGGGGGGAAAAGGGGGATGAATCATTACTCATAAAAGTTATACAGTTTGTATCAACCTAAAAAAAAAAAAAGTGAACCCGAGGTGGGTCCATAATAGCTTAAACTGGACCTTCTGCCTCCTCAATCAATTATATAACGAAAATTTTTATTCGCAAGACAATACTGACCCTACTTTTATTAGTAATTGAGAGACGTGGACAACTTACCTATAAGTTGTGTTTTGATAAACATTCCGAAAGAGAGAGAAAAATTAAGAAAAATGTAAACATAATAAAAGTGAAATTTTGTCTCTCTCTCTCTCTTTATCTTTTTAAATCTCTTTTTAATTTTATAATTTTAAGAAAGTAAATTATTAATAAATCTTAATAGTTGAACTTAATTCTCATTAACTAACTCTTATTACAAATAAGTCCTAGTAAAATTATTACTAAAAATAATTTTTTTTGACGATTTTTTACATATATCGCTAAAAATTGACAGTTAATAACTTTTTTCTGTTTTAATTTTTATAAATTTTCGCCAAAACTCATAATTAGTGATGAATTTTTCAAACTACTATTGAAAGTTGAAAATTAGTATTTTTTTTATGACAGTTTTTTTAAATTATCGCTAAAACTTATAATTAATGACATTTTTTGTAACAATTACTGTCGTTGAAAATTAACAATTAATAACGTTTTTTAGTAGTGTTGAATGAAAAACGTCATTAATTTTTACAAGACTAATTAAACAATAAATTCATCTATTAAGACATACACGTAAATCTCCATTTAAATATAGTGGCAAACGCAACCCTAATATACTTTACAATTTTTTATTGGTCTACCTTTGGGGGAAAAAAAAATTCGTACGGACCAACTTGAAATCATGGGCGGACCCAACCGGAGATAGGGGCGGAAGCCCACATTCCCACTTTAATATTGTTGTTTTCTACGAAATATTTAATACAATGGTCCCCCAAAATTTTTTAGAATCCAACCACGAGCTGGCCTCTCCTGCAAGATTACCAACTACTAATTGGCTAAAATCAGAAGCCAAAGTGATTAATGCAACAGAAACCAAACTTCATTACAAAATCATCACACAAAAAAAATGAAAAGGGTCATAATGACATCAAAAAAGGGCCATAATTCTATCAAATTCAAATATAAAGTAAGGATACCTGAACATAGCCCTAGATTAATACATTAAACAATAAATCAAATAAACGATTAATTGAAAAATATTTTTTTCTAGAAAAACTCAAAAACACCATTGAAATAACATCAAACACTAAGCAAAATGAAAAAACAAAATAACATTTCCACCATTAATCAGAATAACATTGTTTTCAAAGCTACAAACAAGAACGAACCTGTTTCTGAGCTCAAATGCGAAACGCAAACAAATCTTAGAAATGTTGATAATCTTTCAGATCCAAAACCTTTTGACAATAAAAACGAGTAATCATCAACAAACAACAATCCACAAAAAAATAAAAAATAAATATAAAAAATAAAAAAAACTAACAAAAAAAAAAGTGAAAAATCTCGAAGATGATGGCAATGGAGAGAGATGATGTTGCCTGAATGAAAGATGAAACAAAAACCCCAAAAATGTAGATAGATATAGAAGGTGTATGTATGTATGTATGTATGTATGTATGTATATATGTATGTATAGAGAGATAGGTATTGAATTGAATACGAAAAACGAGAAGAGAAAAACAGAGAAGAGAATGGAGGAGGGATATATATATATATATCGAGAGAGAGAAAGAGAGAGAGAGGGGAAACAAGGGTTTTAGGAAGAATGAAGAGAAGAGAGATGAGATGAGTGCCTTACTAGCGTGTGGCTTTGAAGAACCTCGAAAGGGCCTACGCAAACAGAACAGATTAGAAATTGATTCAATTGAACGGATGGAATCAGAAATTGAAGCCAAGTCGAAGCAGCTTGAACAAGGAAAGCGTGATTGCTTTGTTGAGGAAGGAAGAGGACAAGACAATGGACTGCCATGCCTTTCGATCTCCACCGATTCAATTGATTGTAGAACTTTGAAGAACAAGTGTTTTGTAAGGTCCTAGTGTCACACATCGGGAATGGAAGGGAGTTCCTGGGCTATAAAAGTAAAAAGTTGGACTCTTATATAGCATCGAAGCCTTTTTCCTGGTGGTTAAATCCCTCGCAGAACTCCCCAGTTAAGCGTGCTTAGGCTGGAGTAGTTCTGGGATGGGTGACCCACTGAGAAAAACAAATCCGTGTGGGTGTGGCCCAAAGCAGACAATATCGATGACATGTGAAGGGTTGGGGTGTTACAAATGGTATCAAAGCCGACTCTCCGAAGTACCGAGTGTGGGCCCATGACGTCTCTCGATGCATGTGGGTGGGCTTGCGAGCTGGCAGGCTACTGTATGGGGACGTGCAGCCTTAAAGGGAGTGGATTATAAGGTCCTGGTATCCCACATCAGAAATAGAAGGGGAGTTCCTAGTCTATAAAAGTAAAAAGTTGGACACTTATATAGCATCGAGGCCTTTTCTCTGGTGGTAAAATCCCTAGCATAACTCCCCAGTTAAGCGTGCTTATGCTGGAGTAGTTCTGGGATGGGTAATCCACAGAGAAGAACAAATCCGTGCGAGCGTGACCCAAAGCGGACAATATCGATAACATGTGAAGGGTTGGGGCCTCACATGTTTGAAGAACCCTTTCCCCTTCACTGTCTTTCTTCTATCTCTCTTTCTTAGAAACTATCAATATCTTTGATAATAAAAAATAAATTAAATATATATATTTTGATAAGAGGCGCCACAAATTATTGGGTTTTGGCGCCTTAAACTTTTGGTCATACCATTCACAACATAAATGGTGAGTCGTGAAAGTGACATATTTTTAACGATTAGCATACGTGTGTCATATATAACTGATGTATTAACGACATGCCATATGTATGTCATAAAAAGTTTTATTATTTACAGCCAAAATTGCAAGCCGTAAAAAAATTATCATTTTTACCATTAACGGCCTACGCAATAGACACGCTGTGTTTAGGATATTATTTACAACATGCAAAAAAAAACAAGTTGTAAAAGTAAGAAACTACGGCTTGCATTCATTGTATGTCGTTGATGTGATGCCGTAAAAAATCGATTGTGTTGTAATGAGTTAAAGTCAACTTATAAGGCCCAATGGTGTCATGTACTTGTAAACTGTTTGAGAATTGTGGAATTTTGTATGCCCATGCTTTGAAAGGTCTTGACATGATGAACATCAAGGATATAGCAAAACAATACTTACTAAAGAGATGGGCTAAACAAGCAAAAGATGGAATAGTACAGGACATTAATAGGTGTATAGATACAATAGTTGATTTGGATGTGAATTCTCGTTATAGGACGTTATGCCCCAATTTGATTAAGTTGGACTGTCGCACGGCTGAAAGTTTAGAAACGACAGACATGCTTGCAAAATTTATGATTGAGATGGCAAAAAAGATTGATGATATATTAAGTCGACAACGTAGTGTTGGCCAACAAGCAAGTGAAGCTCATGCACCATTTTCATCAAAATCATGTGAAGAAGTTTTGGACAAAAATCAACCTCATAACTTACGTACCTTTGTAGCAAAAGGGTTAAAGAAAAAGTCAGGTTTGGGGAAAGGTAGGCCAAGAAAAAGGCCTAAGAGTTGGGTTGAGTTGCAAGCAAAGAGCAAGAAAAGTAGACAAATGTTGCAACCTCAATCAGCCCCTCACTCATCTACTGCTTTTGCAGATACAACTTATCCCCCACTAGCAGATTGTTCATTGCCGGTAGAAATGTCTTGTTGTGATCATATAAGATGAAAATAAAACTTAAGTTAGTATTCTTCAATTGCATGGTGTTGGGATGTCCAGTTCCATGGCATGCATGATTCCAGAAACACCTCAAGTTTGAAACCATTCTTCATTCACTCAATTGTTAATGGTAAAAAAAAGATTATCCAAGCATAATTTTTCCATTTATATTATTCATTTCAAGATTGCACTATTGTTTAGAGTCTTCATTTATTATTCTATTGTAGGGAATTAAGATGTTCGATTCTATGCTTTGTTCTTCATTTCAAGATTCTCAAGGATCTGGAAGTACTATGTGTTGAAACAAAACGACCTTTTGTTCTTCATTTGTTAATGTGGGTTTTTTTTTTTTTTTTTTTCCTTTATTATGTAACAATGCTTCTTTAGCTCCAGTAACTGATTAGTAAAATTGTTTCAGTAGTTTCATTCTTTTATAATTTCTTTTGAGGCAGAAGTACAATTGTTATTCCCTTTATGAAAAAAAAAAAAATTTGCAATTTTTTTTTTGTTGTTGGGCAGAATTTTATGAATAATTTATTTGACTCTGCAGTGATGTGAACAATATTTTTTTCTAGTAATTTTGCACTTTTTATGTGAACTATAAATAATGAAAATGCTTTGTAAATCTATAACGAGCACAAGAAAATATTCACTTGAATCAAAAGGGTCCAAAATAATGCAAGTGATGAAATATTTGTATTTTTATAAGATGCTCATTTAACTAATCAAGTGTACAGTAAATTTCCTTACATTCGCCAATCCCTTTTGATGACATAAATGCATCCACAAATACAATCCAAAAGATACTAAATTGTATCCCACTTGCAGTATAGTAGCAATCATGGGTAATGAAGAGCATGAAGTAAGTCCCAGATGCATCATGGATGATAATCCTCGAGTTGCTCATCACCAGCTTCCTTCCACGAGTTCTTTCTCCATTTATGACACAAGTAAAATCCTTGAAAGTTTGGAACCCACTTAATAGGAGAATTCAACCTCCATCTTTTATAACCTGATAGAAATAATTAAGAAAACATCATATAGATTAAATTTGAAGTCTAATGAAAGAAATTTTATTTTTCTATTTGAATAAAATATTATTTCGACTGAGATACAGTTTGGATATATATTAATTTGTTTGAGTACAGTAAAACATGAACAGAAAAAAAATAAAAAAATAAAAAATTAAGTTCTTGTTTCGAGTACCTGATATGTATACAAAAGAACCACATGAGGTACTATACTGCGTATTGATACGGTTTCCATACTTCATAACTCAAAACTGGAAACACCCATAGTATTTGATAAAAACAGAGCAAAAAATAAATACACAACCAGAAAGATAGAGAAAGCCATGCCGAGACATTTTTTACCCCACAAAATTTCAACTTCCAATCAAAAAGTAATTGGAGGTTCAACATAGTTCAACAAAAGAAGAAAATGCAACAATAGCAAACGAATCAATCAATCAATCCCGATTCAAGCATAGTATTTAATGAACCCCTACATCAATCAATCCCGATTCAAGCACACAAATGAGAGTGTTTGGAATTTGTTTATTTGATAATTTTATTTTTTTTATTTTTATCTTTAGTGATTTTTTTTTTTAAAAATCTTTTAAAAAAATTTAGACTTTTAGATTCAGCTCGATCAGATGAACCGAAAAATTAAATTTTTTTAAAAAAATTCAAAAAAGATAAAAATAAGCAAAAACTAGTGGAAGTATGATCATTTAGAATTGAATTTATTAAGAAAAAGTTAATTAAATCTATTTGATAATTATAAGATTTTACTTAAAAATTTAAATTGCTCTTGAAAATAGGCTAAAAATTAAGTAAATTGTAGGTAACATGATTCCTAAACTGAATTCATAACTAGTTATTGCATAAGTTACATACATTTTTATGATTTCATCAAAACCATCAACACCACCACTATTACACCATCACCACCACGGACGATTGTCATTGTCACTATCCCTTAACAATTATGATCGCTGCTGTTACTATGAATATGTTACTTCAACACCATCACCATGACCATATCACTACAACATAAAATTTGGAAAATAAAATTTTAAAATTTTATCTTTGTACATATCAAATAATTTATTTTGATTCGGTACTTTAATTTTTATCAAATAATTTTTTAGTTTAAAAAGTTCAACATCTAGTTTTCTGCATCGAATTTTTAATTTTAATTTTAATTTTAATTTTATTAAGCACCACTCAAATTAAATTAGGCTAAATTACACTTTTCACACCTATAGTTTCACTCAAATTTCACTTTGATTGCTATTGTTTTAATTTCGTCTTTCTATCCAAATTTTTGTTAAACTTTTTTTACATGTTCATATCAGAATATTGACAAGTGTCTCAAAATCGTTAATTTTAATTCCAAACTTAAACATAATGACTAAACTAAAACTAATTAAATTATTCATTCTAGAACAATAGGGACTAAAGTGAAATTTAGATTAAACTATAGGGTTCAAAAGTGTAATTTACCCATTAAACTTTTTTTTTTCCCCTTTTAACGCTGTGTTTAGTTGAGTGATTTGAAAATGGAAAAGGAAAATATATGTAAAATTAGATGAAATGTAAGTATATTTTATTTACATTTTACCTATTTTTTCCCTTTCTCCCTTTCTAAATCCCTTTTCAAATCTTTTAACCAAACACAGCATAAATTAAAAAAAAATGCCTAAGGAAGAAAAGGACGATTGCATAGAACTGGTAAAACTAATAATCAACCTTTATTAATAATTTGATTTGAGATAAGTACAAAGAAAACAAAGACAGATAGGATCAACAAAAACAATGACAAAAGTGATTGAAAGAAGGATGATCGAATACTTTGCAGCAACCACCTTTCCCACCACCACTGTCTCTGCATTGCTTATTGATAATGCAGCTCGCCACAAATGGAGCGGTCAGACTGGTCCACGCTTCTCAAGCCGTTATCCGATTGTTGGGCCCACCGAGAAACCTGCAAAGGAGTCCAACGGAGAACGGGGAGTCCCCCAGCGAACCCTCTGACGAGCAAGTTAGAAAGGCGAGACAGGGAAATATAGAGAGAGGATGGATATATGAAAACTTAACCTTCTCCCTGTCGTCGAAGCTTGCTTATATCCTTTGTTCATCATTTCCTTGTCCACTCCGAGCTGTCATGTTGGCCGAAAGTCTATGTTCTAACTTGCCTTATTCATGGTGAAGCTGTTCTGTTCCGACGTGAAGGCTTATCGTAATAAATGCTGCAGGGAAACTTATTAATGGCTGATGTGTGGTGCAATAACTTTGCAGAATCTTTGTCTGCTGATGTGGCTGGTTCTTCACTTGCCAAGTGTTTAGATGTCATTGGTGCTTGGTGTAACGTTGGGCTTCAAGAATGTTGGGGTTTTAGTATTTGAATCATGGACTCGGGCTTAAGTGGTGGGCCATGTCCTTTATGGGCCCACCCATGTCAGTAGTCCCCCATTCCCAAGTGCAGCTTTAGTCCAACAAAGGGAATAAGGAAGAAAACAAGGATGGGAAGGTAACGACGGAGAGAGGACCGACTGAGAGGTGCGCCGACTGCGAGGGGTGGCCGAGCGGAGGGACCGACTGTGAGGAGGGCCGATCGCGAAGGGTGGCCAAATTGACGGGCCGACCGTGAGGAGGGTCGTCCGTGAAGGGTGGCCGAGCGGAGGGAGCGACTGCGAGGAGGACCAACTCCGAAGAACGGCCGATGGGAGGGGACCGATCGTGAGAATGGCCAACAGCGAAGGGTGACCGAGTGGACGTGCCGACCGTGAGGACGGTCGATCGCCAAATGGACGGGCCGACCGTGAGGAGGGTCAACCGCAAAGGGTGGTCGAGTGGAGGGACCGTCCACAAGGAGGACCGAATCCAAAGAAAGGCCGAGGGGAGGGGGTCGATCGTGAGGATAGTCGACTGCGAAGGGTGACCGAGTGGACGTATTGACTGTGAGGAGGGCCGACCGCGAAGGGTGATCGAGTGAGAAGGGGAAGTGGCGGTGCGCGGGGCTCGAAGAGCGGCGGGGCACGTGGTGAAGTGAAGTGAAATAGACAGGGAATGGGAAATGAGTAGTGGATCGTGATCATATGCATGGCAGAATCCTTGAATGGGGGAGGTGACGCGTTAGCAAGAAGTGAAGGGACCGGGTGATGTAGGGCAGTGAAAAGGTAGGAGGCGGGAGTTTTTTGAAAATTTTCAAACTGGCGAATTTTAATCTTAACCCTTGGAATATTGGCAAACCGTGGGCATTTGAAGTTATTCGCTTTACCTATCTTTTTGCAAAAAACCAACACGTCCCAGAAGTAAACTCATTTATTTCCAGTTATACACCTCTGTAACACTTTGTGAACTTCCTTGTGCCCGCGTCCGAATCAGTACGCAGACACGTATGAGAAATGGCCCAAGAGGAAGTGTCGGCCGCAAGGCTTGATTCGTTAGGTGATGACGATGCAGTAGAGTTAGCAGAACAATACCGAGCGGAGCGGAGGGAGGGAAGGGTAGCTAGTCAGGGGGTGCGGGCTTGCCCTATGCCGCGAGGCCCATTAGTCAAGCGGAGCTGGACCATTAGCACACCAAGCCAAACTGATCCACACTTACGGCAGAGGAGTTGGAGGGAATAAGGACGAAGTACCAAATTCCCTCGGAAATAGGGTTGAGGCTGCCCGCATCCAAGGAGAGAGCGTCGGATGTGCGGCCGAATGAATTCAGCCTTTACGAAGAGGCGCTAGGAGGTGGTTTATGGCTACCATTGCCCCAAATAGTGGTGGATGTGCTAAACAATTTAGAAGTGGCGCCGGGGCAGCTGATGCCGAACGCCTGGAAGATAGTAATGGCCTGCGCGAGTGCCTGGCAGCAAGTGACCAGAGGGACGGCAATGACAGTGGAGGAGTTCTTCTCCTACTACAAGGCCTCCAGTTAATAGGAGACTTGGGTGACTCTGCAAACAGTGGCGGGCCGAGGTCTGGTGGCGGGTCTTCCATCTTCGGTAAAGGGGTGAAGGCCGAGATGGTTCTTCATGTCGGCGAACGGTGGGGCAGGAGTTCGCACGATATGGAAAGTCCCCACGAAATCGATGGAGCCAAAGTTAGAGGTGGAGGCCGAAAATCGAGTAAAGAAGGTGAGGGAGTGGAGGGAGGAGAAGGGGGCGAGGTGGGACGAGCTGGTCCTTCCTTCAACGTTGTTTGCACTGAACTTGGGCCCAAAACCGTTGGAAGAGGATCCGGCAAGGGAGGAAATGGAGGTGCAGAGGAAGGCGAAGGAGGAGGAGGAGAAAATGAGGTTGTTCGCCAAGGCGAAAAAATACAAGGAGGCGCAATTGGGGCCTGCCCCAAAGCTGGTGATGAGGTAGCCAGTCCGATTGCGCCTCAAGTAGGTGGGCGACAAGGACCTAACTGGTTTCGCCCCTCTGCCACCCTCAGTAGACCCACTAAAGGTGAGGGGCAAGTAAGAGGTGGAGGCGGTTGTGAAGAAGCCAAGAAAAAGGACATGGGTGTAGAGGGGGGAAAAGATGCCCCCCATTTTGAAAAAGATGAAGGCTGTGGGCGAGACTGGGCCTGTTAGGAAGGAGTTGGTGGACGGGGAGGCGGAGGAGGCCCTAGAGAAGGAGAAGCTAAAGGAGGAGGAGATCAAGGAGGGTGCTGAAGAAGAGACCGCCCAAACAGCTAAGGAAAAGCTGGGCCTGAGTGCCTCCGTGGTGCCAATGGTGGCACCTGTACCAGAAGTAAGCTCAAGCCCCGCGAGGGTAAAGCGGGGATCAGCAAGCCAGTGACAGGTGCCGCGCTGGCGACCGCCTTGTACCACACGCTCGCGCTGGCGGGTCGCTCGACGAAAGGAGAGGGGGCCAGGGTCGCAGCCGACCGCTTTGTTGGAGTGGTGGAAAATGCGGCGGTGCGCTCGACGACGCGTTTATCAAAGGCCGATCTGCTGAGAGGGTTTTACTCGGCCCAAATGGAGGCGGCGCGCGCTAGGGTAGAGGTGGAACCGCTAAGGGCCCAATTAGAGAAGGCACAATCGGAGCTCCAGAATCTAAGGGTGGAGTCGGCGGGGTGGAGGAAGACCGCCAGGAGCACGTGTGCTAAGGGTTTGGAGTATGCCCAGAGGGCGAAGGTGATGGAAGTGTTGGCGGTGGTGCAGGAGAACGTAGCGGAGCGGGCTAGTGCCAAGCTTGTCGCAACCAAGTCAGAGCTTGAAGTGGAGCGCCATAAGGTGGTATCACTTGTGTTCCAATTGGCGGGCGAGCAGAAGAAGCTTGAGAAGGTTCAAAAAGCCTGTACCATCGCCAACGAAAGGTAGGAAGAGGCCATGACCAACAGTGAAGATCTGTGGGATCAAGCGCTGAAGGACAAGGAAGCGGTAGACAGTCAGATCGCAGAATTGGAGAAAGCTTTGGTATAGCAAAGGGCTAGATTAGCGTCTGAGAGAGCGGCGTACCCCGACCTCTGCAAGGCGGCGGTGGAGCAATTCAAAGAATCTGTCGAATTCCAGATAGCGATTGATGCCGCAGTTACCAGGAGCTTGGCAAGAGAGGGTGATGGGGGGGGCCGGGCCATCGGGAGCAGCCGTTGGAAGTAGGAGCGTAGAAGAAGTGATCCAAATCTTCCAACAATCGAACTTTTATAAGCACGAGATGGCTGAATTCTGGGACAGTGGCTAGAAGACCTTCATGCACAAGGCGCAAGAGCTGTTTCCAGACATCAACTTCAGCCTTGTAAAGATAGGAGAAGACGACGTCGCCCAGACCCCCCTGGATGAGGGGGTTGAGGAGGAAGACCTGGCTTCGAGCAAGGAGGAGTGATCTGTGTAGAGAATTGTACTTTTGTTGTTTTGTTTGGTGTTTGTTTGTTTTGTTTTTTTTTTGTTTTTTTTTTTTTGTATGTAATTGTCACGACCCAAACCCGCCTCTATGGGTTTAGCACCGTAACCGGCCAGTAATCCGAGATTACCGAAGGCCTACTTAACAGTAAAACAGTAATTACAGAGTACAAGGGCTGGCGGAAGCCAAAACAATAAATAGAAGACGTCCAATGAGCTGTGACATTCTGTATGCAAAAAGACTTTTCATACAATACACATAAACAGTACATATACATCCATATACAGTCATCCAGGACAGGGACCTAATCCCTATTAGAACAGTACAGTAGAACATCATTCAGTCTATACAGTATTACAAAACTAGATACAAAAAAGGGGAAATCTAAAACACCCCAAAAGCCCTAGCTTGAAGGACTTGGAACCTCTCTGTGAGGCATAGTGGTTGGCTTGACAAAACTGGAGTTTATCCTGACGCCCCTAGCAACGGTCTGGTGCCTGTACACCTACATATATATATGAGCAGTGAGCTAAAGCCCAGTGAATAACATACTGCGTAAAGAGGTTAAGAATGAATGTCCTTTCAGTATTGAAAACAGTCATTTCAATCAGTATATCAGTTATTCAGTCATAGCAGTCATATGTGGTACATCCAATAGCAAAACAGTACAGTAGGTCTAAACAGACCGAACAGTCAGTTGATGGCCATTGTATCAGTAAACAGTAGTGGTTCCAGACATGGGAACCGACAGAGATCTCTGTGACAGTAGCAGTACAGTACAGTAACAGTAGGTGGCTAAGGATGCCACAATACAGTTCATAATTAGGACATCATTCATTCAGTAACAGTATCATTTCAGAAAACAGTACAGTTCAGTTGTTCAGAAGATAATCATTTTTGAACATATCTTTACAACATTGTTACTCACAGAGTTCTGGGTTACAGATAAGCTAGTGCGCGTCCTCGGATGCCAACCCTACACAGTTACAGGATGAACACACACTAAGCTACACAGTTGGGAAAACAATAACTTAATCCCTAATTTGCCTCGGTGTGGTTCTATATCAATATCCTTATTAAGATGCCTTAAACTAGGCCTAGGAATGCCTAGGATGGAATGAGGATGCAAAGATACACTTTTAAACACTTTACCAAATTTTCAGAAAACAGGGGTCACGCTCGAGCGTGGCTTTCTACGCTCGAGCGGACATGCAGACAAAGGTTCCCCGCTCGAGCGTCACTTCCCTCGCTCGAGCGGACTGCAAAACATGCCAAAAGTACTGGATGTGTGAAAATCACGCTCGATGGGCGCTCGACACCCGCTCGAGCGGACTGTAAAACAATGCAAAGTGCTGGGAGCACGCATTTCACGCTCGAGCGCCACTTTCCCCGCTCGAGCGTTAGTCCAAATTCTGGAAATTCCAGATTTGAGCCTCAAGCTCAAAACCAAGTTTTAATGCATCGAATTCGATCCTCTTGGGCTAATTTTATGGAAAACACTTGTAAACTCATAGTATTACATGATTTAAAGCTCAATTTGTAAAATCAAGCCCAAAGGTGAGTCAATTAAATACCAATTTCAAGCCAACTTCATGAACATGATGTAAAACATAACATACATGAATTTAAACCAATTCAAAGCTTTAATCACTTGCTCAAATGAGCCAATCCTTTCAAAAACATGAGGAATTCATGAACTAGAACTATAATATGAGCATGCATGTACAATTTCATGGACAAAAATCCTCAAAACTCAAGAATGGCAACATGCATGCATGAATTCTTACTCAATTCAATGTATTAAGCTAATTTTGACTTCAATCTTCAATATAACAAGAATCAAGCAAGAACTAACTTAAAGACAAGTTTAAGAAGGTGGATTCTCTACCTTAGACCTTGAATTTTAAGTGTAGGAAGCTCAACCATGAAATCAACCTTCAATTTTCCTAAGCCTCCAAGCCAATTTGTTGAAATCTACTTCCTTCTCTTTAATTCCCTCTTCACTCGGTTATGGACTAGAAGTGGCTGAGGAAATGTTATGAAATCAAGTCTCAAATGTTTTATGGGATGGCCTACTAACATGGCATTTCGGTAATTAAGTCCAACTCTTGCAATTTAGCATTATTTAATCTAATTAATCATTCCAAATCAAATTTCAATTAAATTTATCATGAAATCACATTAATTCTAATTAGCACAAAACATCAATCAATTTCAGATTCGGCCGCCGATAAGGCCTTCAATTTGCAGTTTAAAGCATGAAACATGAACAGATAATTTAACAGTCAACAGATAGAAATGCAAATAACACAATATATTCATGCAATTAATTCAGAATTTCAATCTAATCAGTTACTTATCCAGTTCAGTCACAGTTTAGCAGTAAGTAGTGGTCTTATCAGTAAACAGTAGTGAGGGTTGTCACAGTAATTTCTGTAGCAAGTTGTATGTAACCGTAAGTTTTGTAAATGAAACAAGTTTTCTTTTGTATCATTGCTGCCCTTGTTTCTTTTTGAGTTAAAAATTTGAAAATAATGAAAATGACAGAGTAGAATTTAATGAAGAATGGTTGTAAAAGTAGGAGCAGGAATGTGAAACTTGTTAGTAGATTGAAAAAAGTTTAGAAATGGGTAGCCAGACTAACTTGTGAGAGGACCATGATGCAAAAGATAAGTGTAGACGACTACGGACTTAGACTCTGACTAAATTGAAAATATAAAATTAGGAATGAAAAAGTTGTTAAAAAATGTATGGCGACCATGTTGTAACATCGAATTACGGAAATAGAGCTGTCGAATTCTTCATCTGAGTTCCGATTGAGACTGGGAAGGCTCTACCATTTTGAAATTTCAATTGATGCATTTCAGCCGAGCTTTTCATACTCAGTCTGGCTGAGGCGTAATTGGCTCGGTCTGGCTGAGCTTTTGGTGCTCAGTCTGGCTGAGGCTTAATTAACTCAGTCTGGCTGAAGCTTAATTAACTCAGTCTAGCTGAGCTCTTGGTGCTCAGTCTGGCTAAGGCTTAATTAACTCAGTCTGGTTGAGTTCTTCATGCTCAGTCTGGTTGAGGCTTCTAGCTGAGGCTTAATTAACTCAGTCTAGCTGAGCTCTTCATACTCAGTTTAGCTGAGGCTTAATTAACTCAGTCTGGCTGAGCTCTTGGTGCTCAGTCTAGCTGAGGCTTAATTAACTCAATGGAATGAATCGCTATGGAAACACAACGCGAATAACGGAAATACAAAGTCATTGTTATTTAAAGCGTAGCCCATTGATCAGATATTTACATCATGTATGAAAAGGACAAAAGTAACCAAGTGTGTAGATTGTCATACAGCAATTGATCAATACAAAAATAAGACATAGTATTTTACTGGAAATAACGCTTCAAGTGTTCGGCGTTCCACGGGTGGAGGAGGTCTCGACCTTCCATATATTGGAGTCGGCAAGTGCCTGGGCGAGGTCTGGCTTTAACGACGTAAGGCCCTTCCCATTTGGCAGCAAGCTTGCCCTCGGTTGGATTTTTGGTAGTGAGAGTTGCCTCGCGCAAGACTAGGTCTCTAACTGCGAACTCCTTTGGTCGAACCTTACGGTTGTAGTGTGTTCTCATTTTTTGTTGATATGAGGCTCGTCTGACAGCAGCTGTCTCTCGGAGCTCTTCAATCAAGTCTAAGTTAGCCCGACGCAAGTCTTCCCGACGCAAGTCTTCGGTGAGTTCTG
Organism: Camellia granthamiana; assembly: GCA_036172215.1. Taxonomy (NCBI): domain Eukaryota; kingdom Viridiplantae; phylum Streptophyta; class Magnoliopsida; order Ericales; family Theaceae; genus Camellia; species Camellia granthamiana. The sequence continues at coordinate 92,618 of JAXFYN010000464.1, forward strand.
GCTCTGGGTGCAGCACCCTCGGGGTTAGCAGGCCAATTTTAACTGGGATGACCGCCTCAGCGCCATATGTTAAGCGGAAGGGGGTCTCCCTAGTAGGGGTTCGGGCGGTAGTGCGATAGGCCCAAAGTACGTTTGGAAGTTCCTTAGCCCAGAGTCCCTTAGTGGCTTCTAACTTGGTTTTGATGATTTTCAAAAGAGAATGGTTGGTGACCTCGACTTGCCCATTGGCTTGGGGATGGCCTGGGGAAGAGAAGCACAGTCGGATGTGGAGCTCTGCACAAAATTTCCTGAACTTGGCATTGTCGAATTACTTGCCGTTGTCCGAAACGATGGCTTGGGGGATTCTAAATAGGCATACAATCGACTGCCAGATGAATCTGGTTGTGTTGTGTTCAGTGATTGTGGCGAGGGGCTCCGCTTCAACCCATTTGGTGAAGTAATCAATGGCGACTACAGCGAACTTGGTTTGGCCCCTGCCGGTGGGTAATGGACCAACTAAGTCTATCCCCCACTTGGCGAAGGGGTAAGGACTGCCAAGCGTAATCAATTCTGTCGGCGGAGCATGAGAGATGTTGGCAAAGCGCTGGCACTTATCGCACTTGAACACGAACTCAGCGGCATCTTGGTTGAGAGTAGGCTAGAAGTAGCTAGTGCGGAGTATTTTATGGGCCAGAGACCTGGCACCCGAATGATTACCACGTACACCTTCGTGGACTTCCCTCATCACATAGGTCGCTTGGGAAGGCCTGAGGCACCGGAGGTATGGGCGTGAAAATCCTCGTTTGTACAGGAGGACGCTGATGAGGATGTAGTTGGATGATCTGGCTCTCACTTTGGCGGCTTGCTGTTTGTCCTCTGGTAGCTCCCTGCTTGTCAAAAATAGAAGGATGTCCTCTGCCCAGGGGATAGGTTTATTTTGAAGGAAGTGGACCTCCAGCTGGGTTGGCGAAGTAGCGGGGTGGGTCAAGTATTCAAGGCGAACTCCGTAGCTAAGGTCCGATTGGTCAGCCGAGGCTAATTGGGTCATTTCGTCTGCCTTGGAGTTTTCTGATTGAGGAATGTGTTTGATGTGGAAAGTGTTGAAGAGGTGAACAATGGGGAGTGCAATATCCCTATAGGCTCGCATCGTGTCGTCCTTGGCGTCGAATTCCCCCGTGATTTGGCCGACGATCAACTGGGAATCACTGAATACTCGGATATGGCTCACACCAATGTCTCTGGCCAGGCGAAGACCTGCTATCAGGGCCTCATACTCGGCCTCATTGTTGCTTGCATCAAACAGCAAGCGGAGAGCACACTTGAAACAACCGCCCTCGGGGGCGGTGAGGATGAGACCAGCTCCACTTTCTTCTTTGCAGAATGATCCATCGACATTGAGGGTCCAAGAGTAGGGATCTTCTGTCTCAGTGTTGAATTGCATGGGCAGTGGGGCCATGGTTGGAGTGAGATTAGTGAATTCCAAGATAAAATCAGCGACCGTCTGTCCTTTGATTGCTATTCGAGGTCGGTAGGAGATTTCAAATTGGCTGAGCTCGACTGACCATTGCATAAGTCTACTGGATAACTCTGGTTGTTGCATGATCTTCTTCAAAGGTTGGTCGGTGTGGACCACTATGGAGTGAGCTTGGAAGTAAGGTCGGAGTCATCTTGAGGCTATGACCAAGGCCAAGGCCATTTTTTCTAGCAATGGGTAATTCTGTTATGCTCCCTTGAGAGCTCGGCTAATGTAATAAATCGGGCGTTGTATGGAGTCGTCCTCCCTAATGAGGGCCCCACTGACTGCGGTGCTTGATACGGCTGAGTAGAGAAAAAGGGGCTCTCCCATGAGCGCCTGAGAGAGTATGGGGGTTGGTCATGCACTGCTTCAACTGTTGGAAGGCCTTTTCAGATTTGGTCGTCCACTCGAAAGCCTGCCGGAGGACTTTAAAAAAGGGGAGGCACTTGTCTGTTGCGTGGGAAATGAAGCGGTTGAGGGCGGCGACTCTACTGGTAAGCCTTTGAAACTCTTTAACCGTTCTGGGTGACTGCATTTCTACCAGGGCCTTGATCTTTTCGGGGTTAGCCTCAATACCCCGTTGACTAACCATGAAACCCAGGAATTTCCCAGATCCAACGCCGAAGGCACATTTCTCCAGATTCAGCTTCATTTGATACTTACGTAGGGTGCCGAAGGTCTCCCGCAGGTCTGCCAAATAATCAGAGGAGAGTTTTCTCTTGACTAGCATGTCATCGACGTACACTTCCATGTTTTGACCTATCTGGTGATAAAAAACGGCATTAACCAACCGTTGGTAAGTTGCTCCAGCTTTTTTTAACCCAAATGGCATGACATGGTAATGGTAGGTTCCCCGGTCAATGATGAAGGAGATGTATTCCTGGTCAAACGGGTGTATCAAAATTTGATTGTAGCCAGAGAAGGCGTCCATGAAACTGAGCATTTGATGACCGGCCGTGGCGTTGACAAGCAGATCTATGCGAAGAAGGGGATAACTATCTTTGGGGCAAGCTCGATTGAGATCAGAGTAGTCGACGCAGAGTCGTCATTTACTGTTGTTTTTACGAACCAAGACCACATTTGACAGCCATCTAGGGTAGTCCACATTCTTGACAAACTGTGCCTCTAGTAGCTTATCTACCTCAGAAGCAATAAAAGAGTTGCGTTCTGGGTAGAAGATGCGCTGTTTCTGGCGGAATGGTCGGGAATGCGGTTTGATGCTCAAACGATGAGTGATGAAGGAAGGATCGATACCCGGCATGTCGGAGTGGGTCCAGGCAAACACATCGTTGTGTTCGGTCAGGAGGGCTGTAAGATTGGCCTTGGCTTAAGGAGAAAGTTGGCTACAGATCTTGGCTGTTTTTGCTGGGTTGGCAAAATCGATGGGGACTTCAACAAGTTCTTCCACTGGTTCCCCCTTGACTAACTCATCTTCCTCTCTGACATCGAGTCCTTCAATGATCATTTTCTTATTTAACTTAACCTCTTTGAGTGAAGTGACATAGCATTCTCTGGCCACTGTCTGCTCTCCCCTCACGGTGTCGACTTTAAGGTCGGTAGGAAATTTCATGGCCGGATGGTACGTGGATGTAATAGCTTGAAAAGTGTTAAGGGCAGTGCGACCGAGGATGATGTTATAGGTAGAGGGACAGTCGACGACGAGAAAAGTAAGCAACTTAGTAGTCTGTCGTGGGTATTCCCCGATGGTGATGCGAAGATCGATGGAGCCTATGGAGGTCACCCGGTCTCCAGTGAAGCCGACCAGTGGGGTTTGTAGAGGGGACAAACTTTTTTCCCCGATCTTGAGCTGGCGATAGGCGTTTAGGAAAATGATGTCTGAAGAGCTATCGTTGTCGACGAGCACCTGTCTGACTTTGTAGTTAGAGAGGAAAGCAGAGATGACGAGGGGGTCGTCATAGGGGTAACGGATGCCTGTGCAATCGGCCTCCGTAAAGGTGATAGGCTCCATCCACTGCTTGTGGTGTTTAAGAGGGCGGTCCAATGTTGCAACTTCTTTGTCTAAACCCTACCTTATTTTTCTGAGTTCTGTCCATTGAGCCGAACAGGACGGTCCTCCACAAGCAAGCCCGCCAGCAATAACTCTGATCTCTCCAACCGGGGGGGCAAGTTGCCTTGTGCCCGGGGTTGTTGGGGCCGATCATGGCCTTGGTTAAGTTGTGCGGGTTGTCGAGGAGGGGTGCGCCGGTGGTTGTTTCTAGTAGGTTCGGTCCTTGGGCATTGCTAAGGGTGGGCTGCTGTGAACTGACTGAAACGCCCCTAACATATTAAACTCTCGACCTGGTCTTTGAGGTTAACACACTCCTTGGTATTATGGCCGTGATCCTGATGGAAATGGCAGTATTTGGACTGGTCTCGTCGGTTGAAGGGAGATTGCGACGGTAGGGGCCATTTCAAAGGGTAATCACGCTGGATCTGGTTCAAGATTTGTTCCATGGAGGAATTGAGGGGAGTGTACCGTTCGAACCAACCGGGCGGTCTGGTAGGCGCCGACTGGCCGGCTTGAACAAGTCGATCGAAATACTGAGACGTTTGCTGTGTGTACTGGGTGGTTCTGGTTTCAGAGTCCTTTTTCTTCTCTCTAGGGGTCGGATTTTTGGTTATGGAATCTTGTCGAGCTGTTAAGGAATCTTCGACATTCATGTATTTTTGGGCTTTGGAGAGTAAGGTTGCCATGGAGGTTGAGGGGTTTTTGGAGAGAGAAAAAAGGAAATTAGATGATCGTAGACCGGCCATGAAAGCCGTGAGAATGACCTTGTCATCGTTTTCCGCTACCTGAAAGGCTTCGGTGTTGAAACGGGTGACGAAGTTGTGCAACGACTCTCCCTTCGTCTGACGGATGTTGAGGAGTTGGGTTGCCAGTCGCCGCTGGCACTGGGCACCAATGAAATGGCTGAGAAAGGAGTCACTTAGGTGCTGGAAAGTAGAGACAGAGTCTGTTGGCAGTTGACTAAACCAGAGTCGAGCCAACCCCTTAAGTGTTACGGGGAAAGCCCGACACATGATCTCGTTAGGAAATGCATGGAGGACCATGAGGGTCCTGTAAGTCTCCAAATGGTCGACCGGGTCCGTTGTGCCGTCGAAAGAGTCGATCGAGGGCATTTTGAACTTGGGAGGTAGGGGTTTGTCCCTAATAGAGGCAACGAATTGTGAGTTGGCTGTGGCAGAGGGTTTGCTCTGTATGTTCTACATGACTCCTTGCAGTTGGAGTTTCATGGCTTGGAGTTCTGTATCCCAAAGAGGAGCGTTGTTACCACCGGAATGCAACGGAGGTTGGACATTGCTGGCCTCCCCCTCTAGGCCAGGTGCTTGGATCGGTGGAGGTGGGGCTCGAGGTGGCGGGTTCATATCTTGAGGAAGAGGTTGTAGGCCCTCCAAGTTGGATGGGTAAGATTGTTGGATGAGATGACTCGTGGCTCGTTCTTGGTTGGGTGGGATGTCTTAAGGTGGTGGAGGAGGTATGGGAAGTGTCACGACCCAAACCCGGCCCTATGGGTTTAGCACCGTAACTGGCCAGTAACCCGTGATTACCAAAGGCCTGCTTAACAATCAATCAATATAAACAGAGACCAGGGCCTGGCGGAAGCCAAAACAATAAATGAATAGTGTCCAATGAGCTGTGACAATCTGTATGCCAAAAGTTTTTCATTCATACATGCATAAGACAGTACAGTACAATATGGCATACACAATATACATATCCATAACAGTCGATAAAACCGGGGCCTAACCCCTTGGACGGTACAGTAAACAGTCTATACAGTGATCTCACAATAGTACAAAACAGTGAGACAGTCAGGGGAAATACAATAGACCCCAAAGCCATAGCATGGCAACACGGAACCTCGCATGAGGCACATAGGCTGGCTTGACAAAACTGGGGACCAATCCCACGCTCCTAGCTCCGGTCAGGCTGCTGAGAACCTACATATATATATAAACAGTGAGCTAAAGCCCAATGAATAACATAATGTGTAAAGGGGTTATGAATGAATGTCCTTACAATAATGAAATCAATTCATTTAACAGTATTTCGATCTTTCAGTATTTCAATCAATCAATAGTTCAATCAATCAGTCTTTCAATCAATCAGTCATATGTGGTACATCCATTAGCCTATAAACAATAGGTCCAAAAGGACCGGGCCTTGACAGACCCAACAATAGTGATGGCCATCAATCAATAACAATATGGTTCCACGAGGAAACCAACAGAGCTTTCTGTAACAGTATGTGGATTCAAGAGGTGGCTCCCACTGTAGCACTTAGTTCCGTAGATTCTAGAGGTGGCTCCCAGTGTAGCACTTTGCTCCGCATCAGTAAACAGTCAGTAACAGTAATGCTAAGGATGCCACAATACAGTTCGCAATACAGGACATACATTCATTCAATAAACAATATCAGTTCAATAAACATTTCAGTTCAGTAATCAAAATATAACAATTTTGAACATATCTTTACACAATCTATTACTCACAGAGATTGGGCTATTAGCAGCTAGAGCGTGTCCCCGAGAGCCAACCCTAAACAATAAACAGAATAGAACACACACTAAGTTTACAGTTGGAAAGGATGTTAATTAAATCCCTAAATTTCCTCGGTGTGGTTCTATGTCTAAATCCTCAATAAGATGCCTTAAACTAGGCCTAAGAATGCCTAGGATGAGATGAGGATGCAAAATTACACTTGGAAGGCATTTTTCAAAACTTGCTGGAAATAGGCACCTCGCTCGAGCGAGCCTACCTTCGCTCGAGCGAGCTCCAAAAATCAAAGGCTTCGCTCGAGCGAGCCTCCCCTTCGCTCGAGCGATCTGTGCTCAGAAAAAGTACTGGATGCTCACTTTTTTCGCGCGATGCCACGCTCGATGCTCGCTCGAGCGAGCTTACAAAATCACAGGGCTCGCTCGAGCGAGGAATCCTTCGCTCGAGCGAGGAAGCCAAATCTGGAATTTCCAGATTTGTCTCCCAAGTTCGAACCAAGTATTCAAACACTCAAATCTCATCCTCTTGGCCCCAAATTCTGGGAAAACACTTTAAACTCAATGTATTACAAGTTTCAAAAGCTAATTTGCACATGCAAGGGCCAAGAGTTGGTCAATCAAAGCCATTTTCAAACCCATTTTCAAGAACACTTCAAGAACACTTTCAAACATGCAATGTATGAGTTTTAAACCAAAATCAATCCTCCAATCTTGCTCAAAAGAGCTCAAAACTTGGAAAACAAACTGAAAACATGGTCTTGATATGAATGTAAGCTTGCATGCACCAATGGACCATTGATTCAACCTCAAGAATCAACAAATTCAACATGCATGCAACATTTATGCTCTATTTCAACCCCTATGCACTATTTCATGGCTTGATGCTACAATGGAGCCTAGAACATGCAAAATGCAGCTCAAAACAACAAGAAGAACATGGATTTTCTTACCTAGAGTTTTGATTTCAAGTCTAGCAAGCTCAATTTATGCACCTACACTTCAATCTTCAAGTCCTCCAAAGTGTAGTCAAAATTTCCCTCAATTTCTAAGCATGCAAGATGAAATCACTCAAGTTCCTCACCCTCTCTCTCTAGAATCGGTTATGAGCAAGAATAGGGCTGGAGAAGTGTATTCTCTAAGATGTATAAGGCTCAAATCAAAGACTAAACAAAGTGTCCACTACGGGTGGCAATTTCGTAATTAAGTCAAACTTGGCAATTAACTTATTTTAATCCAATTTAATCATTCCTAATCAATTTTCAGATAAATATAACATTAAATCACAATTATTCTACTGATTATAAAACACTAAACGGTTTCTAAATCGGCCGCCGATAAGGCCTTCAATTAGCAATTTAAACATATAAAATGCAAACAGTTAATCAAACAATGCAATATGCAATTCAATAGGCAAACTTATTCAATTTCAATTTCGATTTCAATCGGTCTATTCAATACTTCAATTAATTCAATGATCAATCGTTATCACTTCAATTTAGCAATAATCAGTATATAATTCGGTAATCGGTAACGAGGGTCGTTACAGTCTCCCCTCCTTATAATGAGTTTAGTCCTCTAAACTCGAGTTACCTTCATTATGAAAGAAAGCAGGATTCAATGGGAACAAATCAGGATATCTCCTCATCATATCATCTTCCCTTTCCCAAGTGGCATACACACCACCATGATTCTGCCAATCAACTTTCACTAACGGAATCTCTTTGTTCCTCAGTTTCTTGATCCGTCTGTTTACAATCTGTATAGGCCGTTCCTCATAAGTGTAGTCATCACTCAACACTACGCGAGTAGGCTCAATCACATGAAACGGATCTCGAAGATAGTCTCTCAACATCGAAATGTGGAAGACATTGTGCATATGCTCCATTTCAGGAGGAAGTGCAACTTGATACGCCACCGGATTGATTTTCTCAATAATCTCATACGGTCCGACATATCTCGGCGCTAACTTGCCTTTGACTCCAAAACGAGTCTGGCCTTTCATTGGTGTCACTTTCACAAACACGTGATCACCCACTTCATACTCTCTATCCCGTCTTCTGACATCCGCATAACTTTTCTGTCTACTTTGTGCAGTTTTCAGTCTTTGCTGTATCAGTTTCACTTTCTCAGTCGTCTCATACACAATCTCGGGCCCAAGCAAAGGCCCATCTCCAACTTCTGCCCAGCAAATTGGAGATCTACACTTTCTGCCATACAATGCCTCGAAAGGCGCCATTCCAATACTCGAATGGTAGCTGTTGTTGTAGGCGAATTCAGCTAATGGCAAATGACTTTCCCAGTTTCCCTGAAAATCAAGGACACACATTCTCAACAGATCCTCCAAAGTCTGAATGGTCCTTTCTGACTGTCCATCCGTCTGAGGATGATAGGCACTACTCAGCCTCAATTCAGTACCCAATGCGGTTTGTAGGCTCTGCCAAAACCTCGATGTAAACTTTGAATCCCTGTCAGAAACAATAGATACAGGCACTCCATGCAATCTCACAATTTCATCAATATAGATAACAGCTAATTTGTCTGCATTATAAACTGTCTTGACAGGTAGGAAGTGTGCAGATTTAGTCAGTCTATCAACAATAACCCAAATAGAGTCCATACCTTTCTTGGAGTGCGGTAATCCAACAATGAAATCCATCGTGATATGCTCCCATTTCCACTCTGGTATGGATAAAGGTTGCAGTAATCCAGCAGGTCGTTGATGTTCAACTTTGACTTGTTGGCAATGAAGACACTTTGATACAAAATCGGCAATCTCTTTCTTCATTCCTGGCCACCAGAAATTCTGTTTCAGATCTTGGTACATTTTTGTATTCCCCGGGTGAATAGACAATTTCGAATTGTGGCCTTCTTGCAGAATTCTTCTTTTCAATTCACTGTCATTCGGTACACACAGTCTACCTTGAAATTTCAATACATTGTTCTCAAATTTGTAACCCGGTCTCGGCTTAGACTCCCTTTCTTCGATGATCTTTTTCAAAAGGTCATCCAGTTGCTGTTTCTCTTTAACTTCCTCAATCAAGGCTGGTTGAGCAGTAATGGCAGCTATTGTTCCACTTTGTTCTCTCAGAACAACTTCAATTTCAGATTTTTCAAGATCATACAGCAATTCTTTCTGCCCGGTGAGCAAACAAGCTAAGTTGGCAATTGAGTTTCGGCTCAATGCATCGGCAACAGTGTTGGCTTTTCCCGGATGATACAAAATCTGTAAATCATAATCTTTAATCAATTCCAGCCATCTCCGCTGTCTCATATTCAGTTCTTTCTGAGTGAAGAAATATTTCAAACTCTTGTGGTCGGTATATACTTCACATGTTGCCCCATACAGATAGTGACGCCAAATTTTCAAGGCAAATACCACTGCAGCAAGTTCTAAGTCGTGTGTTGGGTAGTTCTTTTCGTGCGGTCTCAACTGTCGGGAAGCATAAGCAATAACTCTCCCATTCTGCATTAAAACACACCCCAAACCTTTATGAGAAGCATCACTAAATACAGTATACCCATCCGTACCTGAAGGTAAGGTCAGAATCGGTGCAGTCACAAGTCGGGTTTTCAATTCTTGAAATGCCGATTCTCTTTGGTCAGTCCAGTCAAATGATGTCCCCTTCTGAGTCAATTGAGTCAATGGTAAGGCAATTTTGGAGAAGTCTTTAACAAATCTTCTGTAATATCCAGCCAAACCCAAAAAGCTTCGGACTTCAGTCACGTTTGTTGGTCTAGGCCAGTTCACTACAGCTTCAATTTTCTGCGGATCAACAGAAATCCCATCTTTGCTAACAACATGTCCCAAAAACATCACATGATCAAGCCAAAATTCACATTTAGACAGTTTAGCATACAGTTTCTGTTCTCTTAAAGTCTGTAAGGCAAGTCTCAAATGCTGTTCATGTTCTTCTACAGTTCTAGAATATATCAATATGTCATCAATGAACACCACAATAAAATCATCAAGGTATGGTTTGAAAATTCTGTTCATAAGGTCCATAAATGCAGCTGGGGCATTCGTGACTCCAAATGGCATAACTAAAAATTCATAATGTCCATACCTCGTTCTAAAAGCAGTTTTAGCAATATCTTCCGGTTTTACCTTCAGTTGATGATACCCCGATCTGAGATCAATTTTGGAAAACACTTGTGCACCCTGTAACTGATCAAATAAGTCATCAATACGCGGTAAGGGATACTTATTCTTTACAGTTACCTTGTTCAATTCACGGTAATCAATGCACAGTCTCAGTGAGCCATCTTTCTTCTTCACAAACAAAACAGGTGCACCCCACGGTGAAGTACTGGGCCTGATAAACTTCTTGTCTAGCAGTTCCTGCAATTATACTTTCAATTCCTTCAGTTCAGTTGGAGCCATTCTATAGGGAGCTTTGGACACTGGCTGTGTTCCCGGAATCACATCAACTGTAAATTCAATCTCCCTGTCAATCAAATCCCCTGGCAAATCATCTGGAAACACATCTGGGAATTCTCTGACTATAGGAATGCAATTCACATCAGTGTTAACACTGTCAGTAGACACAGTCAATATAGAACAGAAATACCCTTTACACCCCTTTCTAATCAGTTTCATGGCTTTCACAGATGAAATCAAGTACGGGGGAGGTACTACTCCAGCTCCACTAAATACAAATTCAGGCAAACCAGGTGGACGGAAAATAACTTGCTTAGTCACACAGTCAATACTAGTATGATATTTTTGTAACCAGTCCATCCCCAATATCACATCAAAATGATCAATATTCAGTGGCAGTAAATCAATAAACAAATGTGCATCCCCAACAATGATTTCACAAGCAGGATACATATATGCACATGTCATGGATCCCCCAACAGGTGATGATACAGCTAGCAGATAATTCATGGGTTCTAAGGGTCTATTCAATTTTCTCGAAAAAGCATACGACACATAAGAATGTGTAGACCCCGAATCAATCAATACATATGCATTCTGAGTACAAATAGAGAGGGTACCTGACACAACAGTCTCAGTGTTTTGCACGTCTCCCGGTACTAGGGCGAACACTCGGCCCTGTCTCATAGGCTCTTTCCCGGTAGCTTTGGAGTTCGGTTTTGGTGTTGCAGTTGATGCTGCTGCGCTTGGTGCAACTTTGTTACTTGGTTGCGGGTTAGAGGGGCAGTCTTTGATCCTGTGGCCCACCTTGCCACACTTGAAACAAGCTCCAGAAAGCTGATAGCAAACCCCTTTATGTTTGTTGCCACACACAGAGCAAGGTGGAGTGAACCCACTCCCTTGGCTGGGGCTAGACATTGACCCCGTATTCTGTTTCTTATTCGATGAGCTATGCTTGCCTTTCTTAAACTTGAAACTCTGCCTTTTTCCCTGCCACTCAGTTGTTGGTGTTTCAGACTGCTTCACAGCTGCAATATTCGATTCGGCCATTAACGCCCGATCAAGAACACCCACAAAAGTCGGCATTTTCAAAACATTGATTCGGTCCAGTATAGCAACATTAAGGCCACCTTCAAACCTCCTGGCCTTCTTATAGTCGGTATCTACCATGTGTGGTGCATACCTGGCAAGTTCAGTGAATTTCTTTTCATATTCGGCAACAGACATTTTGCCCTGTTTCAATTGCTCAAACTCAGTCACCTTTCTGTCTCTGATGCACTGGGGAAAGTACTTTTCAAAGAAGGACTCTTTGAACTGAGCCCAAGTCATGATAGCATTTGCATCCCGAGTCAACATCCACCACCTTCTTGCTTCTTCCTGTAAGGTGAAGGTTGCTAACAATACCTTGTTGGCCTCGGAACACGGAAATACTTCAAACAACTTTTCTGTTTCAAGAACCCACGCTTCAGCCTGTAGCGGTTCTAAGCCTCCCTGAAAGGACGGCGGTTTCAGTTTGCTGAACTTATGAGTCAATGCAATAATATCCTCCTCATTAGCATTCACATTCTGTACATTCTGTTCCGGTTGCACCGGGGGAGGAGGAGGAGGGGGCTGTGGATTCTGTTGTTGTTGATCTAGCCTTTCAATTATCAGTCCCATCATTAGTTCAAGTCTGGCCATTCTGGCCTCAGTTGATGAAGACCCAGGTTCATTTGCAGTTGTGTTATCCATTTCACTATAAACAGTTATGACAGTTATAGCAATTATAACATAAGCAGTTACACACTTAATCAGTTTAACCTTTTTAGCATGTAATCAATCAATCATAAGCACACATTTTTCATGTTAATGCAATGTCCTAATCACTTTTCTAGGACACTCTATAGCTCATTTGAACACGTGTGTGCGGTATAACTCGTGGTTAAGTATCGCTCTGATACCACTCTGTCACGACCCAAACCCGGCCCTATGGGTTTAGCACCGTAACTGGCCAGTAACCCGTGATTACCAAAGGCCTGCTTAACAATCAATCAATATAAACAGAGACCAGGGCCTGGTGGAAGCCAAAACAATAAATGAATAGTGTCCAATGAGCTGTGACAATCTGTATGCCAAAAGTTTTTCATTCATACATGCATAAGACAGTACAGTACAATATGGCATACACAATATACATATCCATAACAGTCGATAAAACCGGGGCCTAACCCCTTGGACGGTACAGTAAACAGTCTATACAGTGATCTCACAATAGTACAAAACAGTGAGACAGTCAGGGGAAATACAATAGACCCCAAAGCCATAGCATGGCAACACGGAACCTCGCATGAGGCACATAGGCTGGCTTGACAAAACTGGGGACCAATCCCACGCTCCTAGCTCCGGTCAGGCTGCTGAGAACCTACATATAAGCCCAATGAATAACATAATGTGTAAAGGGGTTATGAATGAATGTCCTTACAATAATGAAATCAATTCATTTAACAATATTTCGATCTTTCAGTATTTCAATCAATCAATAGTTCAATCAATCAGTCTTTCAATCAATCAGTCATATGTGGTACATCCATTAGCCTATAAACAATAGGTCCAAAAGGACCGGGCCTTGACAGACCCAACAATAGTGATGGCCATCAATCAATAACAATATGGTTCCACGAGGAAACCAACAGAGCTTTCTGTAACAGTATGTGGATTCAAGAGGTGGCTCCCACTGTAGCACTTAGTTCCGTAGATTCTAGAGGTGGCTCCCAGTGTAGCACTTTGCTCCGCATCAGTAAACAGTCAGTAACAGTAATGCTAAGGATGCCACAATACAGTTCGCAATACAGGACATACATTCATTCAATAAACAATATCAGTTCAATAAACATTTCAGTTCAGTAATCAAAATATAACAATTTTGAACATATCTTTACACAATCTGTTACTCACAGAGATTGGGCTATTAGCAGCTAGAGCGTGTCCCCGAGAGCCAACCCTAAACAATAAACAGAATAGAACACACACTAAGTTTACAGTTGGAAAGGATGTTAATTAAATCCCTAAATTTCCTCGGTGTGGTTCTATGTCTAAATCCTCAATAAGATGCCTTAAACTAGGCCTAAGAATGCCTAGGATGAGATGAGGATGCAAAATTACACTTGGAAGGCATTTTTCAAAACTTGCTGGAAATAGGCACCTCGCTCGAGCGAGCCTACCTTCGCTCGAGCGAGCTCCAAAAATCAAAGGCTTCGCTCGAGCGAGCCTCCCCTTCGCTCGAGCGATCTGTGCTCAGAAAAAGTACTGGATGCTCACTTTTTTCGCGCGATGCCACGCTCGATGCTCGCTCGAGCGAGCTTACAAAATCACAGGGCTCGCTCGAGCGAGGAATCCTTCGCTCGAGCGAGGAAGCCAAATCTGGAATTTCCAGATTTGTCTCCCAAGTTCGAACCAAGTATTCAAACACTCAAATCTCATCCTCTTGGCCCCAAATTCTGGGAAAACACTTTAAACTCAATGTATTACAAGTTTCAAAAGCTAATTTGCACATGCAAGGGCCAAGAGCTGGTCAATCAAAGCCATTTTCAAACCCATTTTCAAGAACACTTCAAGAACACTTTCAAACATGCAATGTATGAGTTTTAAACCAAAATCAATCCTCCAATCTTGCTCAAAAGAGCTCAAAACTTGGAAAACAAACTGAAAACATGGTCTTGATATGAATGTAAGCTTGCATGCACCAATGGACCATTGATTCAACCTCAAGAATCAACAAATTCAACATGCATGCAACATTTATGCTCTATTTCAACCCCTATGCACTATTTCATGGCTTGATGCTACAATGGAGCCTAGAACATGCAAAATGCAGCTCAAAACAACAAGAAGAACATGGATTTTCTTACCTAGAGTTTTGATTTCAAGTCTAGCAAGCTCAATTTATGCACCTACACTTCAATCTTCAAGTCCTCCAAAGTGTAGTCAAAATTTCCCTCAATTTCTAAGCATGCAAGATGAAATCACTCAAGTTCCTCACCCTCTCTCTCTAGAATCGGTTATGAGCAAGAATAGGGCTGGAGAAGTGTATTCTCTAAGATGTATAAGGCTCAAATCAAAGACTAAACAAAGTGTCCACTACGGGTGGCAATTTCGTAATTAAGTCAAACTTGGCAATTAACTTATTTTAATCCAATTTAATCATTCCTAATCAATTTTCAGATAAATATAACATTAAATCACAATTATTCTACTGATTATAAAACACTAAACGGTTTCTAAATCGGCCGCCGATAAGGCCTTCAATTAGCAATTTAAACATATAAAATGCAAACAGTTAATCAAACAATGCAATATGCAATTCAATAGGCAAACTTATTCAATTTCAATTTCGATTTCAATCGGTCTATTCAATACTTCAATTAATTCAATGATCAATCGTTATCACTTCAATTTAGCAATAATCAGTATATAATTCGGTAATCGGTAACGAGGGTCGTTACAGGAAGGTCTCTTTGAAGCAAAGCATTGATCAGGGTTTGGTTTTGCTCGGTTAGGCGATTAATGCTGTTGGTGAGTTCTGTGAAATACTGTGGTAGGTTGTTTGGATTAGGAGGGTCGGCTTGGGGGTCGGCAACGTTGTGTTGAGAAGCCATGGATCTAGTTATGACCATCCACCTCGGTGGGTAGTAGGTAGGGATTATCAGGAATGAGTCTCCGGCGACGACGATCACAGCTGCCGCACAGATCAAAAAGGATTCTCACAGACGGTGCCAACTGATAATGCAGCTCGCCACAAATGGAGTGAGTCAGACTGGTCCACGCTTCTCAAGCCATTATCCGATTGTTGGGCCCACTGAGAAACCTGCAAAGGAGTCTAACGGGGAACGGGAAGTCCCCCAACGAACCCTCCGACGAGCAAGTTAGAAAGGCGAGAGAGGGAGATATAGAGAGAGGATGGATATATGAAAACTTAACCTTCTCCCTGCCGTCGAAGCGTACTTATATCCTTTGTTCATCATTTCCTTATCCACTCCGAGCTGTCATGTTGGCCGAAAGTCTATGTTCTAGCTTGCCTTGTTCATGGTGAAGCTGTTCTGTTCCGACGTGAAGGGTTATCGTAATAAATGCTGCAGGGAAACTCATTAATGGCTGATGTGTGGTGCAATAATTTTGCAGGATCTTTGTCTGCTGATGTGACTGGTTCTTCACTTGCCAAGTGTTTAGATGTCATTGGTACTTGGTGTAATATTGGGTTCAAGAATGTTGGGGTTTTAATATTTGAATCATGGACTCGGGCTTAAGTGGTGGGTTATGTCCTTTAAGAGCTCACCCATGTCACTTATCGCAATCGCTCTCATCTGGAGTCCCTGGTACACAACTACCTATGTGATTGTTATAGTCTCAAAAACAACCTTAATATAGTGTGCATTATGGACCATGAAGGTGATAGGCAAGTATGAGAAATTTAAAATTTTGGGGACCATTGTATTAATTCCATAGAAATTCACAGACCAATACTTAGTGGATTTTTAAGGCGGAATGTGGGCTTCCGCCACTGACCTCCCGCTAGGTCCGCCCATTTCAAGTTGGTCCGTATAATTTTTTTTTATGGTAAATGCTATTTTTTTTTTAATTTTATTTTATTTTTGAACGCATGGTAAATGTTACCTAGTCTTATGATAAAGTTACGATAATTTGTAATTTAAAAATAAAATTATTCATTTTATGGTAATATTTTTGCGATCATATTGCACCATTTTTCAATAAAATATTTTTTAATCACAAAATATATAACATTATTATAGAAATATGTAACTTTATTTTTGAATTACAAGTTATCATGAATTTACTAAAAATTTATGTAACATATATCATAAAAATGTATAACAAACTGCATATGAGAAGAAGTTTGTACCTAAAAACGGTTTGTTTGGTATTATCCCACAAATAAAAATTTCCGCGATGTAATTAATTTTTCTCTACGTGAACCATTAAACTTTTATAATATAAAAATAGGCCTCCTATTTCTTTTTCTTTTGAAAAAAAATTTAAAAAAAAAATAGTGATTCAAACATGTGATTATCAATATTCGATTAACTTGAATTTTTTCTTAGATGATTTGCTCAAAAGGCTTCAAAAAAAAACAAATTATATCAGTGGTCCCTATATTTATTCCTCGTGTCATTTTAGTTCCTACACTTTTAATTGACTCCATTTTGAACCTTAATTTTAGATTTTGCATCAATTTGGTCTAATTAATAATAGGGAGCTTTTTCCATAAATCCATCTTTAATTACTTATGTTCCATCCAATCCATATTCTTTTTGACTATTTCATTAGGTCCTATTTGAGATAAGAAGACCAAAATACCATTTTGGATCTTCTTATGTTCTATTTAGTTCATATTATTTTCTTATGTTTCAATAAGTCCTATGGGTAACACAATTACCAAAATACCCCTAATGTGAATGTTCACACCGTCAATGTGAATGTTCATATCGTCAATGTGTAGGGGCCCGGCCCATGTACAATGTGAATATTCACATTGACATGTTAACATTCACATTGATAGGAGTGTAAAATTAGCCCGCGGCCTGTGGGTGGCCCGGGGCGAGCCCGGTCCGGCCCGTGACAATGTGAATATTCACATTGACATATTAACATTCACATTGATAGGACTGTAAAATTGGCCTGCGGCCTGTGGGCGGCCCGAAGCCCGCCCGTTGCCGGGGCGGGCCCAGCCCGTTGATAATGTGAATATTCACATTGACATGTTAACATTCACATTAATAAGAGTGTAAAATTGACTCGCGTCCCATGGGCGGCCCGGGGAGAGCCCGGCCCCGCCCGTGACAATGTGAATATTCACATTGACATATTAACATTCACATTGATAGGAGTGTAAAATTGGCCCGCGGCCCGTAGGCTGCCCGAAGCCCGCCCGCTGCCCGGGGCGGGCCTGGCCCCGGCCCGTGACAATGTGAATATTCACATTGATATATTAACATTCACATTGATAAGAGTGTAAAATTGGCCAGCGGCCCGAAGACGATAGCCTCGGGTTGGGCCGGTGGGCCTAGACTTAGGCTCGAGCTTAGGCCGGGCTTGGGCGGGCCTGGCCATTTTTTTTTAATCTTTTTAATTTTTTCTATCAAAATTTTATTATTTTCCACAAAAAAAGACATTGTGCCTCAAGCGGGCTGGGCCTCGGACCGAGAATTGAATGAGCCTTAAGCGGGCCGATGGGCCGGGCCGGACTTCAAAGTGATGGCCTAGGCCCTAGCTTAGGGTCTCGGACATGCTCGAACCCGGACCCAAACGAGCTTGCCTCAGGCCGTGGACGGGGGTTCGAGCAGCCCCATGGGCGGCGGGCCAATTCTACATTCCTTTCAATGTGCATGTTAACATGTCAATGTGAATATTCACATTGTCAACGGGCCGGGCCGGGCCTACCCCGGGCTGCGGGCGAGCTTCGGGTAACATGCAAATTTTACACTCTTATCAATGTTAATGTTAACATGTCAATGTGAATATTTACATTCTCACGGGTCGGGCCAAGCCCGCCTCTGGCTGCGGTCGGGCTTCGGGCCGCCCACGGGCTGCGGGCCAATTTTACACTCTTATCAATGTGAATGTTAGCATGTCAATGTGGACTATTCACATTGTTAATGTGAATATTCACATTGTCAATAGGCCGGGCCGTGCCCGCCTCGGGCTGCGGGCGGGCTTTTGGCCGCCCATAGGCCGCGGGCCAATTTTATACTCTTATCAATGTGAATGTTAATATGTCCATGTGAATATTCACATTGTCAACAGGCCGGGCCGGGCCCGTCTCAAGCGGCCCACGGGCTGTGGGCGAGTTTCAAGCAGCCACGGGGCACGGGCCAATTTTATACTCTTATCAATGTGAATTTTAACATGTCAATATGAACATTCACATTATCAACAGGCCGGGCCGGGCCCGCCCTGGGCTGCTTACGGTCCGTGGGCAGGTTTTGGGCAGCCACGGGGCGCGAGCCAATTTTATACTCTAATCAATGTGAATATTAACATGTCAATGTGAATATTCACATTGTCAACGGACCGGGCCCACCCCAGGCCGCCCATGGGCCGTGGGCGGGTTTCGGGCTAGCCATGGGGCGCGGGTTAATCTTACACTCCTATCAATGTGAATGTTAACATGTCAATGTGAATATTCACATTGTCAATGGACCGGGCCGGGCCCGCCCTGGGCCGGGGGCGGGCTTTTGGCCGTCCACGGGACGCTGACCAATTTTATACTCTTATCAATGTGAATGTTAACATGTCAATGTGAATATTCACATTGTCAACGGCCGGGCCGACCTCGGGCCGCGGGCGGGCTTTTGGTCGCCCATGGGCCGCGGGATCAATTTTATACTCTTATCAATGTGAATGTTAACATGTCAACGTGAATATTCACATTGTCAACGGCCCGGACCGGGCCCGCCCCGGGCCGCCCATGGACCGCGGGCGGGTTTCGCGTCACCACGGGACGCGGGCTAATTTTACACTCCTATTAATGTGAATGTTAACATGTTAATGTGAATATTCACATTGTCAACGGGCCGGGCCCGCCCTGGCTCGCAGACGGGTTTCGAGCCGCTCACGGGCCAATTTTACATTCCTACTAATGTGAATTTTAAAATATGAATGTTCACATCATAAAATTGTTAACCGTTCAAAAAATATTTATAAGGGTATCAAAATTAAATATAAGGACATAAGTGTCCAAGAAAATAGTGTAAATCAAGAAAAAGGACTTTATGGAATAAAACTATACATACATGGGACTAAATGGGTTTAAAAAATTCCTTTATGGACTTCTTGAGTTAAAACACTTCTAAATGAGATTTATCAATAATTTTCCCCTAATATCATTAGTGTTTTTTAATAAAAATTATCACTAAATTAGTTGAGATTAACTTATTAAGTTAGTGTAAGTTTATAATTTGCTCTTAAAAATATAACACATGATACTTATATGCATATTTTTCATAAAGAAATGTTAAGAGTTGTAACCAATTGGATCACATTGAGAGAAAGTCATAAATTAAAAGTCAAAATCGAGCCAATTAAAATTACAAATGTTAAAATTATACAAAAATAAAAACATAAAAACTACCGTCATAATTTGCTCTATTAAAAATTAATAATTTGAATTGACGAAGTCAACCTGAAGAAAGTCATCATGGCCTGAATTGGAATCCCTAGTCAAAATAGTGGATCGGAGGAAAGTCTCATCATTGATTGAGAGTTATGGCGAGAATGTCACATAATTGAAGACTTTTGAATAATTACGAATTCCATAATATGTAAAAGGACTTCAATAGGTAGTTAAAATCCAGTACTCCTTGAGCAATGCTCAATTTTATTTATAGATTGACATATAACATATTGTTTCTAATAACTTCAGTACAAAAGTGATTAATCTTTTGATTTAAACTAATAACTACTACTACGGAGTAGTACTTGAATTTGCTATAGAAATATTGAATAATTTTTTATTGTGAATAACTTATGATGTATTTGGAAAGTGTAGTCATTAGTGTTCATGCAGAAATATAACACAGCGAGGCGTAACAAGTGATGCAACGAGAAGGTTTATGAAATATGACCCTCGGACAAAGCAGGTCACCGTGTTGCTAAGAGGGCTCTCACGTCCTAGTGGGGTAGCGGTGAGTTTGGATCGATCATTCGTGCTCGTTTGAGAGAATACTGCGTAAAGAATTCTAAAGTATTGGCTAACAGGCCCTAAACTGAATAAATCCGGATCTTCTGTCGCGTTTTTCTGCAGTGAATCCTGCGGTGTCCCAAAACGATGGGCAAAATTTCCAAAAAAAAAAATCACACAGAATCAGAGAAGAGAAGGAAAAAAAAGAAGAAGAAGAGAAGAGGAGAGAGAAAGTAGGGGAGAGTGAATGAACAATAATTGAGAGTTCTACGATACGATTTCTATGATCCAATTTTTCCAAACACAACCAATAAATTGTCTGTCATTTGATTATAATAATGCTTACAAAATCGAAGCAATGAAAAGCCTCAAAACACATAACAAAATACAACAAATTAAACACAGAAATCCTAGTTTGACACCAGTCTGATTAAAGAAAAAGTTGAAGCCAACCCAATTTGTGTTACTCAATTAACAATCATGAAGCAAATTAAACGGAATTGAAAAATCAGAAACACAAAAAGAGGGGAAAAAATCACTTGCGAAAAATCATCATTGTAATTGTTGGATCATGGAAATCGTATCACAGAACTCTCAATTATTGTTGCTCTTCCTCTCTGCTGCTTTCTTCTTCCCCCCCCCCCCCTTTTTTTTTTTTTTTTTTTTTTTTTTTTTTTGGGAGGGGGGGGGTGAATAAATTAAAGAAAGAAAGAAAGAATGTTCCAGTAATTAAAGGGCCTGAAAAAATCAACAGAATCGGGTCAGATTCAGGCGAGTGTAACTGGATAGATTTTGGTGTCGCAAGTTTTTTGTATGTATAATTGACTGAATCGTAACTATTGTCCAGATCCAGTCAAGAAGCTGACTTGCTTTTCATCATTTGCTTACAAAAAATTGAAAACCTAACATAATCGATTTCATAAACCGAACATGAAAGTGAGAGAGCAAAGAGAATCGATCGCAGAGGGAGGCCAAACGGCGCTTCCCCTGTTTCTCTTCTTCTCACCATGAAACTCTCCCTCACTTTCTCCCTCCTCTTCTCTTCTTCTTCTTCCTCTTCCTTCTCTTCTCTGGTTCTGTGCGTTTTTTATTTTTTAATTGAAATTTTACCGCAAAACGACGTGGTTTTGAGGCACCACAAAACAGCCCCGGCAGAGGATCCGGACTCAAAGCGAATGACCGCGGAGATCCTTGCAAGCCTTCCTGCAGAACCAAACGAAATAAGAAGGAACCCAGTGGGAGATTTTGGTGCCAATAAGGACAGTGGCCAATCAACAACCAACATCGGTTATTGTGCCTAGAGGTTTAAAGATCAATCATCTGGAGCAGTGTTGGCAAATATATCTTTGTTAACCCAGGGGTGGGTGGCAACTTGGCAAGAGCCTGGGGTTTAAGCCCCTAGGTCCTGAGTTCGAATCCCCTCTGGGCCAATCTCCTGGGCGTAGCACAGCTGGTTAGGAGGTTGACCTCAAGGATGTCTTATCAGCTACTTGGTGTGGGTTTAATTCTCCCCCGCTGTGCGAGTCCTGACTTACCGAAGCTTGCCTTGTGAGGTCGGGACAAGCTTTCAGGTTATAGTCTCTGGCTCGGAACGAACAACAGGACACCCTGGTGATCTCCTCGGGGCGCTGCCTTGGACCTGCGGGAGAGTGAGAGGATTTCCCTGTAACAAAAAAAAAAAAATATATATATATATATCTTTGTCCGCGCAATACTACAATGTTAGTTTCAGTGTGGTGCAAGAGCATAATCTTGCATTGTATACTGGCTCTAGTTTTAATGCTGTTGATTTTGTTGGTGTTTATAGGATCTGAAAAGCTATTGTTAGAGCATCTCTAACGGTAAGAGGCATTTTACCTATTTAAATATTACTATAAAGTATATATTTTATTTTGCCTATCAATTATTTCATGTTTCTACTTCAACCATGCTCTTTATTTTAGCTATTCATCTAAATACTTTTAATTTTATAAAATGCCACATCAGCAACAAAGATGGAGGGAAATAATCTTAATGATTAAATAC
The DNA here is from genome assembly GCA_036172215.1 of Camellia granthamiana. Lineage (NCBI taxonomy): Eukaryota > Viridiplantae > Streptophyta > Magnoliopsida > Ericales > Theaceae > Camellia > Camellia granthamiana. The sequence continues at coordinate 114,686 of JAXFYN010000464.1, forward strand.
ATTTTGCCTAGTCTTGAAGGCTAGCTACATGTAGTTAGTGAATGTGAGTTAAGTTAAAATGCCTAATCATATGTCTAGTGCATTGGAGTTGAAAAAAAATGAGTTATACTAAGCATTTTGACTAACAAACATGATATACCTAGTGGGTTGGAGATGCTAAATGACTAGCTACTAGTATACTACTAAATAAGAGTTAACATTGTGGCTAGAGATCGACCTTGAATGTTTTTTTTTTTTTGTTTACTCTTTGTGAAATAAATGAAAAGTATAGCTGGGGAGAAAAAATTGTGGTTCAATATCCTTGGGCATTCTTTTTTCTGAATTTTGTTTTCCTAATATTGGGTTTGGTTAGGGTATTTAGGGAGAGATTTGGAAAGGGAAAGGAAAAAAGTATGTGAAATTAGGTGAAATATAGGTATATTTTATTTATATTTTACCTACCTTTTTCATTTTTCTTTCCAAATCCCTCTTCAAAACCCCCAATCAAACACAACATAAATAATATAAGAATTTGTAATCTCGTCGTCACTTTTATTCATAAAAATTTCTAACATTCTAACGTGGATAATTATTTAGTAGTCTCTTAGACTTTGAACCTCCATTTTTTCATTCAAATTCATTAATATATCATGTCTAATGCAATGGAAAAGGACAAACTACAACCAAAAAAAAAAAAAAAACTCAAGGTGTGTTTGGTTGTGTTTTGAGATAAATTTAAAAAAAAAAAAAAAAATTAGGAAGAGGGTGTAGAAATTTTTTTAGTTTGTTTGATTATATATTTTGAAAATAGTTTTGGAATTTGTGAGTTTGAGATGATTTGATATTTTGTTGTAATTGAGTAGATGCGCGTGAGAGAAAAAGTGATTGAGAAGGAGAGAGAGAGAGAGAGAGAGAGAGAGAGAGAGAGAGAGAGAGAGAGAGAGATTGATGCATAATAGAGAAAGAAATAATTCTGAAATTTTTTTAAGAAAATTTGTAACCAAACATGTACTCTTTTGAAAAGAATAATGTTTTAGAGCACTAAATTGGGAGCTCTAGAGCATCACTAATGATGTGGCACAGTGGCCCTCACCAAAGTGATGTGATGTTTTGGCTTGAGTTTGTTTTTTTTTTTTTTTTTATAGCTCATTAGAGCTATTAGTGGTCCAAAAATTAGTGGGATGAATCACCACTCTTTTGAAAATTTTCTTCCTCAAACATGTTTCAAAACACAAACCAAACACCTTCAAAGTTTGACCCATTTAACAAAATAAATTTTTAATTTTTAATTTTATCAATTTAAACTCTAATTTTTTTTATTTGTTGTTAATATAAATAATTAGTCTATTTTCGTTAAGTAAAACCAACAAAAAAATATATATTTTAGTTATTAAAATATTTTTTTCAATTGATTTTAATAATAAAATATTTTTTTTTTGGTCGATTTTATCTAAAATTTTAATCGATTTTAATGATTAAAATAGACAGATGATTTAAGTTGAAAATAAATATTAAAAAAAAATTAGAATTTAAGTTGATAAAATAAAAATAAAAATTTTATTTTATTATAAAGATCAAATTTTAAGAATTTTTATTTTTTTTTGGGTTATTTTTTTATAATATTTTGACGAATGATCAAATGGAAAATTTGTGGTCCTATCTCTGCTTATTGTAAGTGAGGTATTCCAATTGAATCTTTAAGCCCACAAATAGGGGTGGGCATGATGGGCCAGGCTGGGTCGATTATTCTGTATATAACAAACCGGCTTGGCCCAACGATTGCATCTTACGACCAATTTCTGTTCGACTCGTATTCAATTAAAACAAAGTTTCATAATTGAGTAATGTTAGAGACCTTAAAATTTCTATTAAATATCTTATATTGGTGTAAAACCTACACAATGTAGGTCCCATGTGAGTCTTACACTCATGTGAAACATTTGATAGAATTTTTGGTAAAACTTTTGGGATCTCTACAGTTACAAATCGAAACACAAAGTAATTGTAGATGTACAAGAGTCACAGTGACATATGCACAGGTTCAACTCTTGCAAATCGAAACTTGTGTAACCACAATTTCCTTAAAATATATAGAGTCATGCTAGGGATCATGAAAAAAAATGTCATGAAGATAATCATGAAAGATTCTCCACCTTTGGATTATACATACAATAAAACACCACACATTAATCAAAGGATGAAAAATCTTCATAATGCATTTCATGATATTTTTTTCATGATCCTTAGCATTACTCAAATATATTTGCCACCTTCCCAATAGGTACTAAAGGTACGCTGCCGTCTGTCTCCCAAGATACAACGGTCGAAACCAGTTAGAGTAGAAACACCTTTTGAATAGTTTTGGCAAACTTTGACAATGACAACACTCTCTTATACATGAAGAATAATATAGGTAAACTGACAGTATAGCTATAGAGCAAAATTCTGAGAGGGCAAAACTGATATAATAAAACCCACGTTAAGTATAGAGGTTACACACTATATACGCATGTGCGTAAATCCATTAGGTTGGTGGGCCACCAACCCGGCCCAATCCAAATCTTATCTAGTCCAGCAAGCCTCAAGCCTAAGTATATGATCCACAGACTCGGACCGGGCAGGCGGCGTACCCATGACACTTTTTGCATAACCAACTTAGATAATAATTTTGACCTAAACTCATCATTGAAATATCCATAACTAAATTCCTTCGAAAAATTTAGATGCTCCAAAGGACTCACACCTTATCAAAATCTTAGGATTTAATTAATATTTTTCTCTACAATCAATATGGGATAAGTAGTTACACACCTTCCTTAATACCTCATTTATGAGACCAACTTTATGAGTCAAGTTCTTATTCAAATCTTAATAGTTTTTTATTATTTTTATTTATTTATTTATTTATTTTTGGGTGGTGTAAAAATATTATTGCAAAGAATCTAAACTCACTTAGACCCATCTCAGCCAGTGGTTGAAATCCAATTTAATTTTACATTGAAGTGACCAAAAAAGTATTTTTTCCAACAACTACAATCCTTCCAATGCAGTAATGGTTCTTTCGATTATTTTAATTAAAAAGTCATTAAACAAAAGTATTTTTAAAAAAAAAAAAATCAATTCATATGAAAAATTCAAAGATGATACAAAAGTCAACACCTTATTTTTTTACGTTTTTCCTGTATAAAAATATTAAAATATTCTTTCCAAACGTATTAAATTCTTTTACCTTATATTTTAATTAACAAAAGCACTTCCCAATCAGGTCGTGAATTTCATTGCGAAACAAAACAGTCTATTGGCACATGCCAATTAGTTATGATAATTTTTTTTTGAATAGTGCTATATCTTCTTAATAAATTATTTTTATTTTGATTTTTAATGAGATAAAAGAGAGATAAAGAAATGAGTGACGAAGAATGAAAAGTGGGGTCCCATTCTCTCTCTAATGAGTTATTGGATCTCATTTCTCATTTCTTATCTCTCTTATCTCTATCTCTCTTCGACCTTATTAATGATCAAAATGAGAGTGATATATTAAGTGATACAACACAACCATTTATTTATTTACTTTTACTTTCTTTTAAATTTGTCCAATTACTCATGACATTGTAGTTACAATAGCATAATTTAAGAAAGATATATATAACGAGATTTTTTCTTTCCAAATTAATGTTCCATTGTAAACCAATCATAATGACATTAAGAGAAAAAATAAACAAAATATTTTGAAAAATATTAGGACCCCAAATATTTTATCAAATGTCTCATATAAGTGTGGGACCCCCATCATGTGGATCCCACACTTATATAAGACATTTGATTGAATATTTGAAATTCCTAACATTACTAAAATATTTTAGTGAATCATACCCAATTATTTAAGGCATTGCAATTATAATATATAACTTTTACTTTCTTTCTTTCAAAATTTAAATCAAATTATTCATGAAATTCCAATTATGTGATATATAATTTGAGGAGTACGAAATCTGATAATATTGTTTTCTGTCCAAATTTATGTTCAATTATGATGGGAGAATTTATGTCCAATGATACTATTATTTGTGGCACCTCATGGAAGTTTAAGAGTTTAACATACAAGTATATAAAATCTTAATGGGTTAATCACACATTTCATTTTTATAGTTTAACTCAAAATTTGTTTTAGTTTTAATTATTTTAATTTAAACAATTTAGTTCTTATATTTTAAGGTCAATTTTAATTTGGTTATTCTATTTAAATTTTTGTTAATTTGTCTATTTGCACACTTTAGAAAATTGAAGAGTGTCCTAAACTTGTTATTTTTAAAATCCAAGTTGAATAGAATGATCAAATTAAAACTTCATTTAAAATATAGAGACCAAATTATTCAATTTAAAACTATAAAAAATGTAAAATTTAGATCAAACTAGATCGATAAAAAGTATAATTAACCCAACCTTAATTTTTGACCAATTAAAATGAAACACGTAATGACATACAACTATCCACATCACTGGAAATTAAATTTGGGAGTAATGTTTTAAAAGTTTTAAATACTTTCCTATTGGATAGTATTTGAGACTCAGCAAGTCTGTGTTGTTACTGGCACCTTATGAAAGTTTAAGAGTTTAACATAAAATTATATAAAACCTCAATGGGTTCATTACACATTCATTTTTATAATTTAACTCAAATTTTACTTTAATCCTTATTGTTTTAATTTAAACAATTTAATCTTTACATGTAACGCCCTAAAATAATTATAATAAATCAATCATAACGATAATTAAATATCAACTAAATTAGAGTACGATATCTTTCTATTTCATGAAATTCAGTTGTACAAAAGAGGTGGCACATGCGAATATACATTCATAACTCCTAACTCTGAATCTATAACATGTGTCAACAACAAAAATAAGAAGTAGAAGTTAAACAGATAATGGAAATGCCCTGAAGGTTACAACTTTTCAAGACAATGCTTGGTTACATCAAAAGTGAGTCCTAAGTTTAATATATATAAAGCCTTAGGCTTGTACAAACATTAAATACAAAATAACAAAACTGAGTCTTCAGCTCCACAGTCCTCCCAAGCTAAGTCCTTGGTGGAGGTATCTTACCAACACCTGAAAAAGGTTTTCCTATATAGGGTGAGCCAAAGTCCAATAGAAATAATCTAATACAATATATGAATCTTAACAAAAATATAAGGGTGAAATGTATATGCAATGCTCATGCCAAAACGGTTTACATTTCTTTCTCAAAATCATGCCATGCTCAATTATATCACAATTCTCAAATCATATCCTTTACCATTAGAAACAAGGGAGAATTCTAAAACCGATACAATCTTTCACGGATATTTCGTCCGCAGGAAACCGTCAAACGATACTCATGTAAACGTAGTCTATATAAGCACTATATTGTCATTTTACGAATATTTCGTCCGTGGGAATAGGCACCCATGTATACGTGCATTTTTCGAGACTTTCATCCTGGACTCACATGCCAACTTAGTTTGATAATACATACCGCTTTCCAACATTCACCCATTTTCTTAATTTCATATACATATGCAATGTCAACAATGTTCAATGTACAAAGATAAGAAATTAGTTTCAATTCACTTAATTCTCATGCAATTTCTACAACAATCATAGCTGTCCTCCACCGATAGCCAAAAACAGATATTTCTAAACAGATATATGAAATCTCCAATATAGATAAACTTTCCAAATTTCAGGGTAAGTGATAATACATATCAAATTCCACCATCTATATCAATATCCATCCAATTTCACATTCCCAACATTAATTCCATTTATTTATACAAAATAAATATTTGAAACATTTAGGTTAAAACCCATTTTCTTCCAAAATCCAATCCAAGTATCAAATCAATAATTTTATCACCACTCAACCTCATTTTCACTTCCACAACCATTTTCCATACAATCATTTGAAAACCCCTCTTTTGATTTTAAACTAAAACCCTAGGTTTGTTCAAAATTCTCCAAAATCACAAGATTGTTTTATAAAAACAAATAGCTAAGTTAAAAATCTTAAAAGAGTGTAGAGAATCCCTACCTCAAAGTTAGAAGACGAGAAAAACACAGATGAAACTCGAACGAAAATGAAACCCAACTATATTCAGATGAAAATAAAGCTCTAGGTGAACTCTACCTTTTTAACAAAGAGAGTAAGGTGGAGAAATTGATAGATCTTGGTATATTTGTAGAGAGAGATAGTGAGTTTTAGAAAAAGAGTGTCTCAACTTAGGGTTTTAAAATGTTTTGGAGAGAAAAATATGAAAAAATGATGTAAAATGACCTTTTTACGAACTGATATACGCACAGCTCGCTCGAGCGACCAGACACAATAAGTTGTTCCGCTCGAGCGCAAGAAGCTTCGCTCGAGCGCAAGAGTTGTCACTCGAGTGACTAAACATAATAAGTTATTTCGCTCGAGTACAGAATACAAACTCTCAGAAGTTTTACAGACAGAAGACTGTCGCTCGAGCGCAAAAAGTCTCGCTTGAGTGAAAAAAACTACCTCCCCAGTATCTTAGCAGGCTTGCGAAAGTATTAGGAGCTCACAAAACTCGCTCGAGCGCAAGAAGTCTCGCTCGAGCGAAGAATACTACCTCTCTAGTATCTCAGCAGGCCTACAAAAGTATTGGGGGCTCACAAAGATCGCTCGAGCGCAAGAAGTTTCACTTGAGCGAATAGGCCAAATTTTGGACAACAACACTTTAAACTAACTAGCAACTAACCTGTTCCAAACACAACTAAGACACTCCAATACTCAAACTCAATGAGAAATAAGGAGAAACACGATATGAATATCTAAACAAGACAAATGAAACCCGGATTCAAAACATCAATGGGTCGGATCTAAACCAGGAACGTTATATTATATTTTAATAATTTCAATTTGATTATTCTATTTAAATTTTTGTTAATCTGTCCATGTGTAGACTTTAGAAAATTGACAACTGTCCTAAACTTATTATTTTTAATATCCAGTTTGAATAGAATGATCATATTGAAATTACATTTAAAGTATACAGATCAAATTGTTCAATTTGAAACTATAGGAAAAAAAATTAAAATTTAGATTAGACTAGATTGATGAAAAGTATAATTAAACCAACCTTAATTTTTGACTAATTAAAATGAAACACATAATGACATACAACTATCCATGTCACTGGAAATTAAATTTAGGAGTAATGTTTTAAAAGTTTTAAATACTTTCCTATTGCATAGTATTTCAAACTTCAACAAGTCTGTGTTTTTCTTGGCAGCTCATGAAAGTTTAAGAGTTTAACATAAAATTATATAAAACCTAAATGGGTTAATTACACATTCATTTTAATAATTTAACTCAAATTTTACTTTAGTCCTTATTGTTTTAATTTAAAGAATTTAGTCCCTACATTTCAATAATTTCAATTTGGTCATTCTGTTTAAATTTTTTTTAATTTGTCTGTACACATTAAAAAGTTGACAAGTGTCCTAATCTTGTTATTTTTAATATCCAATTTGAACAGAATGATCAAATTGAAACTACATTTAAAGTATAGAAATTAAATTGTTCAATTTGAAACTATAGAAAAAAGAAAAATTTAGATCAAACTAAATAGATTAAAATTATAATTAATCCAACCTTAATTTTTGACCAATTAAAATGAAATACGTAATGACATACAATCATCCACATCACTGGAAATTAAATTTAGGAGTAATGTTTTAAAAAATTTAAATACTTTCCTATTGTATATTTCATCCCGGAATATCATGTGACCATACTCCAAGCCAATCACCAATTATTTAGCCTCATATTGTTCTCTCATCCCCAATATAAATCGTGAGCCCCTATTATTCTCTACTAATCAAAACCTTATGGAGTATTACGTACCCATATTTCAAAAATACTGAATAATCACCTGTTATTCCTGGCATGTTAAAACTTGGGTTACCAAATATTAAAAAACCAACGCAGGGTGATTCAACAAAACCCTAAAAATGGGCCTCACTTGGCACTATATAAACACCATCTTCATGCCTCTTCTCCTACAGAATACAAATTCAAGTTAAAAATACACTGATTGGAGAAGAGATGGCTAAATTTTGGGTTTCACCTTTGTTCCTCATCGTTGTTCTCTTGCTGAGCATAGGTTTGTTTTGTTTATGCCACATTATATGAGTTTCAGTTCAAAGCATAGTTAATGGCTTTGGACATTTTTTGAGAAAGTCTAATACATTGGGTTTTAGTCCCTCTTTTGATGTAATTGTGTTGTACTTCTTATTCTTTGGACTCTTTTTTATATCAATAAAATTTTCTTTATCAATAAAAAAAAATAGTGTCATTTAGCAAGACTCTGCATGCATGCAACTCTAAAAAATAAAATTAAACTAAATCAAACCAAACAACATATGAGTGTGGTGATATATACGTACCACTTTTGGTCCTATCATGACCATCTCAGGCTCATACATTTGACATGACCCACATTGTGAATTTTTATTTTTTAAGAAATATTTTGACGTTGATATTTTTTTCTTCGTTTTATATTAATGACATTGACACAAATTCTTTTCTTTTTTTTTTTTTTTTGTTGGTGAATTACACTAATTGTCTTTGTAATTTACTTCTTATGTCAATTTAGATTTTATTTCATCAATCTTACCCTTGAGGGGCAATTTGGAAACTTGGTAAAAAATCAGTTTTTTGGTTTTTAGCTTTTTTACACAAAAAAACCACAATAAAGCTACAAAAAAATCAATTTTTTTTAGCCAAAAAAGCCACCAAAAAGTCAAAAAGTCATATTTTTATCAACTTCTTAAAACACCACTGAATTTCTCATATTGGCATTTTTAGAAATTATGCCGAAATCAATGAGAAGAACAATTCATTCGCTCTCTTAAAAATAATTAAGACATGGGTATTCAATTTGAAATACTTCATTCTCTTTAAATGGTCTATACTTTTCCTAAATATTTTGTCAACGAGTAAATCTACATGGACTAAATGGATAAAAGAGCCGAATTACAAGAACCACGAGTATAATTTATTTATTTTCATATTTTGTTTAAGCGCCCTTCACACCTAAACGACATTGTCCTTTACGACCATCAACATTAACACCGTCTCTGTGGGATTTTCAAAGATTTGATTTGCGCGCAAATTCCTTTGGGGGATTTGATTTCCTTTGCTGCAAGCAATGCCATTGATTTTTTCTTTCAACCAAAGATTCTCCCAGTATGTAGGGGTGTAAATTTGGCCCGGCCTAAGCCCGGCCATGTCAAGCCTCGCTGGCTCCTGCCAAAATTCGGGCCGGGCTGGGTCGGCCCACGAGCCAGAAAATTAGGCCCAGGTCTAAGGGGTATTCGGGCCTTAGACAAGCTAGGTCGAGCCGATGGGCCTGAGCTCAGGCTTGGGCGGGCTTGAACATGTTTTTTTTTGTTTTTTTATTTTTTCTATCAAAATTTTATTATTTTATAGTAAAAATATACTGGGTCTCAGGCGGGCCGGTCCGGGCTTTGAGTGGGCCTTAAGCGGACCGATGGGCCCATAGGTCAGGCAGGTCAGGTCCACGGGTTAGGCTGAGTTTCAAAATGATGGCTCAAAGTCTCGGCCTGGGCTCGGGCCGGGACCCAAACGGGCCTAAACGGATTGGGCCCACCTCGAGCCACAGCCAGGCTTCGGACTGCCAACGGGTTGTGCTCCATTTTTACACTCCTATCTGTATGTGAAAGAATTGAGCAAATCAATGACAACTAGAATTTTTTATAATCAGCCATGGTGACCCGTGTCCTCTACTTTTTCTCTATGTGGGTTAGTTGATTGAAAGTATACAATCAGCAGGCATAAAGAATAAGAAAAGGTACCATGCACATATTATCACTTTATTTATTTATTAGTACTTGATTTATATATAATATTATAATAAAATTGTATGAGTTACAAGCATAGTGATAAAGATAAAAAATAATGTATATTAATATTTAATATAAAAAAATTTCAAAGTCGAAGATAAAACTCTCAATAAATATACGGAGACTTGGACCACACACAAATAAAAATATTCAAATCATTGATCTCTGATTGAATATGAATTATGTTCATCGTAGATATATTTATGTACGTCGATACTCATGTATAGACATATTAGCCCTACGCAGATAAAAATATTCAAATCACTAATCTCATGTTGAAAATGAATTATGTTCATCGAAGATATGTTTATATACATAGACACTCATTTATAGGTATATTAAAAAGGTTGAAACATATATAGATTTTTTTTGTTATTGGGAAAATTGATGTGTTTTTTGCATTTTTTATTTCTGTTTCTACTGATTTTTTGATATTTTTTTTAAATTATTGTTTTTACTTTTTAGATCTTTTTAATTATTGAACATAATGTATTTAGAATTTATTTTCTTCAATACTAATGATGTTTCTTGTGTCAAGCAGCAAGACAACACTCAAATTACGGTCCTTTATAAAAGACACTTCGATGTGTGAAGCTGTATCTTCAGATCTCACAATGCTAGATTATAAACCTCAAATGAGTTTGGAATTTAATTCACTAGATGTTGCAAAAGATTTCTACAATAAGTTCGGGTGGATTACCTGTTTTAGTCTTAGAATAGAATATACTAACATATGTAAGAAAACAGGAAGGATCACTTCTAGGAGGTTTGTATGTTCGAAAGAAGGGTTTCAACGTAAAGACAAGAGATGATAAAAGTAAAAATTCGTGCCAAGAAACAAGAATTGGTTGTAAGGCGCATATGAGTGTTTCATTCAACAAAAATAGCCAAAAATATATGGTTATTGATTTTGTTGAGGACCACAATCACCCACTTTATATTCCAGAATGTATCCATTTAATGACTTCACAAAGAAAAATTGCAAAAGCTCAAGCAATTGAAGTTGATTTGGTTGAGGCATCCGGGATTGATTGAGATTGGCATTTGACCTTGCATCTCGATAGGTAGGTGGAAGATAATGTCTTGGTTTTACACGTCAGGACTTAAAAAATTATCTTTGGACTAAATATTAAAAGGAATTGAAGTTTGGGGAAGCTGGAAGTTTGTTAAGCATATTTTGCAAACAAATCAATAAAGGTTGATCTTTTCACTTCAATGTGCAGTTAGATGTTGGAGAACAAATTACTAACATCTTTTGGGCTGACCCAAAAATCATAATTTACTATAGTTTATTTAGGATTTTGTGAGTTTTTGACACAACATACAGAACCCACAAGGACTATCGGCCACTAGCGGTGTTTGCAGGGTTTAATAGTTATAGAAAGACTGTTATATTTGGGGCTACACTTCTATATGATGAAACAATTGCCTCTTTCGAGTGATTATTTAAGAGTTTCTTAGATGCTATGTCAGGGAGGAAACCAAAGACTATTTTCACTGATTAAGACCTTGCAATGGCAAAGGCTATCTCATCAGTTATGTTTGATACATTCCATAGTATAGCGACCCCGGTCTTTTCCCATTTGATTATTGTATCCGGACTTAGGTTCCGTAGATTCTGTCATTGTATAATTGTTGTTGTCATCCTTTATTTTCTCTTAGAGTTGTAGGATGTGTTGGGCAGGTTTGTTTCAGGTTGGTTGGGTTCGGAAACCAAGTGTTGCTGTCCAGTTTTTGGGTTAGTCGCTCGAGCGAGGACTTGGTCGCTCGAGCGAGGGTTGTATTTTGTGTCTGGTGGCTCGAGCCAGCTTTTCTTCGCTCGAGCGAGCGATTGCGTCTAGTATAGACCTGAGAGCAGTGTTTCTTCGCTCGAGCGAGCTTTTCTTCGCTCGAGCGAGCAAGGTGTATGTTTTCGAGTTCTTCGCTCGAGCAAGCATTCTGTCGCTCGAGCGTGCTTCTGGATTGCAGACCTGAAGCATCGAGTTTTTGGCTCGAGCGAGCTTTTCTTCGCTCGAGCGAGGCTTTCTTGTGTCTGGTCGCTCGAGCGACCATGTCTTCGCTCGAGCAAGCCTGTCAGTTTTAAATAGGCAGCAGCGGGTTTTAAATCACTTTTTCACATTCTTTTTGATTCCAAAACCCTAGGTCCGTCTTCTCTCTCCCTCTACACACCTTCTCCCTTAGGTTTGATTTGCTTAGAGTGCGTTTCTATCCTAGATCCTTTATTAAAAAGATAGTGTGGGTCGAGGGCTTTTGTTTAATCTGAACAATCTTGGATTTGGAGCACTTTGGATTTCGGGTCATCATCTCCGTCTTCTCTATTCGGGTTATTTGCTTCGAGGTAGGGATTTCCTACTCCATATTATAGGCTTTGTCCTAAGTTTTGGTATTTTGATATGTTGGGGGTTATTTGGTAATTTTGGGAAAGACCCTAAATGTTTTAATAAATTAAGCTGTATAGTTAATTTAAAGAAAATTGGGGAATTTAATTGAATTCATGGAATTGGGCAATTATAAGTCTAAATGGTGTAGTTGAATAATTTAATCACTCGCCTACTGAATTATTGAGATTATAATTGTTGATATGTTTATTTCTTGTTTAGAAATAACTGTTTTGGGCTATCGGTGGAGGATAGTCGTGATTGTTGTAGACATTGCATGTGGATTAGAGAAAATTGAAACTAATCAATTTGGTTAAGTGTAGCACGTCCGCAGGGGACCTCGCTACAGCTCGGACTCGATTTGTGTCACGGTTCTTAATCTGAACCAAAGAGTCCAACTCTGGAAAATCGTTTTGAGAAAAACAGATTTTTTTGAAAGAAGTGCCAAACATGGACTGCTTTGCCAGATACAGAGTCGCCACTTAAATTTTTTTTTTAAAATGGAAAATTTAGGAAACCCTGACTCGGTGCCGAAGGCCACGTGTCCGTCATCACCAAAGTGGTCTTGGCTCGGGAGCTTGGGTACGATCGGGGAAGGTCAGCTATGAGCACCCCCTCTCGCCCGGTCTGAAGACCGGCCTCTACTAACCATGATATCCAATTTTGAAAACGTTATGCGTTCTTATTCTGGTTATTGGCCTAGAATTACTATGTTATGCGCACAGCAAACAAGTATAGACTAGATTGCCTAATTTGGAAATAAACATTGCATATCCGTTTGTTTGGAAAACGCTTTGGAATTTGCTACTCGCAAGTAGGCTAAAATACGGATTTCAACGAGTTTTCCCAACTCAAGCAATCCAGCCTCCACCCACAGGCATTCAAACAGTTTATCTCACATAAGCACTTAGCCGCATGGTAAGCATACTGTCATGGCAACACTCACACGCATGTGGTATGCTAAAGCATGAAAATACTTACATCGTACTCCGTGCCAAAAACAATAAACTAGTTAGCAAACATGCATGGCCTAGCTCATGTTAGAATGACTAATGCATCACAAGCAAGGATGCAATTTAGAGTAGGCTCGGCTAACCCTAAACATGGCATGTGAGATGCAATCAAATAACACGTATTCAATTTGGATTTGAAAATACAATGCAGTTTATATGATGTACTGAGCCCGGTGCATGTAAACAAATGCATGGATGCACGCATGCATAGCATAAGGTATGCTAAAATAAACGTGCCCTAATCTACCATCAAAGCAGGTAAATAAAAGGGAGAAAGAAGTGGGGGTTGGAAGACATACACACCACTCACCCACACTTATTACAGACTTGGCCTCGCTCGGAGGGACCAAAAGAATATACAAATTAATTAACTACGCAAGCTAATTAAATATTACAAACCCATTAAATTAATCAAATAAATTAATTAATCTAATTAAAGCAGTAAACTGCCTCGAGATGAGGGCCGGATGCAACGCATGCTCGGGACTTGCTCAGAATTGCACTGCCATGCTTAGATTGCCTCTGTTTTCCCTGTTTTGCTCCTCTGAAAACTGCCAAAGTCTCAGGGATGCCTTTCTGAACACTGGGGATCATCACCGGCTGAATAGAACTTCCATCGGCAGTGAATTGAGCTCATCGGCACTGAATTCATCCACCGGCCATCTATTGACTGCCGGTCGGCACTGAATGTCTGCAGAACCTGCAACTCACAGCAGCAGAGGGCAAAAACTTGCATGGCAATGTAATTCCAGCAATTTATGCATCAAACACATTCCTTAGCATGTTAATGACTCAAAGGAGGATGTGCCTCGATTCTCGAGCCACCAATCACGCATTTCCATGCATGATGGCCCAAAGAACCAAATGTGCACTTTCAATTTCAAATGCATGCAAACCATATAAACAAACAAGGGTGCCGAACCTCTATCATGTTTATCTCAAGAGGCCTAGCATGCATGTCAATGCAATGAAATCCTAAGCATGTTGGCTAGCATGCAATATGGACAATGCAAGGCGCTTATGTAAGCATACAAGCAAACATGTGAGGCAAGCATGCAAACCAAATAGAAGGTGGACTTAAACATGATCTAGGCAACTCTAACTAGGCCTAAAATCAGTAGCCAAAATGCTAAGTATGAGAGCTAAACACACATGCACATGTACACATGTTAAGGCACACAACTTAGGCATTAAACAAACCACTCTCAAGCACACTTGAAAGGAGATAACATGGACGATTAGCATGCAACATGAGCTCTAAAATCATGTCAAAGTGTGGTGCTAAACCAACTCAAAATAGACCAAACAAAGCATGCAAATGGTCCAAGACTTAAAGCAAGTCAATGAGGCATTGAACTATACTTATGCAAGACAATTATGGCATGCATTAAACAACTAAAAACAAGTTTTTAGCATGTTAAAACAAAGCCAAAAGGCTACTTAGATGGCATCTAAGAGGCTTGAAACCAAAGGCATGCACAATGACCAAAACATGGAGCATTCAATACATGCTTTTAAAGCATTAAAGAGGCAACTAAGGCAAGCATACAAGCACACCAAAGGGACTGAAATGACATGCTAGATGGTTCCAAACCATCAAAATGAGGTAAGCAACACATGCTACACATGCATGCTCAAAGGCTAGCAAGCCCAAAATGCAAAGGGGCTATATAATGCATGCCAAGATCAACCCAAATGACTATGGACAGAGCTAAAACATGTCAAAATAAGCACAAAACATTCACAAATCTAAGCCTAAAGCATGCTCAAATTAGGGCTAACAACCTAAGGCATGTTAAGGCAATACAAGGCATTACATGGCAACTATGCTAAGCATGCATAAGGGACCAAAACCAACACATAGCAATGTTAAATCATGATATCCTAAGCATGAATAACAGTCCATACATGCTCAGCACATACTCAAGCACAATGCTCCCTCAAGAGGCAAAACTTGCCCTTTTCAAGGACATCAAGGAGAGGGGGTGCCCCCCCTCCTTCTTAGGACTTTAAGGCATCATCTTCACCACTAAAATCCCTCAAGATTTCAGTGGTGAAGAGACCCAAACACCAAAATCCCGGATCTCAACAAAATAGCACAAAATGAGGCCTTTTCAAGGCCTAAGGGTGGTCAAACCTCCCCAAAGCACAAAACACTCTTAATAGACAATAAAGAGGACTAAAAAACAGAACTTTTATGTGTTAATCACTAAGCACAAAAACAGTTCTAAGCTAGGCAAAAATGGAGTGCAAAAATGGGGTAAAAAGGGGAAGTTTCTCACCCTTGTTGACCACCTTCACAAGAGTTGATGTTGTTGCTTCCTTGAGCTCAAATCCAGCCAAAAACCTCCAAGACAACCTCTTGGAACCTCAGTTGCCAAGGAAGGTGAAACACTAGGTGTTGATGAGCAATAGTAAGTCACAAACACCTAGTGTACAAATAAGAGGGAAGAAGAGAGATAGAATAGATACAAAACTTCTAACCTAGAACCAGAGCTTCTTCTCTGTCTTTTTCTCTCTAAAATGTCTCTCCCTCTCTAATTTTCTAACCCTTGAGCCAAGAGAAGAGAGCCTTCTCTTAAAGGCAACAAAACTTACAAGTTAAGTCAACCAAGAGGCTCATGCCTCCATACATGTGTATGGAGGGAAAGTCACTGCAAGACAGCTGCTTCAGAATATCTCAAAAAGCAACTGAACAGTAGTCGGCAGGGCAAAATTGTCATTTTGACAAAATTGACTGCCGACCGGCACAAAAGAGTGCTGACCGGCACAATATAGTGCCGATGGCAACAACAACCAGCCGGTGGCCTCTAGCCACTGCCGGTGGTGTGTGGGGATGCCTCAAAAGGCACTCCCTGCCCCTCCAAGGCAGAACACAAGTGTTTGGTGCAAAACCAGACACAAAACGGTCGAGTTCGGAGATCCTGAGGCAAGGCGCGTAGCCGAGGACTCCGGGAACTCCAAACGAACACGAACATGGATAATCACCGAGTGTTTAAACGGTGACATCCAAGTCTTGAGGACGGTCAAAAATGGGGTGTCTACCGTTGCCCCTCTTTGACAGAACTCGAAAGTCATAACAATGACGGGAGTGAATGTCAAAGCCAGAGACGACCCATTTTTGACAAGGCCGAAGACTTGGACAAACATGCAAGACAAACAAGGTATGCGCCCGAAGGCAGGGGCAAAATGCAAGACAAATGCAAGAAGCCGAGCATAACTTATGATCATGCAAAGAAAGCTGTAATGAAGCACGCATGCAACAGTTTTAAGCTAGATACGCCAAACTACACTACAATGTAGAAAGGGTGTAAGAGAATTATGCAATCCTCAATACGTCTCACTCGGGAGATACAATACCTGTGCGGCTCGTCCGGTTGCACCGGCCTCGAATGAACCGTACATACAATATCGTGCCTGCAAAGAAAGCAAACTTAACAGGTACAATATTGTTAGCAACATGCATGTCATGCAAAATGAATGCAAAATGAGATACAATATATACAAAACAATGTATAAACAATGCAAATGATATGCAATACAATTGAAACTATGCAAACTAAATGCGGAGCAATTGAATCATGACTCAATCATGAGCGGTTCAAAACCACACAAATGTCAAATAGATTGATGGAGGTAACAAGTCCGTCTACCATAGAACGATGTCTGAACTATGAGTGATGCAGACGGACACAAGAACAAGTATTGGGTGGAATGACATAAGTGGGGTAACGACCCGCTGAGGAAAGAATAATGATCCTAATGCCGGATGCAACAATTACACTACAATGTAATAGAAATGGATAAATGATACAATGGATATGGCACGCGGGCCAAACCAAGTCTTGCCTAAGAAAGGCATGTACACGTACAAGCCATGTCTAACACAGAAAAGGTGCCGCAACCCTCAAACCAACATACCAACGTGGAATAGGCGCGTACACATGCAGAACTGTGCTTCAACGTGAAAAGTATGAGCACATACCAGACCAAGCCCAACAAGGAAAGGCGCAAGCCATGGATGGAAGGTGATGCAGTGGATGCATGCAACTAAAATGCAATATGCAATATGCAATGGAATGGATATTTACAATGGATAAATGATGCAAGTGATGCGATCTGCTGGGGAAAATGCAATGGGATGCATATGCAATGGATAAGTGAAGGCGAAACATGCGCATCGATGCAAGTGAAGAATGCACGACGGTGCGGGTGGAAGCGAAACGTGCGCGTTAACGCACGTGAAGAATGCACGACAGTGCGGGTGGAAGCGGAACGTGCGCGTCAACGCATGTGAAGAATGCACAACAATGCGGGTGGATAATGCGGTGAGTGCATGCAAACTATAATGCAATCTAGATGGGTGTTTACAAAAAATAAATGCATGACATATGCACTATATTACAATGGAATGCATGACATATGCATGTTTTTTTTTTTGATTGATTTTTTTTGAAATGCATGACATATGCAGTATATACAAATGATGCATGACATATGCACTATTTACAATGTAATGCATGACATGTGCATGTGAAGGTTTCGCACCCT
Source organism: Camellia granthamiana (assembly GCA_036172215.1). Classification (NCBI taxonomy): domain Eukaryota; kingdom Viridiplantae; phylum Streptophyta; class Magnoliopsida; order Ericales; family Theaceae; genus Camellia; species Camellia granthamiana. The sequence goes on from JAXFYN010000464.1 coordinate 132,534, forward strand.
CCAAGGATTTAAGGTCTCCTAGACCGTGCGTGTTTAAGGTCTCGCCAGACCCGGTTTGGGGCAATGCATGAATTGAGATGCGGTGCACAAGACAGCGAGGTGCGCGAAATAGCGCGATGAAATGCATGCCAAATGCAATGAGGTGCACCTTAATGCACCGAAGGTCTTGCGCCTCCCGAGGATTTAAGGTCTCCTAGACCATGCGTGTTTAAGGTCTCGCCAGACCGTGCGTGTTTTCGGTCCCGCCGGACCGCGGCCTCGGTGTATGCATGACAATGCAAGTGCGGTGCGCAAAACGGTGTGATGCGCAAAATAGCGCGAACGACATGTAATGCACAAGATAGTGCGCTGCGCAAAACAGCGCGATGCGTTAGACAACGCGAGTGCACAAAACAGTGCGATGCGCAAGATAGCGCGATGCGTTAGACAACGCGAGTGCACAAAACAGTGCGATGGAATGCATGCCAAATGCAATGAGGTGTGCACCTTAATGCACCGAAGGTCTTGCACCTCCCGAGGATTTAAGGTCTCCTAGACCGTGCGTGTTTAAGGTCTTGCCAGACCCGGTTTGGAAACAATGAGATGCGCAAAATAGCGCGATGAAGTGCAAAAATGGGATGCAAGATGAGGCACGCATACCTCATCGGATGGAAAATGAAATGCAAAGCGAGGCACGCATACCTCAAGATGCAAAATGATGTGGACATGAGGCACGCATACCTCATGACTGTAAAATGATGGACATGAGGCACGCATACCTCATGAATACAAAAATGATAATCATGCGAGTATGACACGCATGCCACACGAAAGTGCAGAACGGTGCTAGTCGCAAGGGACGTGCAAGACGGCACGGTGCAACGCACTAGACAATGTGATGAATGCGTGCAACGCACACGGGGCAACTTTTGAATCTTGTAAAAGACAAAAGGATACAAAAGGATACAATCTTTGCTTGAATCTGAGTGCCACGCACAGAAGACACGGTCCGAGGTCAAAACGGAGGCCGGTTGAGCATCGGAGATGCACTTTCTTGCACTTTCTTGAGCTATGAAGACCCAAAACTACTCATATGGCCTAAACAAGGCTGTGGGAACACCACCGGCTGGACTAGGTGGCCACCGGCTGGCCACCGGCTGGCCACCGGCTGCAGAATTACTCCACCGGCACCATATTGTGCTGACCGGCACAAAATAGTGCCGACCGGCCAAAAGTTGCTGATCGGGGGCAGTTTTGACAATTTGCCTCGGGTTTTATAAAATAGGGCTCCTAAACCCTATTTTCTCATTTCTTGTCCGCCGAAAACTCTTGCCCTCTCTCTCTAGAGCATTTTCTCTTCCTCTTTTCTTTGTTTTCTTCGCGTTTTACGCCCGTTTCGTCGCCGGATTCGCGATTTCCTTCGCGTTTCGGACATTTTCGACCGATCGAAATTTCATTTCGGAGCATCTTTTGCTATTTCCGCTTTTTCGGGACTTGTTCCCCTCGATTTCCTCTTCACTTTCGTGCCTTTTCACATTCCGACCCTTCCGGCCATTTTTCACCCGCCCGGGGTTGACCTTTCGGTTGACTCTTCGCATTCCAGCCCGATTTTCCTTTTCCGGCTACTTTTTCACTACCATTGCCATGGCTGACGATGTTCCACACGTCGGGACTCCCCCGGATCACGAGATGGATCCCGGGGTCGAGCTCCTTCCGTTGAGCGAGCGCCCGTTCGACCCGGCGACCTACCGGCCGGCGATTCACGTTCTGCCCCCCGACGGACTGCGCCAGTTCCGGAGTTTTGACAGGGCGCTGGATCCGGAGCTTCTCCTGCGCGAGCCGACCTCTCACCTATCCTTCGGCGCTTCCGAGGTAACATTTTTTTCTCTGTTTTACTTTCTGCAATGTAGAACTGTTAACTGCCATAGCTGAATCTGTTCTTTAACTGCTTCGTTCTGATATGCTGTGCACTGTAGTTGATCGCAATCATACTTGCAACTGATATTTGTTTAAGACGGACACATGCACACACACTGCACTAGCCTTAACCACCCAAACACGCGGCACACCCTGTACTTTACTGCAAACTCACCGACACCCGGTACTTATTTGAATCTGAAAACATGTTGTATGCTGTATTTACACTGAACCACACAAAACACGCTGACACGTCATACGTTGTAGTTCACCTACTAGCACACTATAACCCGATATCTGCTTGAATCTAAAAAATGTGCACACATGCACCATATCTGTATGCTGATCCTCACAAACACACTGACACATCACAGGCCGTAGTCCACCGTAGTACACTGAAACCTGATATCTGCTTGGATCTGAAAAATGTGCACACGTGCACCATGTTTACATTGCACTTACTCAAAACACGCTGACGCATCAAACACTGTAGTCCACCGTAGGCGCACCGGCACCCGGTATCTGTTTGAATCTGAAAAACTTGCACGCATGCTAGATTTGTATCGACTTTAACATGTTTCCTCAGAACTGTACATTTCATATTGCTTCGCAACTATTTGTTTGAAAACAGGGAGACTCCCATACCATCCGCGGGTATGGGAACGTCGCTGCTCGAGATTGGTACGCGGAACTTCCCGAGGCAGTTCGACGTATCGTGGACCATGCCGGCTTTGGCGCTTTCTGCAGGGGGCTGACCCGACTTACTGCCTGCAGGCCTCTTCTAGCTGCCCTGGCAGAGAGGTGGTGGGACACCACCGATTCGTTCCACCTATCCGTGGCAGGAGACATGACGATGACTCCCTACGACTTCTCGATGCTCACAGGCATCGGGGTGGGGGGTGATCCGATCCCCTTTGACACCGATATGGACGAGTGGACCGCCGCTCAGATCTATTTGCTTGGCGAGGCGCCACCTCTTGCTCGTCCAGGCTTTGTCCGCTACTCCTGGTTCGAGGTGCAGTTCAGAGTGCAGCCTGCGTTGGTGGCGGCGGCTCCGATGACCGAGGCGGCCGTAGAGCAGTACGTGCGCGGCTTTTTGATGTTTTTGCTAGGGACCACCCTCTTCGCCGACCGGGCGAACACCGTGCCTCTCTATCTACTCAGCGCACTGGTGGACGTCTGACACATCTTGCATTATGACTGGGGTGGCGCCGCTCTGGCCACTCTTTACGGGTACATGAGCTCGGTCTCCCGTGGCAGCGGGCAGTTGCTCGGAGGCTACTGGCGAGCTTGGGAGGTACGTCTTCTCCTCTGCTTTACATTTCTGCTCTATACTTTCTGTATTCTGCACACTGCACACACTGTAGTCTGCTTTACACTTGCTGTATACTGTACACACGGCACACACATACTCTGCTTTACACTGACTGCACACTGCTCACACTGTACATTCTGCAAAATATACTGCACAACACACGGCTCTGCTATTTCTGCTTTACTCTATATTCTGCTTTATCTGATAAATGTACTGGTATTTACCTTGCAGTTGTGGGTTTATGCCTACTTCCCCAGATTGGAGCCAGTGCCGGAGACGGAGACTCCTCTAGTCGTTCCCTTCTCGCGCCGCTACGATGGGAGGTGCACTCGGCGGCCCCGGGAGACATTTGGCTTCTTCCGCCGTTTCTTTGACACTATCACCCCTGCCGAGGTATGTTTTTACTTACAGTTCATTTAAGCTTCGCTTTTCCACTGTATATTTGCAATACCAGTAGATAACCAACTGTATTTCAATTTCAGATCACCTGGCAGCCTTGGGCTGCTCTGCCAGCGATGATGCGGGATCGGTTTGCCGGTGCCGTTGAGACCTCGCGTTACCGGATTTTGCTGGAGGGCCCGGTCTGTCGGGCTTGGTACCTAGGTGAGCGCTTCTTGCGCCAGACCCTGGGCTTACCTGAGCAGATAGTCCCGGTGCACCCTCCTGAGCACATGCGGGATACCGAGCGTTTCACCGCTGAGCAGATGGCGGACTACACCATCGGCTGGGATGCAGACGGCTACAGAGGCGAGGGCGATTACTCGGAGTACGTCCGGACCTTCATCATGCGACCCTTGAGCGGCGGCCCCCGAGTTGAGCGAGAGAGGCCCGCGGCGCCAGCGGCTGGAGCAGGAGCTGGAGGAGGAGCGCCGAGGAGGGCTCGAGTCCGCGGCAGGGGCGGAGTTCAGCGGGGGCGAGGGACAGGTTGGCCTGCTCTGCCCGCTTCATTGACTTTCCGAGGGTAGGGTGGGGCGACCTATCAGATCCCCTTCGCCCCTCCACCGGCTGATCATGAGTTCGTCGGTGTCCCCGACTTGCCTCCGGTATGTATTACTACATTTCTGTACAGTCATTTCATTTCAGTTTATTTGATATTCCACAAAATACTGATGCATCTGATTCTCTTGCAGGCGTCTTCTGAGTACACCCGGCAGTTACTGGAGATGAATGCCTCCATGACGGGGATGCTGCAACGGACCTTCGACCTCTTAGCCTTTTACAGCATTCCGGTATGTTCTTTCTGACCGCAGCCTCAAACCATACACAATCTGCTTTACATAATCCGATGCACAACACCACATCTGATACACTGTTCACGGCATGCATATACTGTACTCATACACTGCCTTCTGCACTGATTAACTGCTCACGGCACCCATACACTGTACTCATACACTGCATTCTGCACTGATTCACTGCTCACGGCACGCATATACTGTACTCATACACTGCATTCTGCACTGATTAACTGCTCACGGCATGTACTGATGCATCTGCCTTTCATGCTTTTTCAGCCTCCCTTCCAGATTCCTCCGGTGGGCGGCGCTCCAGCTGGACCTCCCGTTTCTACTCGGGATGGCAGGACATATCCCTGTACCAGAGGGGGGCGCACTTACGTCGGGAGCTGCTCACAGGCTCCAGTTCCAGACGACGAGTCTGAGGCAGAGACGGAGGCGGAGGCGGGGTCGTCGGAGGAGGAGACCGGGGACAGCTCGGGCTCAGACTCAGACAGCGATGCTCCTGATGATGCTCTTGGGCTTCTGCCCAGGAAGAGGGCGAGGACGGATCTTTAGGCGCGAGGCCATCGATGCTGTTGCAGATATTTTTTTTTTTTGCTGCTTTTCTTTTCTTCTCTTTTCTTTTGGTAGTTAGATTACCTTGTACTGCCACGAGCAGATTTTTGTTTCCAAAACTATGTACTTGAAAGAGATGATATGAAATGGAACAAACTTTTTGTCTGAAAAAGTGTTACATTTGTATATATCTGCATATTTCATACTTTGCACTGCATTGCATCATGTTACACCTCAAATGTAAATGAAAATGATTTGTTGTCTGACAATTGAACACTTGCACTGTAATAATCAGATAACCAACCAACTAAACAGCAACACAACACATACGAACCACTGCTCAAAACTGGATACACAGCCCATACTCTGCTGGGGACTAATCTGCTGGGGATTGATCTGTATGCAACCCGGAACACAGCATTCGGCCCATTCTGCATACAACAAATTCTGAACCAACAGCCCAATCTGACAAGACGGACCAGGAAAGCAGAAACAGTTATAGTTGAAACACATCCGGATGTCCCAAATCATCCCTTTCCTTCTCCTGCCTCACACGAATGTAGAGAATGGCACAGCATTCAGAGCACAAACGATCTTTTCAAAGTAATGAAGGGTTTCACAACCGGGGTATCGAGCCTACCACAGGACACGGCGAGACAGACTCAAACAAAGAAACAAAGGCACACGACCTGACATAACGAGACATGCTCGGAAAAGACTCGAAGCCAAAAGCAAGACCGACAAATCAAAAGACACGACACACGGACGTGTTTACAAAAGACCTCAGATCTCGAGGAGCTAGTTCCTCCGGGTATTATTCCCACCCTTTCTGATTTGCGATGCTCACATCACTCGGCCCTCAGGCTCGGTTTTTCTCACAAAACCCTTTTTGCTCACTTTTTCTCTCAACTTACACCTCTCTATTCTTTATTCTCTCATTTTTCATCCCTCCCCAGAGTGGTTGATGGATAAGTGAGAGGTTGCGGGTTCACGCCCGATACAGCTAGCTCGCAGCCACTTCTTCTGGTAGATAGGGTGCCTCTCGGGCAAGTGTGTTGGAAGGGGAAGGACAGAAGACCTGACTCAACTGTGCCCCTAGTTCGTCACTTTGACCATTTTTTTTGTTTTCTTCCTAAAACAGTTTTGACCAAAAGTGAGGGTCGGATTAACACACTTGTTCAGTTTTTGATTTGAAAATCATGCCAATCAGGCCTTGAGCACTGAAAATTCTCCTTTTTTGAGTCCAAGAAAATGGTCCAGTTTTGGAAAATGAAATAGTTTTCGAGAAAATAGTCAACCTCAGTAAAAATTTTCAAAAACTATTTTTTACAAGCAATCAATGCCCAACGAGCACGAACTCACCCTCGAGATGCGCAACCTCGGATCAGAGGTAATGGAAAATTGCCCCTTGCTTAAAGGAGGGGCAAGGCAACGGAAAGTTGCCCCTAGTTTGGATGACAACTTAGGGCAACTTATGACAATGCATGGCAACGGAAAGTTGCCCCTTGTCTGGATGATGCCGCAGCATGTTGTAAGTCAGTCCTTGTTGATAACGATCGGACCCTCGGAGGCAGAGGAGACGAAGACGGTTTGAACCAATATATGGACACAGTCGCCTGGAAGGTGTTGGTGGTTTGACTTCAAGAGGAAGTTGGTCACGTACTTCCAGGTTGCTGCAATCGAGACATCGGATTCGGAGGAGGCAAGAGTGATCAAAACCAAGACATGGACTGAGACGCTATGGAAGCGTTGGGGGCTGGACTTCAGGATGAAGTTGCCTACGTATCCCAAACATGGGAATCAAGCCTTACGTAGTTCCGGTTAAGGTACACTCGGGTATTTTAACCTTCACTTTTTAGGCTCTAATTTTTGCCAAGGCGCCTGTTGCAGGTTTTCGACCTTGCGAGCTATGTTTTCTTTTCTTTTCAATTTTTTGATTTTTCATTTCTTTTCTTTTTTTTGCATTTTTTCTTTTTTCTTTTGCATTTTTTTGTATTTTGTATTTTTTTGCTTTCTTTTCTTTTCTTTGCTCTAACTTTTGCCTGGGTCGCCCTTCAGGGTTTTCGGCCCAGCGAGCCTCTCAAAGGGTAAAAGTGTAGCTAGTCCATGCCAAATGGTTTTGAAATCGAAGCCCTCTGTATCCAAGAGAGTGACTATTGTGTTGACTTGCAGAAAGGTCCATCACGGTTGCTTCACGAGCCTTGTCTGGTGGGATCTGACCTTTTTGATCTGACTTTGGTGCCTCTTGCTCGAGGGCTGCTTCAAACTGGGCCACACGGGCATTTGACTGCTTGGACATTCTGAACGGATTCCAGGTTCGGAACAGATAGATGGAACCTTGAGGCTGAGAGCGATCCTAGGCTGCACAATCTCAAGAGCGATTCCACACAGGTCTTCACAGAACTGCGCAAAATATTTTGTTTTTGAAAGTTTTTAAGAAAGCGACACATCGCCCGCGCTGAAGATAGTGTGGAGCCAGTCTGGATAAAGCCAGGGTCCTTCTCAGTACTCACGCTGACAGGCATGATTTCATTCATTAAAAGCTCAACATGCTTCTCTTTCTCTCAATTTTGATCAAAGTTTTGCGAAACCTGAGGAATTCCTTCCTCTTCGTTTTTATCACCGCAGTGTACGAAAAAAAGTTTTTTGAAAAACTTAGGTCGTTACGACGAGTTCAAGGCACAAGAGAGTAGGTAGAATGCGCTGTCATTCCATTCACATCCTCCGGCACGGTTGATTTGAACAGCAACAAGTACGGAACGTGATTGCCACAGCTGTTTCTTTCAGATTTGTTGGCATAACTGGCTCCTCGGTAGAAACAGACTCAAAAAGCAAGAACAACTGTTTATAAAACAAAATGGTGTTTTGAGGCGACAACCCCGAAATCACCTGGTATACTATACAAGAGGGACTGACTCATTACAACAAGACAGACCCTGTAAGCAAAAAGACTGACTCAGTACAGAGAGACAGACTCAAAACAAAACAAACGACTGACTCGACACCCAAGTCAGGATTTACAAAACTAGCATTGGTCGATGCTCAAAAATGCGTGCCAAACGCTACACCCAAAAAATGTACCAGACACTGCCCGCAGGCGGTTCACCTTCTAATCACACACTCGCGGTATCTGTGTCCTCGGTATCTGTGTCCTCAAAATCCAAGAATTCTGTAGTGACTGATTTGGCCGAGGTAGGCGGGAGGATAACCTTGTTGTCAATCAAATCCTGTACCTCATGACGGAGGCGGAAGCAATTATCAGTGGGGTGGCCAGTCTGCTGATGGTACGCACAGTACTGAGTGGCATCATGGCTTGCTGGAAGGGGTTTGGGGAGCAGCCTAGGATCGAGAGGTGTAAGATGCCCCTTTTTGGCCAAGATCAAGAGTGCCCTAGACAAAGGCATGTAGAGGGGATGGAAGACCCTGCGCCCTCGGGGCAGGTACTTCGGAGCCTGAGCACTCTTGCTAGATGCACTAGCGAACGGATCGGCGGGTGCGGCCTTGGATTTCTGATCCTTCTCGGATGCAAGGTTGGGAGCGGGAAGAACTTTTTTGGCATGACGGGGCCTATCCCGATTCTCTGATTGACTGGAACTGCCCTCAGGCGGAGTGGGGAAAGCATCCTCCACAGCTTTTGTCACAACTGCAGATATCTGTTGCTTGTTCATCCCCCCCGGCTTTCAAAGCCTCGACTGCCCACAGCAGCTGTTCGATAGGGTCGGCATTTGCCTTCATCTTATCTTTACTTCTGGCCTCGGCCTGGTTGAGGGTTTGGGTGGATATTGGTGCATCATTGCCATGGTTGGAGGCCATCTCCGGTTGACTCAGTTCAATCACAATTCGCCCCAACAGCGGGGGCTCCTGAGGTACAAAGCTCCCGGCATATGGTGCGACTGGCGGTGAAGCTGACATCCCATAGGCGAGATCCGCCACAGACCTCTGGAGATCTCCTATCATCCCCATTAGTTCAAAAGTAGTAGGCTCACGAGCCTGATATAGCTGAGGGGCCCAGACCGGGTGCGCAACCGGCGATCTGGGTGGATGCGGCATATCAACAGTAGTTTCGCTGTGTAGGGTGATTCCCTGATCCAACGCGGCCGCCATGACCACAATCTCTTCTGAATTCTGCGTCATACTGAGACACTAGCTATCCTGGATCAACTCTCTGATTTTCTGAACTGAAACGGGAAACAAGCAGTATTTCAGCCCCAAACAGATCAAACACGGGTGTAGCCGGACAACTGTACTCTACTACTGATCACTGTTCCCCCTAGAATTACTGTTCAAAACTGAACTGATACCCGCAGACATAACCGATTCTCAACAACACTGATACTAGTGCCCTCAGGCCTGATGCTCAAACTTTGCAAACTGATATATGCGTTCCCCTGCAGAGATACACTCTAAAAGCATATAGCAAGTAAATGAGAGCCAATACACCCCTATGTTCGGGTAGGGTTTCCCTGTCCTATTTTGTCAGGAGCTAGGGTTTCACTACGCACGCAGCGGTCTCAAACAACCTATATCGGGTAAGCAACCTGTCCTAGTTTGGAATGGTCACTATGGATTTCGATATGCACTAGGTCGAATGGTCGAAAAGGGTGCCCCGGTAAAACCGGGGTTTGTGTTCCCATACTGGCAGAGCCCGCAACCGGTCAGCCTTATGGACATGCCTTGACAAGACAAGCCTCCGGCAAACCGCTCAGGAATAGCAGATGGCCAACACGGTGTCCTAGGCGCACCAATGCACATGCAATGCAAAGAAACACATAAGTGTAGTCAAAACAGTATATCACGAGTTCGAGTCAAGCTCTCTAAAATCCCCAGCAGAGTCGCCAGAAACTGTAGCACGTCCGCGGGGGACCTCGCTACAGCTCGGACTCGATTTGTGTCACAATTCTTAATCTGAACCAAAGAGTCCAACTCTGGCAAATCGTTTTGAGAAAAACAGATTTTTTTGAAAGAAGTGCCAAACATGGACTGCTTTGCCAGATACAGAGTCGCCACCTAAATATTTTTTTTAAAATGGGAAATTTAGGAAACCCTGACTCGGTGCCGAAGGCCACGTGTCCGTCATCACCAAAGTGGTCTTGGCTCGGGAGCTTGGGTACGATCGGGGAAGGTCAGCTATGAGCACCCCCTCTCGCCCGGTCTGAAGACCGGCCTCTACTAACCATGATATCCAATTTTGAAAACGTTATGCGTTCTTATTCTGGTTATTGGCCTAGAATTACTATGTTATGCGCACAACAAACAAGTATAGACTAGATTGCCTAATTTGGAAATAAACATTGCATATCCGTTTGTTTGGAAAACGCTTTGGAATTTGCTACTCGCAAGTAGGCTAAAATACGGATTTCAACGAGTTTTCCCAACTCAAGCAATCCAGCCTCCACCCACAGGCATTCAAACAGTTTATCTCACATAAGCACTTAGCCGCATGGTAAGCATACTGTCATGGCAACACTCACACGCATGTGGTATGCTAAAGCATGAAAATACTTACATCGTACTCCGTGCCAAAAACAATAAACTAGTTAGCAAACATGCATGGCCTAGCTCATGTTAGAATGACTAATGCATCACAAGCAAGGATGCAATTTAGAGTAGGCTCGGCTAACCCTAAACATGGCATGTGAGATGCAATCAAATAACACGTATTCAATTTGGATTTGAAAATACAATGCAGTTTATATGATGTACTGAGCCCGGTGCATGTAAACAAATGCATGGATGCACGCATGCATAGCATAAGGTATGCTCAAATAAACGTGCCCTAATCTACCATCAAAGCAGGTAAATAAAAGGGAGAAAGAAGTGGGGGTTGGAAGACATACACACCACTCACCCACACTTATTACAGACTTGGCCTCGCTCGGAGGGACCAAAAGAATATACAAATTAATTAACTACGCAAGCTAATTAAATATTACAAACCCATTAAATTAATCAAATAAATTAATTAATCTAATTAAAGCAGTAAACTGCCTCGAGATGAGGGCCGGATGCAACGCATGCTCGGGACTTGCTCGGAATTGCACTGCCATGCTTAGATTGCCTCTGTTTTCCCTGTTTTGCTCCTCTAAAAACTGCCAAAGTCTCAGGGATGCCTTTCTGAACACTGGGGATCATCACCGGCTGAATAGAACTTCCATCGGCAGTGAATTGAGCTCATCGGCACTGAATTCATCCACCGGCCATCTATTGACTGCCGGTCGGCACTGAATGTCTGCAGAACCTGCAACTCACAGCAGCAGAGGGCAAAAACCTACATGGCAATGTAATTCCAGCAATTTATGCATCAAACACATTCCTTAGCATGTTAATGACTCAAAGGAGGATGTGCCTCGATTCTCGGGCCACCAATCACGCATTTCCATGCATGATGGCCCAAAGAACCAAATGTGCACTTTCAATTTCAAATGCATGCAAACCATATAAACAAACAAGGGTGCCGAACCTCTATCATGTTTATCTCAAGAGGCCTAGCATGCATGTCAATGCAATGAAATCCTAAGCATGTTGGCTAGCATGCAATATGGACAATGCAAGGCGCTTATGTAAGCATACAAGCAAACATGTGAGGCAAGCATGCAAACCAAATAGAAGGTGGACTTAAACATGATCTAGGCAACTCTAACTAGGCCTAAAATCAGTAGCCAAAATGCTAAGTATGAGAGCTAAACACACATGCACATGTACACATGTTAAGGCACACAACTTAAGCATTAAACAAACCACTCTCAAGCACACTTGAAAGGAGATAACATGGATGATTAGCATGCAACATGAGCTCTAAAATCATGTCAAAGTGTGGTGCTAAACCAACTCAAAATAGACCAAACAAAGCATGCAAATGGTCCAAGACTTAAAGCAAGTCAATGAGGCATTGAACTATACTTATGCAAGACAATTATGGCATGCATTAAACAACTAAAAACAAGTTTTTAGCATGTTAAAACAAAGCCAAAAGGCTACTTAGATGGCATCTAAGAGGCTTGAAACCAAAGGCATGTACAATGACCAAAACATGGAGCATTCAATACATGCTTTTAAAGCATTAAAGAGGCAACTAAGGCAAGCATACAAGCACACCAAAGGGACTGAAATGACATGCTAGATGGTTCCAAACCATCAAAGTGAGGTAAGCAACACATGCTACACATGCATGCTCAAAGGCTAGCAAGCCCAAAATGCAAAGGGGCTATATAATGCATGCCAAGATCAACCCAAATGACTATGGACAGAGCTAAAACATGTCAAAATAAGCACAAAACATTCACAAATCTAAGCCTAAAGCATGCTCAAATTAGGGCTAACAACCTAAGGCATGTTAAGGCAATACAAGGCATTACATGGCAACTATGCTAAGCATGCATAAGGGACCAAAACCAACACATAGCAATGTTAAATCATGATATCCTAAGCATGAATAACAGTCCATACATGCTCAGCACATACTCAAGCACAATGCTCCCTCAAGAGGCAAAACTTGCCCTTTTCAAGGACATCAAGGAGAGGGGGTGCCCCCCTCCTTCTTAGGACTTTAAGGCATCATCTTCACCACTAAAATCCCTCAAGATTTCAGTGGTGAAGAGACCCAAACACCAAAATCCCAGATCTCAACAAAATAGCACAAAATGAGGCCTTTTCAAGGCCTAAGGGTGGTCAAACCTCCCCAAAGCACAAAACACTCTTAATAGACAATAAAGAGGACTAAAAAATAGAACTTTTATGTGTTAATCACTAAGCACAAAAATAGTTCTAAGCTATGCAAAAATGGAGTGCAAAAATGGGGTAAAAAGGGGAAGTTTCTCACCCTTGTTGACCACCTTCACAAGAGTTGATGTTGTTGCTTCCTTGAGCTCAAATCCAGCCAAAAACCTCCAAGACAACCTCTTGGAACCTCAGTTGCCAAGGAAGGTGAAACACTAGGTGTTGATGAGCAATAGTAAGTCACAAACACCTAGTGTACAAATAAGAGGGAAGAAGAGAGATAGAATAAATACAAAACTTCTAACCTAGAACCAGAGCTTCTTCTCTGTCTTTTTCTCTCTAAAATGTCTCTCCCTCTCTAATTTTCTAACCCTTGAGCCAAGAGAAGAGAGCCTTCTCTTAAAGGCAACAAAACTTACAAGTTAAGTCAACCAAGAGGCTCATGCCTCCATACACGTGTATGGAGGGAAAGTCACTGCAAGACAGCTGCTTCAGAATATCTCAAAAAGCAACTGAACAGTAGTCGGCAGGGCAAAATTGTCATTTTGACAAAACTGACTGCCGACCGGCACAAAAGAGTGCCGACCGGCACAATATAGTGCCGATGGCAACAACAACTAGCCGGTGGCCTCTAACCACTGCCGGTGGTGTGTGGGGATGCCTCAAAAGGCACTCCTTGCCCCTCCAAGGCAGAACACAAGTGTTTGGTGCAAAACCAGACACAAAACAGTCGAGTTCGGAGATCCTGAGGCAAGGCGCGTAGCCGAGGACTCCGGGAACTCCAAACGAACACGAACATGGATAATCACCGAGTGTTCAAACGGTGACGTCCAAGTCTTGAGGACGGTCAAAAATGGGGTGTCTACATTAAGTCATTAATTTTGACTATTGAATTAATACAGAAAATACGTGTATTGATTGAGCATTGCATATGCATATTGTTTGGGAGGAGATAGGGGATGTACTCCACGGTTTAGGGGAAGATAGGGGATGGACCTCTAAACCGGATTTTTGTTTGGGAGGAGATAGGGGATGGACTCCATTAGCATCACTATTATGTGTGCTTATTGATTTATAGAAGTGTTTCTATATGTTGTTGATACAGCACTAAAATGTGTATCAAATGAGAAGTATGAAGTGTTTTGATATGAGCCTTAGTCTCATTTGTTTTGTTGATATTGGAAGTAATGTTAAGGTGATGTGTAGTTCACTGTTATAATTTGGCCAGGTTCTGAGCCATATTGATAAAAATGAAAAGTTGAATAAATAATGGAAAGTAAAAACTGATATTTGAGTTAACCATCTATTGAATGCTATTGCTTTATTCAATGCTTATATTTGGTTTAGTATATTTCTACTGGGCTGTGGCTCACCCTATATGGGAACATCATTTTCAGGTTCAGGTGACGTGCTACCTCCAAGGAATTAGCTTGGAAGGATTTAGAGTTGAAGACTCATTTAGATTAGTTGTTATTTGCTTTATTCGTTATTACATGTAAGGACTCAAGCCAAGGGCTTAACTTGTAAATGAGTTAGTACTCATGTTTTTGTGTCCAAGTATTGGCTTGGAAAGATGTAAGCCCGTAGGGCATTTACTTTCTTTATTACATGTAATGTCTTTTAATAAGTTTACTCTGATGAATGGAATAATACTCTTTGTTTTCTTATAATGACGCATGGTAATATTATATGTTATGGGTTTAATTTTGAGGACGTGACACATAGAATATGCACATGGAATATGAGGCAAAATGCAATTAAGCATTTAGGAAGCAAATATAAAGGTGATGATGGTGGGATTGGTGTAGAGCTTGCTAAATTGATTTAAAATTATGATGATGAAGAAAGTTTCTCAAGTGCTTGGTAAGACATGATAAATTTGATGTTCGTGATAATAGTTGGTTGCCTATTATATATAGGGTTAGAGAAAAATGGGCAAAATCATATGTCATGGAAGTTTGGTCAGCTTAGGTAGATACCATGCAAGTTAGTGAAAGCTTTAATGGTAAACTACGTACTTTCTTCCAATCAAATTTGGGGATATTGTATTTCTTTAAGCATTTTGAAAGGGTTATTGATGATATTACTCATATTGAGTTTGATTGTGAGTATGCTTCTCATTAGAAGTTGCCAAAAATTGGTTTGCCCGTTCCCTTGTTAATTAATGCAAGAGATTTTTATACAAATCCAATTTTTGAGATATTTAAAGAACAATTTTTGAAAAGCTTGTTTGCTTTTGCTTGGAAACATGATGAAAGCAACCTTTCACATGACTATATGATGAAAGTGTTTGATGAGCCTAAAGTTCGTGAAGTCACTACAATAACAGAGGTTTTTTATGGCGCCAAATGCACACCGTAGATACTACTCTAGGAATTGCAACGTCACGTCATATTATGACTAGTCATGGAAAATCATTTACTTTCAACGACATGCTATAGTACACTGTTAAAAACTATTTAACAGCAGATCTTATGCATCGTTTTTACTTTTTCTACAACTACTTTTGCATGTTGTTATTTGGTGGAACAAATAACAACGTTGATTATGCGTCGTAAAATATGTAATACAACTACTTGCCAAGTCTGTCATAGATAAGTAGAACATACCATGGCGTTTGTGGAACCCTGTGGAATATTTCATATAATGGCCTAATTTGCTTGCCATAGAATGTGCATTATTTTATTTTATTTTTTTTTAATTCAGCAGGTTCTATTTTGACCTATTTTGTACGAACAAACATTATAAACAAGTTTCACAAAATATCAATCAACTACTAAAATATTGTTTCAAGTATAAAAATAAACTATATCCATAAATTATAAACATTAAAAAATTGTCAATATACACATTCCAAACTTCAAAAAACTAACAGCAAGTTCAAAATCATCCAAAAGGACTATCCTTAAGTTCTAAATTATCCAAAAGGTTATAAACCATCCAAAACTGTACATATATAAGTTTGTAAACATTACCCAAAACTATTCAAAGATTATAGAAATCTATTAATCAAAATCCTCAAAAACTATCCATAGATGTTAGGATTTATACTCAAAGTCAAAGCTAATGAAATGTGTTGGCCAAGCAACAGTGCTTCCAATAGCATCATCAAGTACAAACATCTCACGATTAGGGCGAAACAATGACGCATTGACTATGACATGGTTAACCCATACTTTCCAACACTTAGGGCCAAGAGGCATGTGATGTACCAATGCTTTAGAATCTGTTGATGCAATTGTGCCTTCTGTAACCATTACCTTTGTTCCATCCCAATTCAACAATTTGCATTTGGCATTGTCCAAGGATCCACCATTTCTAGTTTCATTTGCATCATGCAACTATCATGAAAGCAATACATAAAATAAGCTAATGAATTGAAGACAAAATTAAGGTTATTATTAATGCCATATAAAATTTACCCAAATATCTTCATCACCTTCACCGTTTTCGTCACCCTAAAAAGATTGTAATACAATATCAAGTTATATTTGTTTACTCAAATTTAGTAGACGATGTGAGATGTATATGAAAATTTGACAAAAGCTCTTGAGTAGAAAAGCAAGCAAGCAAACAAAAGCAAAGGCCCTACAAAATATATAGAGAAGAACATTTGGACCCAACAAAAGAGGCTAAAACAAAACAAACGACTGACAGCCAGCTATAGACCAGCCTAAAAACCTAATCCATACAACTGTTCAACATTCATATCTAACAAAATAGGGTTCCTAAACAAGACAACAGATTAATCTACCCCGGGACTATTGTATAAGCAAAACCAAAACAAGATGACATCCATATATAACAAAAACAAAAAGCTAACAATTGTTCCCAGTTCATTTGAACAAATTACTACACAGCAGCACAACACATCTATAGAACCAGAACAAACTGTTATACAGAACAAATTGTTACACAGGACCAGAGCAAATTGTTCCTAGCACAACATCCATATTACTATTCCTAGAACAAGGTGCTACATAGAGCAGAGCAGTGCATCAACAGTTTAGAAGTTTGGCAATAGCAGCAGTGAAGCAACACATATATATCAGCAGTATACAACAACATATGATACAAAAATACCAATTATAGCCCATAATGAACAACAACCCTGTACTTAATACAACATCCAAATAGAACCAAAAGGCCAACTGTGTAAAAATCAGTATTAATAAAGACACCAACATTCCTGCTTGAGAACTTTCAAAAAAGACCGGTGCATATTTGCTGCCTAGACCTCTTAATGGAATGCCTATTCCTGTTCCACTAATTACTTATCAACATGGAATGATGTGGGAATTGAATCCTCATTCCCATACTCATTCAATGGATAAGCAAGCATTTTGGGATATGAAATTTCGGCAAGCTTTGCAGGATTGGGAGTTCAAGGACTTTGAGAGTTTCTTTAAGTTTTTATATGATGTGACTACGTTGGGCAACACAGAGGATAAGCTGAGGTTAAATCATACCATGGTGCTTTGGTTGGGAAAAGTGGGGGATGTTTCGCTTGTAAGGAGATATGAAGTGTAAACTCCTTGAAGGTCACTTTTTTTGTTTGGACAATGATGCATGTAGGGGAGGAATTACATTTAGATGTGCGGGTGCCATGGAACCCCTTGACTTTTGAGTCAGATAAAAATGAATTAAACAAGTACAAATTTCATTTAAAGACACACATGCATTAAAATATTTGTGTATACATATAGTTTTCATATTGAGTATGGAAGGATTGCAATAAGAATCATCTTATAGTACAAAAGAGATCCTTTTGTAACCAATTCATTCACCGTGGATTGAATTTTTGCTCTATTCTCATTAAATATGCAAGTCATGTGCAACTGAAAGATTAAACCAAGAATTATTTCCATAAATGATTCTCATTTGTTTCCTTATTGTTTCTCCTTGCAAGTCAATTTTAGCATTTGATATGTTCTATTAAAGTATCTATTCAAGTATTGATGTAAGTTTTCCAAGAAGCTTTTTGAATGCCCCCTTTCCATTTTTAAAAAGTTTTTTGCTAGAATTCCTATTAGATTTCCCTTTGATTTGTAATTGCTTACCTATTTCCAATCTCCTATATATTTTAAGGTTGTATTTCCCACTTTTGTTTCTCCTATTATTTCCCATTTTTCATATTTGGTCTAACCCACTAACCAGTGAGATTTTTAACAAAGTACCCCAATCTCCTACTCTTTTTTTTTTTTTTGCACATCTTGTTCTCAACCACTCACTCGCTTCCCTCCTCCCTCCAGGTTCCCCAAAACAGAACAAAAATAATAAAATTAAAATTAAAAAACAAATAAGTACCAAATGCACTCATTTTTACAATATTATTATCCCTTACATAGCCACTAAACCATCTCAACATCCTTATTATACAAGTGCTCATTTGTAGCCTACCAAATTCCTTAATGACATGACATTTTATATCATAAAGCGATATGGCCCAAGTGATTGCATTATTCAACAATCCCTTTCATTGCTACAGAATTAGCTCAAACAGATTAGTGCATGATATGGTCCAAGGACGAGAGCAGCTAGTCTCGTGTGTGTGCTTGTGTGACAATTAGGCATGCTTCAAGTTCATGAATCCCAGCACCGCAGACTGATAGGATCAACATTGGGGTTGACGGGTAGTGGTCTTTTTTATGACCAAGCTAGATCATAGTGAACCAGCCTTACTTCATGGCCAAGATACGACCTTCTCCAATTTCAAATCAACGCCCCTCCCCCCCTCCCCCGCCAAAAAAAAAAAAAAAACAAACAAACAAACAAATCTTCCTTCCTAATTTGGGTCTCAAAAACTTCCTGTCTAATTAGTATTTATTTTATGCTATGACGCAAAAACTAAATAAAAAAAATAGTTAGAAAAATTAGCCGACAAATTCATAAAAACATTCTACCGACCAAGAACTATGTGTTCAACAATTCACATGACAACACTAACTAGGATACATAGAAACCAACCTGGAAAACTATCACCAGATTAATTAGAAGAATGATTTAATATTTTCTCCATGTCACCACTTGAAAGTGCCTGGGTATGCCTAAACACAAGTAGAACAAATGCAAATTAATTCGCCAATTCTAGCATAAACGTTTATCAACCTCAAATACAAATAAATGTTGTGCCATTATGACCAATAAAAGGTATGAAAATTTCACAAACTTTGCAGATATTATAACGTGGACAAAGATTGCCTCTTCAATGGTAGGAAAGATGAACTCAAGCACAGGCTGGCCTCTACTACAAGATTACCAATTATTAATTGGCTAAAATCATAAGCCAAAGAGATTAATACAATAGAAACCAAACTTCATCACAAAATCATCAAAAAAAATGAAAAAGGTCATAATGACATCAAAAAAGGGCCATAATTCCATCAAATCCAAAAATAGATTAAGGATACCTGAACACAACCCCAAATTAATACATTGAACAATAAATGAAATAAACGATTAATCGATTTTTATTTTTTTATTTTTTCTAAAAAAACTCAAAAACATCATTGAAATAACATCAAACACTAAGCAAAATGAAAAAACAAAACAACATTTCCACTATTAATCAGAATAACATTGTTTTCAAAGCTACAAACGAGAGCAAACCTGTTTCTGAGCTCAAATGCAAAATGCGAACAAATCTTAGAAATGCTGGTAATCATTCAGATCCAAAACCTTTCGACAATTGTTAGCTGTATATTATTATACTTATCTATTTGTATTGTAGATATATCTCTATCTCTATCTCCTTCTATACTTATTTCAATCTCATTGTATCTCTATCTTCTTATGTACCTATCTAGGTTTCTTATCAGCCTATATATACAGGCTTCTGCTATTGTATTATTCATTCAATTCAATATATCAGAATTACTTTCATAACATGGTATCAGATCCTAAGGTCCTCTCCTAGTCTCTTCTTCTTCTTTATCACATTTTTTATTTTATTTTATTTTGGTCTGGCAGCTTTGATTCTGTTTCACGTTGGTTTCTATTGGGTTCTGCGTTTCTCGTCCATCACTATTTCCATATTTGGACTACACCAGCCTCTCACCTCTTCAAGATAAAACCAAAGACACCAGAATCACCATCATCAGACGTTCCACGTGCTCTCACGCACTGCGCAAAGAGAAGCGTGTCGGTTGACGTCGCTTCCACTCTCAGCACGCTTCCGCATGCGTCTCAACCGGTTTCCCTCAGCTTCCGCCTCAGCCGATCCGACCTTGGCTTGGCCGTTGATTTCTGCATTAGCCATCATTAGCTTCCGCATCAGTCGAATCCTCATCGGCTTCCGCTTAGCTTCTCCTAGCCACGTACCCCCTACCTCGGCTTCCGCTTAGCTTCTCCTAGCCACGTACCCCCTACCTCGGCTTCCCCCTGGCTTCCTCAGTCGTTTACTTTCATCTTCAGCCACTGACGTCAGCCCTCATCAGCCACTGACGTCAGCCTTACTCAGCCACTGTTTCTCTGCTGACATCATCACAGCCACAGTGCTGACATCAACCCTACCTGTCCCTAAGGTTTTCCAGCCTTCTGATTTTGTTGGTGACCTCCGTTTTGGCAATTATGGATCGTACTAAGAACATCCAATTTGTTTCTATTATCCTTGATGGGTCCAATTATGTTAGTTGGGCCCAAGCTCTCTCTAGCTTCATCAAAGGCAAACGCTTTTGGTGGATCATTACTGGTGCTCTTCTCAAACCCAACCAGAAGGAGGATGAGACTGACTCTGCATTCGATGACCGTCTTGACGAATAGGAAAGTAAGAATTATCAAATTATCAAATGGTTCCGGGCTAACT
Organism: Camellia granthamiana; assembly: GCA_036172215.1. Classification (NCBI taxonomy): domain Eukaryota; kingdom Viridiplantae; phylum Streptophyta; class Magnoliopsida; order Ericales; family Theaceae; genus Camellia; species Camellia granthamiana. Next base: position 153,058 of record JAXFYN010000464.1, read on the forward strand.
CAGTTCCTTTCATCAACCTTTAGTTTGGACGCTTTCAGAAAGATGATTCCCTTGCCTCTCCTGCCAAAGCAATTTGGGATTTCTTGAAGGAACGTTATCAGACCACTGGACATGCTCATCAGTATCAACTGTTGCAGACTCTTCATCACATGCGCCAGGCACCCGGTCAATCTCTCAATGACTTCTTATCCCAGATGTCATCTGTTCGGGAGCAGCTCGCTCTTTCTGAACCTCCATGGGCTCATTCTAATGATGCACAGTTATTTATTACCTATCGGAATCATTAGCGACTATTGCAGTTTCTTATGGCTCTTCATAGCACTTTTGAGCCTGTGCATGCTTCTTTGCTCCATCGTTTGCCCTTGCCCACTTTAGAGCAAGCCATTACTGAGCTACTATCAGAGGAGACTCGTTTTGGGATTCTCAAATCTCCAGCCATGGATTCTGTTCTTGCTACACCATCATCTCGAAGTTCTTCATCTCCTCAGTCATCTAGTTTATGCAGTTATTGTCGCAACCGCGGCTTACCAGCCAATCATTCTCTTGTTCAGTGCCAGGTTTGCGAATGCTTGACGTGTCATAAGATTGCTCCAGGTCATCTCTAAAGAAATTGTCCTCGAGCTCCTTTCACTGTTTCATCTAAGACCAGGTCTTCTTGTTCTGGGTATCAGCCCAATTCTGGCCGCGGTTCTCACTCTGCTGCTGTTGCCTCTGAGGGTTCTTCTACTCACCAATCCATTGATTCTACTACTCCTTCATTCTCTATGGATGATGTTGAGTCCATCATCAACCAGGTGCTCGCCAAATCTGGTACTCCCCCATCTACTGCTCTTTTAGTGACCTCAAGTAACTCTTCATGGTATTTTGATTCCGCATGCTATAATTATATGACTTCTGACTCCTCTATGTTTTCTTCTTTCTCATCATCATCTTCTGTTCCCTCTATACACACTGCTGATGGTAGTCACATTGGCCCAATCTCTACTTCCACCGTGTCTCTTTCTGATACTTATCACATTTCTGCTCTTCAATTGAACCTTATCTCTGTTGGTCAGTTATGTGAACTTGGTCTAACTGTTTCATTTTTTGCTAATGGTTGTTTGGTGCAGGACCCTCAGACGAGACAGATCCTTGGGATAAGTCGTAAGCATGGACGTCTGTTCGAGCTTCTACATCTTCGCATTCCACACAAAGCATCTACTACTGCTTCCTCGGTTTCATCTACTATATCTTCTTTTCATCTTTGGCATTGTCGCTTAGGACATGTCTCTTTTAGTCGTTTGAAACCTTTGGTTTCTAGTGGTCAGTTAGGCCGTGTCCGTCTTGAAGATGTCGATTGTTTATCTTGTCAAATTGCTAAACTACCTGCTTTACCTTTTAATCAAAGTACTTCTATTTCTACTGCTCCTTTTGATCTTGTACATTCTAATATTTGGGGACCTTCCCCCACACCAACCATGGGGGGGGGGGGTCAAGATACTTTGTGATTTTTGTTGATGATTTTTCTCACTATACTTGGTTTTTTCTTCTCAAAAATCGTTCTGAACTTAAGCAAATTTATTATGATTTCTCTGCCATGGTCCGCACTCAGTTTTCTCGTACTATTAAGATTTTTCGTTCTGATAATGCTAAGGAGTACTTGGATTCTAATTTTCTTTCTTTTCTTCAAGCTCATGGTATACTATCTTATCGATCTTGTGCAGACACATCCCAACAAAATGGTTGAGCCAAAAGGAAGCACCGTCATATTCTTGACACTACCTGGGCTCTTCTCATCTCCTTTTCTTGTCCTGAAAATTTTTAGGGGGGAAGCTACCCTCACTGCCATTCACACCATAGATCGTGTCCCTACACTTGTCATCGCTAACACTTCTCCTTACGAGAGCTTGTATGGTTCTCCTCTTGACTATACCACTCTTAAAGTTTTTGGTTTTGCTTGTTTTATTCTACTCCAGCCTCATGAACACACTAAACTAGAACCTCGTTCTCGTCTTTGCTATTTTCTGGGATATGGTATAGAACATAAAGGGTATCATTGTTGGGATCCTATCTCCAAGCGCCTTCGTATTTCCCGTCATGTGGTCTTCTGGGAACACAAAATGTTCTCCAATCTTTCCAAGTTTCAACTACCACAGTCCACTCACTCACCAGCCTTTACCAATATTTCCATAGACTTGTTTTCTAATGAATTTGATGTAGATTCTGGCTCCATGCTTCCATAGTCGCCTACGCCTATTGTCCATCCTAAGGATCCTGTGTCTGCTGACGGTCCTACGCCTTCTCCAGCTCTTGTGGAGGTTTCTCCATCTCCACCTCCCATTGAGGTTCCTTCTCTACCAGAGCGTCACTCTACACAAGTAAGGCAACCTTCTATTCTTCACCGTGATTATATTGTTGGTTCCATTGCCTTTTCCTTCCCATGAACCTACTTCCTATCGAGAAGCTTGTTCTAACCCTCTTTGGTAACAACCTATGACTGATGAACTGCAGGCTTTCGATAAAACTCATACCTGGGACGTGGTTGATCTTCCTCCTGGAAAGAGTACTGTTAGTTACAAATGGGTTTACAAGCTCAAAACTCATTTTGATGGTTCCATTGAGCATTACAAAGCTCGCCTTGTAGCCCGGGGATTTACTCAAGAATATGGGATTGACTATGAGGAAACATTTGCTCATGTTACTCGTCTTACTTCAGTTCACAACTTACTTGCAGTTGTTGCTGTTCGCCACTGGAGTCTTTTTTAGATGGATGTCAAGAATGCATTTCTCAATGGTGACCTCACTGAGGAAGTTTATATGCAACCTCCTCATGGTTCTTCTGTTCCATCAAAAAAAGTTTGCAAACTTCATCGTGTTTTGTATGGTTTGAAACAAGCTCCGCGTGCCTGGTTTTCCAAGTTCAGCTCCACTATTCGTGACTTAGATTTTTCCTCCAGTGTCCATGATTCTGCCATGTTTATACGTAAGACGGAGCGTGGTACTATTCTCCTTCTCCTCTATGTAGATGATATGATTATCACTGGAGATGACATAGTGGGCCTTTCTAGTCTCAAACAGTTTCTCAATCGCCAATTTGAGATGAAAGATTTGGGTTTGCTTAGCTACTTCCTTGGCTTGGAAATTTCCTAAGATTCCTCTGGTTATTTTCTTACCCAGGCCAAGTATACTTCTAATCTCTTGGCTCGTGCTGGCCTTACCAATTGCAAGACTGCCACTACTCCGGTTGATCCTTAAACTCGTTTTAGCCCCCTTGGCGATTCCCTACTGACTGATGCCACTTTATATCGTCAACTAGTTGTTAGTCTTGTCGTTCTCACGGTTACTCGTCCAGATATTGCTTGTGCTGTTCACATTGTCAGTCAGTTCATGGCTGCTCCTCGTTCTCCACACTATGATGCTCTAGTTCGCATTTTGCGCTATCTCAAAGGAACTCTGTTTCATGGTCTTCACTACTCCCTTCACTCTTCTCTACAACTGCATGCATTTTTTGATGCCAATTGGGTTGGGGATCTTACTAACCATCGTTCCACTACTGGGTTCTGCCTTTTCTTGGGCAACTCTCTCATTTCCTGGCGTAGCAAGAAGCAAACTCTTGTTGATCGTTCTAGTACCGAGGCTGAGTATCATGCTCTTGCTGACACTACTCAAGAGCTTGTGTGGCTTCGTTGGCTTCTTTCTGACATGGGAGTTTCTCATTCTGCTGCCACCAATCTTTATTGTGACAATCATAATGCTATTCAGATTGCACATAACGATGTCTTCCATGAGCGCACCAAGCATATTAAGATTGATTTCCATTTCCTACGCCAGCATGTTACTAGTGGCCTTGTTCATGTTCTCTTTGTTACCTCTATTGATCAGACTATCGACCTCTTTACGAAAGCTCATCTTCCAGGCCGCTTTTTTGAACTCCTCTCCAAGCTCAAGTTGATATCTGCCTTACCACCTTGAGCTTGAGGGGGGTGTTAGCTGTATATTATTATACTTATCTATTTGTATTGTAGATATATCTGTATCTATATCTCCTTCTATACTTATTTCAATCTCATTGTATCTCTATCTTCTTATGTACCTATCTAGGTTTCTTATCAGCCTATATATACAGGCTTCTACTATTGTATTATTCATTCAATTCAATATATCAAAATTACTCTCATAACAACAATAAAAACAAGAAATCATCAACAAACAACAATCCACCAAAAAAAATAAATAAAATAAAAACAAAAAAAAAAAGAAGTGAAAAAGCTCCAAGATGATGGCTATGAAGAGAGATGATATTACCTGAATGAAAGATGAAACAAAAACCCCAAAAATGTAGATAGATATAGAAGGTGTATGTATGTATGTATGTATGTATGTATGTATAAATTGAATGCCATGCCTCTTGATCTCCACCGATTCAATTGATTGTAGAACTTTGAAGAACCCTTTCCCTTTCATCGTCTTCATTCTCCCTTTCTTTCTTAGAAACTATCAGTGTCTTTGATAATAAAAAAATAAATTAAATATATATATTTTTTTGATAAGTGGGGCCACAAATTATTGGGTTTTGGCTCCTGTTCACGACATACGTGGTGAGCCGTGAAAAGTGATATATTTTTAACGACTGACATACGTGTGTCAAATATAACTGATGTATTAACAACATGCCATATGTATGTCATAGAAAGTTTTATTATTTACGACCAAAATTGCAAGCCATAAAAAAATTATCATTTTTACCATTCACGACCTACACAATGGACACGCCGTGGTTAGGATATTATTTACGACATGCCAAAAAAACAAGACGTAAAAGTGAGAAACTACGGCTTGCATTCATTGTATGCCGTTGATGTGGTGCTGTAAAAAATCAATTTTGTTATAGTGAGTTAAAGTCAACTTATAAGGCCCAATGGTGTCATGTACTTGTAAATTGTTTGAGAATTGTGGAATTTTGTCTATCCATGCTTTGAAAGGTCTTGGCATGGTGAACATCAAGGATATACCAAAACAATACTTATTGAAGAGATTGGCTAAACAAGCAAAAGATGGAATAGTACAAGACATTAATAGGTGTATGATACAATGGTTGATTTGGATGTGAATTCTCATCATAGGATGTTATGTCCCAATTTGATTAAGATGGGTTGTCGCACGGCTGAAAGTTTAGAAACGACGGACATGCTTGCAAAATTTATAATTGAGATGGCAAAAAAGATTGATGATATATTAAGTCGACAACCTAGTGTTGGCCAACAAGCAAGTGAAGCTCATGCACCATTTTCATCAAAATCATGTGAAGATGTTTTGGACAAAAATCAACGTCATAACTTACGTACCTTTGTAACAAAGGGGTTAAAGAAAAAGGTGGGTTTAGGGAAAGGTAAGCCAAGAAAAAGGCCTAAGAGTTGGGTTGAGTTGCAAGCAAAGAGCAAGTAAAGTAGACAAATGTTGGAACTTCAATCAGTCCCTCACTCATCTATTACTTTTGCAGATACTACTTATCCCACACTATTAGATTGTTCATTGCGGGTAGAAATGTCTTGTTGTTGTGATCATATAAGATGAAATTAAAACTTAAGTTAGTATTCCTCAATTGCAGGTGTTAGGATGTCTAGTTCCATGGCATGCACGATTCTAGAAACACCTCAAGCTTGGAACCATTCTTCATTCACTCAATTGTTAATGGTAAAAAAAAGATTATCCAAGCATAACTTTTTCATTTATATTATTCATTTCACGATTGCACTATTGTTTAGAGTCTTCATTTATTATTCAATTGCAGGGAGTTAAGATGTCCAGTTCTATGCTTTGTTCTTCATTTCACGATTCTCAAGGATTTGGAAGTACTATGCGTTGGAACAAAATGACCCTTTGTTCTTCATTTGTTAATGTGGTTTTTATTTTTATTTTTATTTTTATTTGTTTATGTAACAATGCTTCTTTAGTTCCAACATTTGATTAGTCAAATTGTTTCAGTAGTTTCATTCTTTTATAATTTCTTGAGGCAGAAGTACAATTAATTGTTATCCCCTTTATGCAATTTTTTTTTTTTTTTGGGCAGAATTTTATGAATAATTTATTTGACTCTGCAGTGTTATGTGAACGATATTTTCTCTAGTAATTTTGCACTTTTTATGTAAATTGTAAATGATGAAAATGCTTTGTAAATCTATAATGAGCACAAGAAATATTCACTTAAATCAAAAGGGTCCAAAATAATGCAAGTGGTGAAATATTTGTATTTTTATAAGATGCTCATTTAACTAATCAAGTGTATAGTACATTTCCTTACATTCTCCAAATCCTTTTGATGACATACATGCATCCACAAATACAATCCAAAAGATACTAAATTGTATCCCACTTGCTGTATAGTAGCAATCATGGGTAATGAAGAGCATGAAGTAAGTTCTAGATTCATCATGGATGATAATCCTTGAGTTGCTCATCAACAACTTCCTTCCACGAGTTCTTCTCCATTTATAACACAAGTAAAATTCTTGAAAGTTGGAACCCACTTAATAGGAGAATTCAACCTCCATCTTTTACAGCCTGATAGAAATAATTAAGAAAATATCATATAAATAAAAATTTGAAATCTAATGAAAGAAATTTTATTTTTCTGTTAGAATAAAATATTATGTCAGCTGAGATACATTTTGGATATTTTGGATATATATTAATTTGTTTGAGTATGGTAAAACATAAAAAAAAATAAAAAAATAAAAATAAATGAAGCACTTGTTTCAAGTACCCGATATGTATACAAAAGAACCATATGAAGTACCATACCAAGTATTGATACGGTATCCATACTTCATAACTCAAAACCGTAAACACCCATAGTACTTGATCAAAATAGAGCAAAAAATAAATATACATTCAGAAGGATAGAGAAACCCATGCTGAGATTTTTTTTTTTTTCCCACAAAATTTCAACTTCCAATCAAAAACTGATTGGAGGTTCAACATAGTTCAGCAAAAGTAGAAAATGCAACAATAGCAAACTCTACAGAAACACCATCACATTCTAGTAATTAACAATTGGAAACAAAACTTTATGAACCCCTACATCGATCAATCCTGATTTAAGCACACATATTAGAGTGTTTGGAATTTGTTTCTTTGTAGGAGTGTAAAAATTGCCCAAAACTCACCCGTAGCCTCGGGATAGTGTAGACACCCTATTTTTGACCGCCCTTAAGACTTGGGGGTCTTAGGTTGATTGTTTAAGGATGAAGGCAGGACGAAGGCTATGTTGTGCAAAGGTTCGATTTCTTGGGCAAGAGGAGCCTCAAATCCCAATGTTACACCCCATTGTGGACCAAAACCATTTTGACCAAAATGATTTTAGACCTTAAAACCCTCACTTTCAAAAAAATTTGTGAAAAAGTTACTACGATGTTCCGAGGCTCGCATTTCGTTAAATGTTGCGCTTTTCGGTAAATCGAGCAAGGACAAAGTGGAATAAATGAAGGAGAGGTGAACTCTTTGAAAAAGACGCTTTAAAACACCTTGGTTAGAGGTTTGGAGTTGAAGAAAATTGGAGGAGAGGCAAGAAAATCTAGTTGGGGAAGAAGTTAGGCATGAATCGTTAAGAGAGAGTCGAGCTACCCTCGCTAAATCGGGCCTATCCATTCGTACACTTGGATTTAAGATATAAGGCCACCACCGTTGGAAAGTGGACTTCCGAGGGTTCATTTTGCACTCAAGAATCTCCTAAAGCCGAGGTCAGATGAGGGAGATATGGTTGGTTGAAGTTGGGCATCAATCTGGTTAGGACCAAAACTGAGCAGTCTTCACTTAAAGAGGGATATCTCTTAGCACACTTGGAATGTTGATGTGAGGCTGCCACCATTGGAAATAAGACTTCTGGGGCTACAATTTAGACTCAAGAACGAATTGCAAAGGAGTCCAAATAAAGGAGATATGCCTAATTGAAGTTGGGGCTAGAAACTAGTTTTTGCTTTCCAGCCACTAGTGAAGCTTGTCGGCCATGTGTCTGCCACAAATGGCCTTTGTCGGCCATATGTCGTCCAAAAGGGGTTCTTGTTGTCAACAAAAAGTGGCCGTCGGCCACTGGTGTTCCAAACTCAGATTTTTTGCAGATATTTCCCCTCCAGCTGTTTTCACATTGTTCCAGCTATCCTAACTCAGGTATTTTGATTTGAAGCTCATATATTGCTATATATAGAGGCCATTCTCTATGGTTTAAAGGTTAGAAAGTTTGTGAGCCTCTCTCTCTAAAATATCTCTCTCTCTCTCTCTCTCTACAATCCCTCCTCTCTAGATTTCTCTCTCTTTTGAGCTTTTGTGCTTAGAAGCTTGCATACTTCAAAATTTAACCTATCAACCCTTAACCAAAGTGGTTCATCTTTGGGCTGAGGTTTCTTGACGCTCTCTTGGAGCCTCCTTTGAGCTCTAGAAGGTGGTTTAAGCTCAGATTTGTGCCTATTGTGTGCTTTGCTTCAAAGGTATAGAACTTATCCTATTTAAGCTTGTTTTGCATAACTTGTTTCACCATCTTTTGTACTTTTTTTGGTTTGGTTTTCAACTACAAAAACCTCTGTTTTTTAGTCCTAAAAATGGTGGTTTAAGGCCTTTTTGAGTTAGGGGGTTGTCTCTTCCTTTTGTTCTTTAACTTGTGAAGCTTTTGTGCTATCTTTTCATCACTTTCAAACCAACTCTTTTGGCCTTTTAACCACTGAAATTCAGAGGTTTTTCAGTGGTAAAAACTTTGTTTTGAGTTCCAAAATTGGAGGGGTTAGCCTCACCTCCTTGTGTCTTACTTTCATGCCTAGGTTGCTTCACATGTTAGCTTGATTTTCTAGCTTAACTTAGCTTAATTCAAGCATGTTTTAGGCTCTATTTTGGCATGTTTCAGCTCTATTTTGGGCTGGTTTGGTCACTTGAGGCTTGCTTTGTATGCTTGTAGTGCAATTGTGCTTGATAGCCTAGGTTGTGCTATGTTTTGGCCTCTCATTCTAGCTATCCTTAGCTTAATTCAAGCATGTTTTAGGACTTCTTTTAGGTTGCCTTAGGACTATTTTGAAGTGTTTGTACCTTTTGAGCTTTGTATTGCATGTCCATAGTGTAATGGTCTTCACTAGTTCATTATTTCAAAGCTTTGAGCATGAGGTGCTTGAATTGTTTGCATGTTGTAGTGTTATTTTGCATGTAATCTCAGCATCATAATCTCTGTCACACTCTCATTTGTCTCACTTTCAATTGCTTTTGAGAGTTGTTTCAAGTTTGGAATCCTTTAAGCTTGAGATAGAGTTTATGCTTAATGGTTTTAATTATCTTTTGAGGATTTCTACTAACCAAAGGCATGACCTCTCTCTTGCCTTAAATCATCCCATGGTTGACACTTCTTTCTCTTTAGAAGACTCTCACCTTGGACTTAATCGATTAAAGGACTAATCGGTAATGTAAAATGTGTAAACAAAATGAACAAAGTAAAAGAGGCATGATAAACATCCTTGTGTTGCATTGCATGTGTTCGGATCGGACGTTAATCCGAACACAAGAAAAATGGGACGTTTCATTCTCAAAGTGGTGAAACGTGCTACTTTTCTTGGTTACCATCGCCCTTGATCATGCATGATAGGGTGGTAGCTATTTTGGTCTTCTTTGTGCATTCATTAACCTTGCACAAGCTTGGTCCTCTAGCCATCATGCATTGAAAATGCTTGGTTGATGGCTTGAGAGCCAAGCGCTACACTCCTTTGAGCTTGAGAGATGATAAGGAGGGTAACAACACTCACATTTCTTCAAAATGCATTGCTTTGCCTCTATTTGCTCTCTGTTGCAAAAAAGGAGAAGTCCAGAGAAGGAAGTAGCCGACCAACCACTTGAAGTAGCTGACCGGCCAGTTAAGGTGGACGACAGCCACTTTTTGTAGCCGACCGACCACCAGTGAATTTTTGCACAAATGTGTTCTTGTGTTGGAGCAGAGGCATTCTGGGAGTTGGTACAATTTTCGGTGATCAAACGAGTGCAAACGGAGGCATCCGATGGCAAGGCAATGGCATTTTCGGGTGGAGCAACTGAGCATGCATGCATCCCTCGCCTCGAGGCCATTTAATTGCTTTTGTTAGCTTAGAATAAGTTAGCTAATTCATTCATACATGTGTTGTAATTAATTAGCTTAATTCATTTTGTAATATTTTAATTAGCTTGGCATAGCTAGTTATTCAATTGTGTTGTAATAATTAGTTAACTAAAATAGTTAATTAGTTTCGTTTTGTAATAATTAGTTTAGCTTAGTGTAGCTTAGCTTATTCATTCGGACTCTCCTTTGAGAGGGCGTAATGTCATAATAAGTGTGCGTGCGTGTGTGTATGTCTTCTAACCCCACGTCTTTCTCCCTTTTATTTAACCACTTTCGATGGTTAGTTTAGGGATCATGTTTCAATTAGCATACCTTATGCTTGCATATTTGCATTCATTCATTTGTATTGCATCCACCAAGGCTCGGCGCATCATTCAAGCTGCATTGCAATTTCAAATACACTTCTTTGAATACATGTTTAAAAGCATGTTATCAAGTTGCTTCGTATGCCATATTAGTAGCCGAGCCTACTAATTGCATGTGTTGCATTAGGCATCTTGTATAGTTAGGATCATGCATCTTTCTAACTAGTTTTTGTTTTGGCTTGGAGTACTCGGTAAGCTTTATGCTTTAGCATACTTGCATGAGTGTGATTGCCATGTTGCCATGTTTCGCATGCTTGCAATGAGGCTATGTGCTTAAATGCTAAACTGCATGAATGCCTATGAATGAAGGCTTTGTTGCTTGAATTGGAACAATTCAACGAATGTATTTTTTAAGCCCACTTTGCGAAGTGGCGAAATCATGTTTTAAGCTCATCATGTTTGATGGCAAATTCGTGTTTTAGCCCACTTGAGGGTGGCAAATTCAAACCATTTTCGAAAAAAAACATGAGTTGAATTCGTTTCAATTCTCGCGATTTTAGTCTATACTTGCTTATGTGCGTCACATAGTAAAGTTAGCTAATAACCGGAATAAGAATACATGATGTTTATAAAATAACGTATCATGATTAGTAGAGGCCGATCTTTCATCGGGCGAGCGAGGGTGCTCATTTCAGGACCTTCCCCTCTTGTACCCAAGTTCCCGAGCCGAGGCAACTTTGGTGATGACGGACACGTGGCCTTTGGTACGAGCCAGGGTTTTCTAAATTTCCCAAAAACAAAATATTTAGGGGTGACTCTGTAATCTGGCAAAGTAGTCCAGTTTTGGCATTATTTGATTCAAAATCGATTTTTCAAAATGATTTGTCTGATTGGACTCTTTGGTGTTTATCAGTTTTATATTGCACTTTGTGAGATTAGATTCAGAACCATGATAGGAGTCTGAACTGTAGGACTAATTCGAGCTCTCCGAAAAGGGGCGCGAAAAAGTCGAGCTACAGATGGGCCCAGTCCATTTAGGCCCGTTTGGGCTCGAGCCCAGCCCAAAGCCCAGGTCTGGGCATGGGCCATCATTTTGAAGCCCGGCTCGTCCCATTGGCCTCACTCTACGGCCAACCCGCTTGAGACCTAAGGTCTTTTTTAGTGAAAAATAATAAAAGTGTGGTTGAAAAAAAAAAGACATTTGTTCAGGCCCGTCTAAGACCCGCCCAGGCCCACTGGACCGCCCAAGGCCCGAATACCACCTAGGCCTAATTTTCTGTCCCCGTGGACCGGCCCGAATCCTGGCGGGTGTAGCACTCTATGCTTCATATTATAACGGTACTATATTTGACCCTTTGATTACCTTGATTGAGAACCTTCTTAGTTGTTATTTCAGCCTTGGTTGAGGTGTTACCATATTGGTTGGGTAAGATTGAATCAGAAACTCCAAATTTGAATAATTGTTATTGAGTAGTTTTTACTCTTTCATCATCTTCTCTCCCCATACTTTGAATCTTGATGTAAGGCTAGAACCATTGGAGACCCTTACTTCTAGGGCTTCAACTTGGACACAAGAACGACTCTAAATGGAGTCCAGATGAGAGAGTTATACCTATTTGAATTTTGCATTTCTGTACTGGAAGCATGCTCGCTTGAGTGAGCTTTTCTTCGCTAGAGCGAACTGTGCAATTTTTAGAGATTCTAGGAGCTTCTTTTGTATGCTCGAGCCAAGCTTCCTATGCTCGAGCGACCTCATCGCTAACAAAGTGGCTTTTTGGCCCTGAAACTCTATTTTTCTCCCTCTCTTCTCCTCCCATCCTCCAAACTAGAAACCCTAACCTTCTAAACTCCTGATTTCTCTTCTATTTACCCAAGATTCACCCCATATCTTTCAAGAATGTTGAAGAGCAAGCATAGATCAAGACTTATACTTATTGTTTTGCAATTTCATTGGAGTTTCAAGTTGGGTCTTCATCTTTAGCTTCAAATCTTGAGCTTTGAGTCTTGAGGTAAGGATTTTTTTTCTCCTTTCAATACCTTATCTATAGATAGATATGTGGTAGATTTTATTGCATAAAAATCATATCCATTATCGATTTCCTTGAAAATCATGAAAAGGGGATCTAGGGTTTGTCATTTGGGAATGAGATTGTTAAATTGATTGTTGTTTGGGTTAATTGGGAAGTAATCTAACATGTTTATGTTGAAAGAAGACAAAGCCCTAATTTAATGTTTGACTTGGTAAATTAAAAAGGGGTAAAGTCGAATAATGTTTGTAAATTGTTATTATAGTTTGTGTAAATGTGTTAATAGCTAAAAGGGAGAATTAACTATAGCATTGGAATTATTTTTGATTGATTATATTAAGTTGAGTTGGGTTATGGCTTTGATATCCATGGATTTAATTTTGTGAAATGAAAAGAATGGATTGGGATAAAGGGCGGAGTATGTTAACTTGGAAGTAAGAGAATTGATTTTTTGAAATGAAAGATTGAAATGATAACACTATATGAATTTTAGAAATTAACTTGAGGTTGGCTTATGAATATTTTGTTTTACTATTGTTGTTGTTGGATTTAAAATCTTATGAGAGTTTGATTATTATAATGCGTGTGTTGAATACATACATTTAGAGGTTTTGTCCTTGGTCATCGGTGGAGGATGAAATTGTTGCGTTGAATATTTTATGTGTATGCATTACACTTGTTGGTTGTACTCGTCATGTTATGATGATTGGTAATGTATACTGCGCTGAGAATGAGAGGTACCATTACCTTCTAGCTAGCGCCTGGAGAATTGGCTGCACTTAGAATGAGAGGTTCCAGTACCTTCCAGCTAGCGCCTCGAGAACTTGGCAGAGGTAACATTACCTTCCAGCCGGTGTCTGGTAAATTGGCAGTTCGTTATAGAAAGGTGTATTCTTCACTTATCGTGCCTAAGGCAGGTAGAGCAGAACTTATTTATCACTATTGTCTCAGTGTATCCGGATATATTATGGGTTATAATGGTTATGGTTCTGGAAGGCCGAGTTGCCTCATTTGTTGAGTAGATAGTTGTTTGTTGCTTGTTGTTTCCTTTTGTACTAAAGGTATACATGTATAGATATGAATGTGTTGAAAACAGACGTAAGTACTGTATTGACAATATGAATAATGTGAAGGACATTGGATGCTTGTGAACATGTTTTAAAAATACAAATCAGGTGTAAGTCCAGAAAGTGGGAGAAAACGTAATGGGCTTGGTGAAATTGTTTTCAGGAATTTGTTATTGTCATATGAATTTTGGAAAAAAGGTAACAAGAAGAAAGAAAAGTGAATTGCTTACGTTATTGAATGAAATGAATGATTTTGAGAAAAGTTCTTATATACGTATATTTATGTATGAATCGTCACATTATTTATATAGTATGAGACTAGCATTCATGATCATAGCTATCTGTATGTTGTTATTGTTTAGGATTATGTTGAGATCCCTACTGGACTTTATGTTCATCCCATGTTGCTAATCCTTTTTCGGGTGAACGTCGAGAAGTGTTTCAAGGTCATGGATCTTCTTTACTTGTTGGCCACGGGGCCTTTTATTTGTGGGTGGAATGCCATCGATATAAAATGGTTAAACCCTTTCTCTTAATTTAAAAGATGTAAGCGTACGGACAATTTATTTAATTATAACTCCCATTGCATTCATGTTGTACTTGGATGAGAGAATGTTTATTCATGTGTTCTTGTAAATATAAAGAGTTTCCGTATGTTTTCTCTGAAATTGAATCTATAATAATGGTTTGGTAATGGAATCCGAGTAATAAAAAAGCAGGGCATTACAACTTGGTATCTAAGAGAGTCGAGTTTGAATACCTTAGGCTTGTGGAAAGTGATTTTTACTACAATGGGTTTGCTATGTGCGGTGAGGACATTGCATATAGTTAGCATAAGTGTTTGGACTTATATTTTGCGTTTATGTGAGCATGAGATTAAGTTTCTTGGATAGTACTTGTAGCCGGTGAACTTGCTTTGAGGTCTTATTAGAAACATGCCTAATCAACGTGGTTTCTGATAGGAATTTCTTGAGAGTTCTGGGATGAGTGGCTATCTTTGTGGACTTGATTCGATTATGTGTTTAGGTGTTTAGTTGTTTATATGTAATATAAATGTGTGTTTCGGGGCTAAGTGTGTCTTGTAACTTAAGGGTGGTGAGTGTGTGCCTCGGGGAAGGCTGTTGTGTTGTGCACTAAGCTTGATTTTATTTTTGGGTTTTATAGGATGTCTATACGAGGGAATAGAGGACGAATGGGTAGTAGGAGTGCCATTAGGGGCACAACGGTTCCTTTAGCACCTGCCGTTATAGCATCGGCTATCGGCGAGGAAGTTGCACGCGAGATTGTGAGAATGGTACAAGATGCTCTAACTCACAATGAGGGTAATAATGGGCGTACCCTCAAGTTTACCAAGAAGTTTCTTCGCTCCAATCCACCGGAGTTTGTGGGGGAGGCTAAACCGTTAGAAGTAGAGGATTGGTTAGAGCAGATTACCAAGACTCTTGATATGCTCAGAGTCAAGAATAAGGAGTTAAGGATTTCTTTGGTGAGTTTCCAACTGACGGGTGATGCAGAGTATTGGTGGAAGTATGCTAAGAATACCGTAGGTAACACGTGGGTTGCTTTTACCGAAGCCTTTTTGGCCAACTATTTCCCTCCTTCTGCTCGAGAAAGGTTGAGAGAACAATTAGTTGTGTTATGTCAGGATGCTACTCCTGTGGCACAGTTTGAGATGCGGTTTACTAGTTTGTTGAGGTTTTCTCCAAAGTTGGTGGCAACAGAAGAGCGTCGTTGTTATGAGTTTGAGAGGCGATTGTGTCATGATATCCGGGAGAAAGTAGCTGGATCCCTATGGAAGAATTACTATGCTCTAGTTGAGGTAGCGATCCATGTAGAGGCCATGGTTATGGGTGTTGGTTGGGTTAGGAAGAAGGCCACCTTGGCAACTCTTACGGTTCATAAGCACTCTAGGCTCAGTAAGAGGTGGAGGCCAGCACATGCTCAGTCTCAAGCTCAATCTTGATCTTCATTTAGGGTTTTGGACTCTTCCGTTGGGAGGTCCAAGGAGGTTCAGGCTTCAAGCCAATCTTAGAGTAGGGAGTCTACTGTTTGTTTTGATTGTGGTCAGCTAGGCCATGTTAGACGTTTATGCCCTTTGCGTGTGAATTCTTTGGTTGTTTCAAAACCTAGTCAGACTCAGTCTCATCAGTCCAGTCGGGGGTGGTATTGGTACCAGAATCGGGCAGGCCAGGCTTCGAGAGCCTCGCAAAGGTTGACTTATCAGCTAACACAGTAATATTAACATGGAGAGGGGCTTTTGTATTGGCCACCGGTGATTTAATATGTGAATCTTTTTGTTGTTGACCGGTGTACTGTTGGATACTGAGACATCATGATTATGTATTGTATATATATATATATGTTGTTGTTTGTTTATCCTCATGTATTGGGGGAGTATGCAGTGAATCTCGAACTCTCTTTTATATATATGTAGTGAGAAGTTGTTAATGGGATCAATGATCCTAGTGTTGTTGCATGTTTGGTATTAAATTATGAGATAGTTATGTGATGGCCTGTGAGCCTTGTTCAGTTTGGAAGTTGTTTGTTGAGAACGAGGAATCTGTGGGTTACTGTGATTAGTGTGGTGGTATTGTAAAGGCCAAGTTATAAGGTTTTGGATGTGTTGAGTTTAAGGGAATATGAGGCTTTAGAATTTTGTGGTATTGGCGAAGTTATGTAAGAATGTTTGAAGGAGTGTGAGATTTGTATCTCGAGTGAGAATGGTATTGGTGAGTTGTTTAGTGTTTTGGGTTTTGTTGGTTAGTGAGTTCTTTGTGATTCTATCAATCATGAATAGGGGTAGTGTTCGTGTTGTAACTTGTTATAAGTTGGTAATTATGTGTGGGTGAAATGGGTTGGTGGCGTTATTAGATATTGTGTGGAGTTTATGAGTAGGAGGAGAATTTTGTGAGTAGATGCTACAAGTATTCCTTGGAAGGAAGAATAATTTGTGTTCTCGGGTAACGAGGGTAGCGTTGGTCGAAATTGTTATGTATTAGGGATTGTGTGATTGCCATCGACCATGTCAGTCTTGTGTTTGAGATGTAAAGTCATGCTTACTATGATGTCCTTGGGAACAATGATGGTATGGTTTGATCTTGAGGAATCCAATGAGATTCAAAAATATGGGGGTTTGTGTGTGGAACTCCATTTTTGGAGTAAACGGTGTTGAGTAGCACATCAGTGTTTGGTTTATCAAGTGTAGAGGTTTATCGAGTTGATTAGTCAGCTTGTTGATATTGGGTTTTGGTTGACAAGTAGTCACCTTGAGGAAAGCTTGGGCTTGTGTATAAAGGTTGATAGGTTATGGGTGCCTTGGAATGATTTTGCGAGCGTTGAGTCTCGTGTATGTGGTTGGGAAGCTTATGTGAGACTTGTTTTGGATTAGTGGAAAACCCCGGTTGTGGTAACGTGTTGTAGATTCTTCGTTTGTGTATGTATTTGGCTCGTGTAGCTGATAATTTATGATAATGATAATAACGGAATGAAATTGCAAAATCATGGATTTTCTTTTGCGTTATTGTGTTGATAGCACAGTTGTTATTCCTATTAACTGTTATTACAGAAATGTTACGTTTTATGTTGGTTATGGCATCACCATTTGAGTGATGGGTGTTGTTGGGTGATGGTAGAAGTTCACGGATTGTTATATTGGAAAGGAATTGGAAAATGAATTTTTCCTAGTGTTATGGCCTTCTAATAGTTTTGTTAATATAGAAATGTTGAGGATTTGATTTAATTTAAATGGTATGAGGAATTTCAATGAGTAGTCTTTGGCAATTAAATTATGGATGGTTATGTGTTATGGGTAACACCTTGTTTTTGAAAAATGTTTACAAAACTTTTGAGTCTCACATGGAAAATGCAGAAATATATTTTGATTATGAACGGTGAGAATTTCAGTATCTTTTGAGAAATGATTTATATACTAGAGAATAATTTTTTTTAAAAAAACAAAGTTTTGCTATCGTTTGTTTTACTTGGGATGATGTTTCTTGAGTAGTGACTTAGCTTGGATCGCTAGTCGTGTGTTTAGGTGTTTTGTTTGAGGAGGGTTTTGTATTGTTGGAGCTTATCGTGCCAGAGCATTGTCTTTTAGGACATGATTTCCTAGTAAGTCCTCTTCTTTTGTGAGAATTAACCGAGGGTTTGTTGTGAGGGTAGTTTTTTTTTCCTAAGTGCTTGGGGTGTTGAGTGCTCTGTGGTCGGTTTGCCTTGTGTTTTGGTGTATTCTTAATTTCGAGGACGAAATTTCCTAAGACAGGGAGGTTGTAGCACTCCATGCTTTCTATTATAATAGAACTATATTTGACTCTTTGATTACCTTCATTGAAAACCTTCTTAGTTGTTATTTGAGTCTTGGTTGAGGTGTTACCATAGTGGTTAGGTGAGATTGAATCAGAAACTCCAAATTTGAATAATTGTTATTGAGTAGTTTCCACTCTTTCATCATTTTCTCTCTCCAAACTTTGAATCTTGATGTGAGTCTAGAACCATTGGAAAGCTTACTTCCGGGGCTTCAATTTGGACACAAGAATAACCCTAAACGGAGTTCGGACGAAAGAGTTATACCTGTTTGAATTTTGCGTTTCTGTACTGGAAGCATGCTCGCTCGAGCGAGATTTTCTTCGCTCGAGCAAACTGTGCGATTTTCAGAGATTCTGGGAGCTTCTTTTGTATGCTCGAGCCAAGCTTCCTTCGCTCGAGCGACCTCGTCGCTAACAGACATTATAAAGTGACTTTTTGGCCCAAAAACTCTATTTTTCTCTCTCTTCTCCTCCCTTCCTCCAAACCTGAAACCCTAACCTTCCAAACTCTTGATTTCTCTTCTATTTACCCAAGATTCACCCCAAATCTTTCAAAAATGTTGAAGAGCAAGCATAGATCATGACTTCTACCGATTGTTTTGCGATTTCATTGGAGTTTCAAGTTGGGTCTTCATCTTTAGCTTCAAATCTTGAGCTTTGAGTCTTGAGGTAGGGATTTCTTTGCTCCTCTTCAATATCTCATCTATAGATAGATATGTGGTAGATTTTATTGTATAAAAATCATATCCATTATGGATTTCTTTGAAAATCATGAAAAGGGGACCTACGGTTTGTCATCTGGGAATGAGATTGTTAAATTGATTGTTGTTTGGATTAATTGGGGAGTAATCTAACATGTTTATGTTGAAAGAAGACAGCCCTAATTTAATGTTTTGACTTGGTAAATTAAAAAGGGGTAAAGTTGAATAATGTTTGTAAATTGTTATTATGGTTTGTGTAAATGTGTTAATATCTAAAAGGGAGAATTAACTATGGCATTGGAATTATTTTGGATTGATTATATTAAGTTGAGTTGAGTTGTGGCTTTGATATCCATGGCTTTAATTTTGTAAAATGAAAAGAATGGATTGGGATAAAGGGTGGAGTATGTTAACTTGGAAGTAAGAGAATTGATTTTTGAAATGAAAGATTGAAATGATAACACTATGTGAATTTTAGAAATTAACTTGAGGTTGGCTCATGAATATTTCATTTTACTATTTTTGTTGTTGGATTTAAAATCTCATGAGAGTTGGATTATTATAATACGTGTGTTGAATATATACATTTAGAGGCTTTGTCCTTGGTCATTGGTGGAGGATGACATTGTTGTGTTGAATAGTTTATGTGTATGCATTACACTTGTTGGTTGTACTTTGTCATGTTATGGTGATTGGTAACGTATATTGCGCTGAGAATGAGAGGTACCATTACCTTCCAGCTAGCGCCTGGAGAATTGACTGTGCTTAAAATGAGAGGTACCAATACCTTCCAGCTAGCACCTGGAGAACTTGGCAGAGGTACCATTACCTTCCAACCGGTGTTTAGTAAATTGGTATTTCGTTATGGAAAGGCGTGTCCTTGGCTTATCGTGCTTAAAGTAGGTAGAGCAGAACTTATTTATCACTATTGTCTCAGTGTATCTCGATATATTATGGGTTATAATGGTTATGGTTCTGGTTCTGGAAGGCCGAGTTGCCTCATTTGTTGAGTAGATAGTTGCTGGTTGCTTGTTGTTTCCTTTTGTACTAAAGGTAGACATGTATAGATATGAATGTTTTGAAAACGGACGTAAGTACTATATTAAGATTGTGAATAATGTGAAGGACATCAGATGCTTGTGAACATGTTTTAAAGAGGAAAATCAGGTGTAAGTCCAGAAAGTGGGAGAAAACGTAATGGGCTTGGTGAAATTGTTTTCAGGAATTTGTTATTGTCATATGAACTTGGAAAAAATGTAACAAGAAGGAAGAAAAGTGAATTCCTTACGTTATTAAATGAAATGAATGATTTTGAGAAAAGTTCTTATATACGTATATTTATGTATAAATCGTCACATTATTTATATAGTATGAGATTAGCATTCATGATCATAGCTATCTATATGTTGTTATTGTTTAGGTTATGTTGAGATCCCTACTGGACTTTATGTTCATCCCACGTTGCTAATCCTTTTTCACGTGAACGTCGAGAAGTGTTTCAAGGTCATGGATCTTCTTTACTTGTCGGCCACGGGGCCTTTTATTTGTGGACGGAATGCCATCGATGTAAAAGGGTTAAACCCTTTCTCTTAATTTAAAAGATATAAGCCTATGGGCAATTTATTTAATTATAACACCTGTTGCATTCATGTTGTGCTCGGATGAGAGAATATTTATTCATGTGTTCTTATAAATATAAAGAGTTTCTGTATATTTTCTTTGAAATTGAATCTATAATAATGATTTGGTAATGAAATCCGAGTAATAAAAAGGTGGGGCATTACAGCGGGAGCCCACAAAGCCCCAAATTTGAACCCCTACTTATTTTATGATTTATTTTTTATTTTTTAAAATTTTTTATCTTTTGTGAATTTTTTTGAAAAAATTAGACTTTTAGATTCAGTTCGATCAGATGAATCGAAAAATTAATTTTTTTCAATAAAATTCAGAAAAGATAAAAATAAGCAAAAACCTGTGGAAACATGATTATTTAAAATTGAATTTATTAAGTGAAAGTTAATTAGATCTATTTGATAATTATAAGATTTTACTTAAAAATTTAAATTGCTCTTAAAAATAGGCTAAAAATTAAGTAAATTGTAGGTAACATGATTTCTAAATTGAATTTATAACTAGTTATTGCATAAGTATCAACATACATTTTTATAATTTCATCAAAACCATCAATACCACCACTATCACACCCACGACGATTGTCACCGTCACCATCCCTTAACAATTATGATCACCGCTGCTACTATGAATATTTTACTTCAACACCATCACCATGACCATATAGTGACAACATAAAATTTAGAAAATAAAATTTTCAAATAATAAATTTAAAATTTTATTGTTGTACATATTAAATAATTTGTTTTGATTCGGTACTTTAATTTTTATCAAATAATTTTTTAGTTTAAAAAATTCAGCATCCAGTTTTCTGTAGTGAATTTTTAATTTTAATTTTAATTTTAATTTTATTAAACACCACTCAAATTAAACTAGGATAAATTATACTTTTCACACCTATAGTTTTACTCAAATTTCACTTTGATTCCTGTCGTTTTAATTTGGTCTTTCCATCCAAATTTTTGTTAAACTTTTTTTACATATTCATATCAGAATATTGACAAGTGTCTCAAAATCGTTAATTTTAATTCCAAACTTAAACATAATGGCCAAACTAAAACTGATTAAATTATTCATTCTAGAACAATAGGAATTAAAGTGAAATTTAGATTAAAAACTATAGGTTCAAAAGTGTGTTTGGTTGACGAATTTGGAAAGGGAAAGGAAAAAAGAAAAAGAAAAAGAAAATGTATGTAAAATTAGATGAAATATAGGTATATTTTATTTACATTTCACTTATTTTTTTCCTTTCTTTCTTTTTAAATTCATTCTCAAATCTTCCAACAAAACACAACGTAAGGGGAAAAAATGCAAAAGGAAAAAAAGAACGATTGCATAGAACTAGTAAAAACTAATAATCAACCTTTATTGATAATTTGATTTGAGATAAGTACAAAGAAAACAAAGACAGAGAGGATCAACAAAAACAATGACAAAAGTGGAGGAGGATGATCGAATACTTTGCAGCGGCCACCTTTCCCACAACTACTGTTCCTGCATTGCCTATCGCAATTACTTTCATCTGGAGTCCCTGGTACACAACTACCTATGTGATTGTCAAAGCAACACTTTACATTTTGACCATTCACTTCATTATTATCTGCAAAACAAAATATAAAAATAAATAAAGTATACTCGTGGTACTTGTAATTCGACTCTTTTATCGATTTAGTCCATGTAGATTCACTCGTTGGCAGAAATTTTAGGCAAAGTATAGACCATATAAAAGAGAATGAATTATTTCAAATTGAATGCCCATGTCTCAATTATTTTTAAAAGAGCGAATGAATTGTTCTTCTCATTGATTTTGGCCTAATTTCTAAAAATGCCAGTATGAGAAATCCAAGGGTAAGATTGATGTAATAAAATTCGAATTGACATAAGAAGTTGTTAGGTTTTTACTCTTGGAAACCCCGTTTGACAAAACTCCATTTCGTTGTACTTGTTTTCGCACTTTTATTTTAGTGAGGCTATGAGTTTGTTAGATGCGAATCCAATCCGAATTGTGCCTTGCAGAGAAGTTTGTGATGTTAATGCTTTCAAGATTGCCACTTCGCTGATTATGACGGAATCAAGCTGCCCGATCAGCTCACGGGGGTCGAGGGGGCAGTGCCCCTTGGCGGGTCTAGGGCAGTGCCACGGTGGGGTCGAGGGGCAGCGCCCCCGAAGCAAAATGCAAAATTGCATTCAAAGTTGCATGTTCGCCCTTGCTCGCTCGAGCGAAGGAGTTCTCGCTCGAGCGAAGACTGCGTCTGCATAAAAACCTGAAAGAGTTGATTGTACGCTCGAGCGCAGGATGCGTGGCTCGAGCGAAGCCACTTATGGAAAACACACGTTTTTGGTTCCTCGCTCGAGCGAGAGAGTCTTCGCTTGAGCGAGCTTCACAGTCCCAGATTTCTATAAGTATTTGTTTCGGTCCAAAACTAGGATTACTTTCTCCAGATCTTCTTCTTGGATATTAAGATTTATATCTAGGGATATTTTGCTAGTTTTCTTTGATGTTTTTTTTGAGTATTCAACTCATGGTTTAAAGAGTGTACATCAAAGGATTATTTGTTTGTTCTACACAAAAGAGAGAGTTGTTCTTCGGTGGATTCTGAAGAATTTGAGCCTAAAGCTTTGGTGGATTCTGGAGTGGCTCATCGTCAAGACAATTCCGAGGTGAAGACGGGGCTGGAAGAGGCATATAGGGGTTGGTTCAATTCGGGCGTGGATTCGCTAGGTAATTGAGAGTATACCTGTGTAATTCCTTTATATCTTCTTAGTGGATTGTTTTGTAAGTGTTGCCCGTGGTTTTTTTTTATCACAATTGGAGGTGCTCCAATTGTGATTTTTCCACGTTAAAATCGTTGTGTCGATTTGTCTTGATTGTTTGATTGGGATTATTTTATTGCTTTAAATTGATACATAATCACAAATCAATATCTAGCGGATTTCTAGATTTTTGAATTGGTATCAAAGTAGGTCGTTCTATTTTTTTGAAAAAAAATCTTTTACAACGAGATCTTGTTTGATTTGTGATAATGGATTCAATTCGTGAGGGAAATTCTATGGTTCGACCACCCCTACTTGACGGATCCAATTATTCGTTTTGGAAAACTCGAATGAGATCGTTTTTAAAATCTATTGATGAAAAAGTTTGGCAATCTGTCATGTATGAGTGGACTGAACCGACAATTACAGTTGATGGAGTAACTTTCCCCAAACCAATTGATAAGTGGAACACAATTGATTACCAAAATAGTAGCTGAAATAGTAAAGCTATCAATTCTCTCTTTTGCGGTGTCACACCTGAAGAGTTTAGTCGAATTTGCAATTGTGAAGTCGCAAAAGAGACTTGGGATATCTTACAAACTATTCATGAGGGCACTCCTTCGGTTAAACACTCAAAACTTCAAAGGCTCACGTCTAGTTTTGAAAACCTTTCAATGAAAGATAGTGAGACCTTTAATGAATTTTATGCGAAGTTGAGTGACATTGTAAATTCCAGCTTCAATTTAGGTGAAAAAAATACCAGAATCCAAAGTTGTGGGAAAAATTTTGAGATCCTTGCCCGATCGGTTCCAACCAAAAGTTACGGCTATTAAGGAGGCTCAAGATGTTGACAACTTCAAGCTGGATCACTTGGTTGGAAATTTCCAAACTTATGAGGCACATAGGAATTTCAAAAAGAAACAAAAAGATGCTATTGCTTTTAGTAGTACTCATAGAGTTGGAGAGGATTCTGATGAGGAATGTGAGATAGATTCCAAGATTATGGCTGCTTTTGTTAAACAATTTGAAAAATCTTTTTTGAAAAAGAATCCTAATCTTTTGGAATCTACTCATACTCATAAATCTAAAGGCAAAGATAAACTCAAAATTAATTCTATAGCCAAGAAGGAGAAATGAAAGATACAAGGGAACTCTGAAAGAGTCCAATGCTATGAATGCCAAGGATTTGGCCACTTTGCTTCAGAATGCCCCACTCGTTTGAAGAAAAAGAAAGCCCTCCCCATCACTTGGGATGATGAATCAGAATCTGATGAAGATGAAAGTGACAACGAAGATCAAGGCGAAGAGGGACATAAACAATTCCTTGCTTTCATGGCGGCTTCCGAAACCGAAGGACGAACAGAGTATCCAAAGAGGTCAGTTGAGAATGCCACTGATGATGAATCCTCAGAGAGTGATGATGAAGAGCTTGAGCAAGCTTATGAAAAGTTGTATAAGGAGTCTCTTAACTTATCCAAATTGAATGATAAACTCACTATGAAACTCAAAGCATGTGAAAGTGAGAATGTCAAACTAAAAGAGGAGATTTCCGAGGCTAGGATTGATGCCATCAAGATAGCTAATGATCGACAAGCTCTTTGTGTAAAACTCTTGACTTGTGAGACAGAGAGGAATGAGCTACAACAAATTTATGCAACATATGAAGAAAAAATTGAAACTCTCGAGATGTCCCAAGTTGCTTTGAAGAACTAATGATTAAGAAAGAGGAAGAACTCAAGTGTGCTATGGCTACCATTGGTCTTTGGAACAAAGATCAAAGACTTTGGACAATATCATTGGGTCTCAACAAATTTGTTCTGACAAGAGTGGCATTGGCTTTGGTGGTAAGAAAGAGCAAAAACAGAGTGCTTCCACATCTCATGATACAAGAACTCATGGAAAGGGAGAACAAAAAATTCCACATGAGGATGGACTTCTCAATCTCCTAGAGTTGGTAAGGTCAAAGAAAAGAAGGTACACCCTGTACACCCTGTTTTTATTTGTCATCACTGTGGTGTGCATGGTCATATTCGCCCTTATTGTTATAAGTTGCATGGGAGAGTGTCTCATAGAGATGGAAGAAATTCCAACATCTCGTGGGGTAGGAGACACTTCATTGTAGTAATGAGGTTAAAGGTCATATTAGACCTCGTTATTTTGATGTGCTTGAGACCAAACATGGAGCGAGTTAGCATTTGCCTAGCTCTAGGAATAGGAAGTTGGAAACCAAGTCAAGATGGGTAGGGGAAGGGAACCACAACGTCAAGACACCACCCAAGAGCCGCCATTCTCATAACTTTGTTCATACTAAAGCAGTTTGGGTGAGAAACTTGACTTGTGTTAATTTGTTTAGTCGTCTTAGTTTTTGGGTTTCTGTGTGTGTGTGTGTGTGTGTGTTTTTTTTTTTCCTTTTGAGTCATTTAATGTGTGCATGTTTGTTTTCTGTCTTGCTTTGTTTCAGAAAAAGAAAAAAAAATGTGTGCATGTTCGTTTTTTTGTCTTGCTTTGGTTAAGAAAAAAAATTGAAAAAAAAATCCAAAAAGATTTTCTTTGTATAGTTTTGTAAGCTTGAAATTTTTGAGTGGACCTTGGTACATATTGGAATTGATAAGATATCCATTACATGTTAATATGTGTGTGCTTTCTGTAGTCATTACTCATTTTGGAATGTGTGTTTTTTGATTAGTATGTCTCATTCTGTACACACTCTTGGATTAGCAAATATCGGAGTTTTCTGCCTTAGTGATTATTTTTTTCTCTATGGACTTCTGGCATGGTATCTTTTTTTTTTTCTTTTTTTTTTTTTCCTAGAGGAATTGACCTATACTAGCATATCATGGGTGATGTTGAGTCTCTTAACCACCTTCTATCTTTTTGCATCTCCACGGCTTTGCCCTCTATTCTTTGTAGTCCAGCCATGAGGAAAAGGCTACCTTAGAGTCACCAACCAGGCCATCCTTATTATATCCATGTTTCTCTGGTTCGGTTTCTATACTCTTGAGCGTGTCAGCCGCCAATGAGTGTACAAAAGAAAAAGAAAAAGAAAAAGAAAAAGAAAAAAGGAAAAAAAAATGTGCAAAAAAAAAAAAAAAAGGGATTCATTGATTAAGGGGAAGCCTTCGCTTTTACTCACCAAATACCCCTTGATTCCTAGTGGTTTGACTTTCCTTAGTTGTGCTTAGATTCTCTTGCCGGAGGTCTAGCTTTCAGATCACTGCTAGGATTTAAATCTTGTGTTTGTCGAACTCCAAGAGTCACACACACACTTTTATCATGGGATCTATGCTTTTCACATAATGCATCGCTTTCTTTTATGAGGAATCTTCTAGAGGCTGTGCACATTGTGTTTTCAAGTAATTGTGCTTCTTGGATAATCTTGTGTGTTTCAAGGTACAAACCTGAAATTCCTTGCTTACTCCACCATATTTTTTAGTCGTTTTGTTCTTGTTCATTGTTTTTAGCGAGGGGGAGTTTGGTTTATATTTACAAGAGTTTGTTAGCATGAACACTTTGATTTGTTTGGAAAGGGAGATTGGCTATAGTTGTTTTACGTGTTGCTATGCACTGTTTGTTCATTATTTCCTTCTTGCATGCTCCTGATATTTTTGCTCATGTTTTCATGCATATGTGTTGTAGTGTGATTTCATCTATTCATGTGTCGGGTGCATGTGTCTTAGTTTTCATGTTTTCATGCTACATGTTCTTAAAATCTCCAACTTCCATCTATTCATTTTTTTATCTCATGCTTCAAGATAATCTAGTCATATGTTTATTGTTTTTTCATATACTCTTGTGGCACTAATAGTTGTTTTGGAGATTGTGGCACTAATAGCTGTTTTGCAGATCATGATCTTGAGAAAGAAGTTTGCGTTTGTTGGCTGTAATGGGTTGGGGTGATTAGGATTTTATTTGTTAGGTGTGTTTTGTCACGGCATTGCCAAAGGGGGAGATTGTTAGGTTTTTATTCTTGGCAACCCCGTTTGACAAAACTCCTTTCCGTTGTACTTGTTTTCACACTTTTATTTCACTGAGGCTATGAGTTTGTTAGATGCGAATCCAATCCGAATTGTGCCTTGCAGAGAAGTTTGTGATGTTAATGCTTTCAAGATTACCACTTCGCTGATTATGACGAGGATCAAGCTGCCCGGTCAGCTCGTGGGGGTTCAGGGGGCAGCGCCCCTTGGCGGGTCCGGGGCAGCGCCACGGCGGGGTCGAGGGGCAGCGCCTCCGAAGCAAAATGCAAAATTGCATTCGAAGTTGCATGTCCGCCCTTGCTCGCTCGAGCGAAGGAGTTCTCGCTTGAGCAAACACTACGTCTGCATAAAAACCTAAAAGAGTTGATTGTATGCTCGAGTGCAGGATGCGTGGTTTGAGCGAAGCCACTTATGGAAAACACACGTTTTTGGTTCCTTGCTCGAGCGAGAGAGTCTTCGCTCGAGCGAGCTTCGCAGTCCCAGATTTCTATAAATATTTGTTTCAGTCCAAAACTAGGATTACTTCCTCCAAATCTTCTTCTTGGATATTAAGATTTATATCTAGGGATATTTTGCTAGTTTTCTTTGATATTTTTTTTGAGTATTCAACTCATGGTTTAAAGAGTGTACATCAAAGGATTATTTGTTTGTTCTACACAAAAGAGAGAATTGTTCTTCGGTGGATTCTGAAGAATTTGAGCCTAAAGTTTTGGTTGATTCTGGAGTGGCTCATCGTCAAGACAATTCCGAGGTGAAGACGGGGCTAGAAGAGGCATATAGGGGTTGGTTCAATTCGGGCATGGATTCGCTAGGTAATTGAGAGTATACCTGTGCAATTCCTTTATATCTTCTTAGTGGATTGTTTTGTGGCTGTTGCCCGTAGTTTTTTTTATCACAATTGGAGGTGCTCTAATTGTGATTTTTCCACGTTAAAATTGTTGTGTCGATTTGTCTTGATTATTTGATTGGGATTATTTTATTGCTTTAAATTGATACATAATCACAAATCAATATCTAGCGGATTTCTAGATTTTTTAGAAGTAAATTGCAAGGACAACTAGCGTAATTCACCACAAATTTTTTTTTTTTTTGAATTTGTGCCAATGTCATCAATATAAACAAAGAAAAATATATCAGCCTCAAAATATTTGTTAAAAAATAAAATATAAAAATCCACGATGTGGGTTATGTCAAATGTATGAGCGTGAGATAATACTACCAAAAGTGGTACGTATAGATCACCACGCTCGTATGTTGTTTGGTTTGCTTTAGTTTAATTTTATTTTTGGGAGTTGCATGCATGCAATGTCTTGCTAAATGGCACTATTTTTTTATTTTTATTTTTTATTTTTTTTATCAATAAAGGAAATTTTATTGATATAAAAAAGGGTACAAAGTACAAGAAGAACAACACAATTACATCAACAATACTTTGAACAATTCTTTGATATAAAAAAGGGGACAAAGTACAAGAACTACACACAAAAAAGGGTAAAGAGGGACTAAAACCCAATGTATTAGACTTTCTCAAAAAATGTCCAAAGCCATCAACAATGCTTTGAACTAAAACTCATATAATGTGGCATTATAAACAAAACAAACCTATGCTCAGCAAGAGAACAACAATGAGGAACAAAGGTGAAACCCAAAACTTGGCCATTTCTTCTTCAATCAGTGTATTTTTAACTTGAATTTGTATTGTGTAGGAGAAGAGGCATGAAGATGATGTTTATATAGTGCTAAGCGAGGCCAATTTTTAGGGTTTTGTTGAATCACCCCACGTTGGTTTTTTCATATTTGGCAAGTTTTAACATGCCAGGAATAGCATACGTACTGAGTCTGAAATATGCAATAGAAAAGTAATTAAAATTTTAAAAATATTACTCCTAAATTTAATTTCCAGTGATGTGGATGGTTGCATGTCATTACGTGTTTCATTTTAATTGGTTGAAAATTAAGGTTGGGTTAACTATACTTTTAATCTATCTAGTTTGATTTAAATTTTACTTTTTTCAATAGTTTCAAATTGAACAATTTGGTCTCTATACTTTAAACGTAGTTTCAATTTGATCATTTGGTTCAAATTGAATATTAAAAATAACAAGTTTAGGACACTTGTCAATTTTTTAAGTTGTACACATAGAAAAATTAACAAAACTTTAAACAGAATGACCAAATTGAAATTGTAAAAATGTAAGGACTAAATTCTTTAAATTAAAACAGTAAGGATTAAAGCAAAATTTGAGTTAAATTATAAAAATGAATGTGTAATTAACCCATTAAGGTTTTCTATAATTTTATGTTAAACTCTTAAACTTTCAAGAGGTGCCAGGAATAACACAGATTTGCTGAGTTTGAAATACTATGCAATATGAAAGTATTTAAAACTTTTAAAACATTACTCCTAAATTTAAATTTCTAGTGATGTGGATAGTTGTATGTCATTACGTGTTTCCTTTTAATTGGTTGAAAATTAATGTTGGGTTAATTATACTTTTCGTCAATCTAATCTAATCTAATCTAATCTAAATTTTACTCTTTTCTATAGTTTCAAATCGAACAATTTGGTCCCTATACTTTAAATGTAGTTCAATTTGATCATTCTATTCAAATTGGATATTAAAAACAATAAGTTTAGGATACTTGTCAATTTTCTAAGTTTACACATAAACAAATTAACAAAAATTTAAACCGAATGACCAAATTGAAATTATTAAAATATAAGGACTAACTTGTTTAAATTAAAACAATAAGAACAAAAGTAAAATTTGAGTTAAATTATGAAAATGAATGTGTAATTAACCCATAAAGGTTTTATATACTTTTATGTTAAACTCTTTGTTAGGTTTTTATTCTTGACAATCCCGTTTGACAAAACTCCTTTCAGTTGTACTTGTTTTCGCACTTTTATTTCAGTGAGGCTATGAGTTTGTTAGATGCGAATCCAACCCGAATTGTGCCGTGCAGAGAAGTTTGTGATGTTAATACTTTCAAGATTGCCACTTCGCTGATTATGACGGGGATCGAGCTGCCCGATCAGCTCGCAGGGGTTCAGGGGGCAGCGCCCCTTGGCGTGTCCGGGGCAGCGCCCAGGCGGGGTCGAGGGGCAGCGCCCCCGAAGCGAAATGCAAAATTGCATTCGAAGTTGCATGTCTGCCCTTGCTCGCTCGAGCGAAGGCTGCGTCTGTGTAAAAACCTGAAAGAGATGAATGTATGCTCGAGCGAAGGGCGTATGGCTCGAGCGAATCCACTTATGGAAAACACGCGTTTTTGGTTCCTCGCTCGAGCGAGAAAGTCTTCGCTCGAGCGAGCTTCGCAGTCCCAGATTTCTATAAGTACATGTTTCTGTCAGATTTTAGGATTACTGCTCCAGTTCTTCTTTTTGGATATTCAGGTTTATATCTAGGGATATTTTACTAGTTTTCTTTGATGTTTAATTGAGTATTCAACTAATGGGTTAAGAAGAATACATCAAATGTTCGTTTGTTCATTCTATACAAAAAAGAGAGTTGTTCTTCAGTGGATTCTGAAGAATTTGAGCCTGAAGCTTTGGTGGATTCTAGAGTAGCTCATCGTCAAGACAATTCCGAGGTGAAGACGGGGTTGGAAGAGACACATAGGGGTTGGTTTAATTTGGGCGTGGATTCACTAAGTAATTGAGAGTATACTTGTGTAATTCCTTTATGTCTTTTTAGTGGATTGTTTTGCGGCTTTTGCCCATGATTTTTTTTATCACAATTGGAGGTGTCTAATTGTGATTTTTCCACGTAAAATTGTTGTGCCGATTTGTCTTGATTGTTTGATTGAGATTGTTATATACTGCTTAAAATTGATACATAATCACAAATCAACATCTAGGGGATTTCTAGATTTTTCACTCTTAAACTTTCATGAGGTGACAGAAATAACACTGATTTGCTGAGTCTGAAATACTACACAATAGGAAAGTATTTAAATTTTTTAAAACATTACTCCAAAGTTTAATTTCCAGTGATGTGGATAGTTGTATGTCATTACGTGTTTCATTTTAATTGGTCAAAAATTAAGGTTGGGTTAATTATACTTTTCATCAATCTAATTTGATCTAAATTTTACTCTTTTCTATAGTTTCAAAATTAAACAATTTGGTCTCTATACTTTAAATGCAGTTTTAATTTGATCATTCTGTTCCAATCAGATTTTGTCAGTTTTCTAAAATGTACACAGATAAATTAACAAAAACTTAAACAAAATGACCAAATTAAAATTGACCTTAAATTGTAGGGAGTAAATTGTTTAAATTAAAATAATAAGAATTAAAGTAAAATTTGAGTTAAATTATAAAAATGAAATGTGTTATTAACCCATTAAGGTTTTATATATTTTTCTGTTAAACTCTTAACTTTCATGCGGTGCCACAAATAATAATATCATTGGAACATAAATTTGGACAGAAAACAATATTATCAGATTTCGTACTCAAATTATATATGACATAATTGGAATTTCATGTATAATATGATTTAAATTTTGAATGAAAGAAAGTAAGAATTATATATTATAACTGCATTGTCATGAATAATTAGGTACGATTCACTAAAATATTTTGTTTATTTTTCCTCTTAATGTTATTATGATTGGTTTACAATGGAACATTAATTTGCAAAGAAAAAAAATGTCGTTTTATATATTTTTCTTAAATTATGCTATTGTAATTGCAATGTCGCAAATAACTGGACAAACTTAAAAAAAAAAAAAAAAAATTGTGCTACATTTCCTAAAATATCATTCTCATTTTGTTCTCTAATGAAGTGGAAGAGAGATAGGGAGAAGAGGGATAAACAGCAAGGAATGGGGGGCCATTACCTCATTAGAAAGAGAATGGACTCCATTCTTCATCACTCATCTTTTATCTCTTTTTTTTTTATTTTTTCCTACCTCATTAGAGGTCAAAATGGGAGTAATCTATTAGGGAGATATAGCATCACTCAAAATAATAATAATAATAATAATTATTATTATTATTATTATGCTATTATAATTTCATTATCATGAATAATTGGCATGTGTCAATAGAATCTTTTGTTTCTCAATAAATTTTACAAGCTGATTGAGAAGTACTTTTCTTAGTAATTTTTTAATTACAATATAAGGTAAAAAAAAAAAAAAAAAAAGGTTTGGAAAGAATATTTTAATATTTTTACAGAAAAAATGTAAAAGATAAAGTGAATGTAAAAGAATCTTTGATTTTGTATCAGCTTTAAATTTTTTATATGAATTGATTTTTTTTATTTTTTAACTTCTTCTTTTTTTTTTAATGACTTTTTAATTAAAATAACCCTCTCAATTGGAAGGAACCATTACTGCATTGAAAGGCTTATAGTGACGTCAATGAAGCTTTTATTTATTTATTTATTTATAATTATAGTTTAAGGGACCAAAAATAATGTTGGGTCATCGGAGATATACAAGAGTGAGTTAGTAGCAAACTCGGAAAATTAAATCAGATATGCACTTATTAATTATAATATTAAATTTTTTATAAAAATATTTTACAAAAATTTTACGATTAATTTTGAGAAAAATCAAAATAAATAAATAATAATAATGTTATTTGTAACTAATGTATCATGGACAATACAAAAAAAGTTATGGATATAAGTCTTAAAATAAATTATATAATTATAAAGTAATTTTTTTCTACAAATTTGAGTAAAAATTTAATATAATCATAATACAACACCATCATTGACATGTGATATCATCAACTAATAATAAAGAAACACATGGGGGTGAACCCCACATGTCAAATGTAACTAACAATCCAATAAATTCTATATCTTCATAGGAAGATTAATTATGCTTGCATGTCAATAATGATAGACATCACTGTTACATTGAAAAATTTTCAAAAAAAATTTCATGAATAATAATATGACTTATCAAAATCTTTTCATTTCCAATCAAAACAACCATTGTTATTCTTGTAATTTAAAAAATGTTATTAACATTTCACTCTAAATAATATTTTTATAATTTTTTAACAAAATATTTTCTTTATATTTGTTAAAAGAAATAAAAAAAAAAAAAAAACTCAAAACCTAGGAGAGGCACGTGACCCCCCTAGCCCCTCTTGATCTTCGCCCTTGCTTCCAGCACAAAATTATTTTTCTCTTAAAAATTTATTAATTAGTGACATTTTCAAAATCTTGTCACCGAAAGTTCTTTTTTTTTTTTTTTCTTGACTTTTTCATAATTTTTTTTAACAGAATTTTCTCATTAGAGAACGAAAGAGTTTGGTCCGTAAAAAAATAAAATAAAATAAATAAATAAATAAATAAATAAATGTCGTTTGTGAAAAATGTATAAAAAGATTAAGTGAGAGGAGTAAAAGGATAGAGCACGGTGGACCCCCAGCTTGGCGACCAGAGGACAGTGCAGGGACGAAGAACTATTCCACGGGAACCAGCCACTAGGGAAGCATAGCAGCAACAGAGGATGACAGACCAGCGCAATCAGCAGAGGAAACTGATATACTGGAACGATACCAGAGAAAGCGAGACACCACTCTGGGAGGTAATGTTACAAATAACCACACCTTCAAAGACATCCTCTTGTCTCCGTTTTCCTTGAGGGACAACTTAGAACCCTCGACCTAGTCGTTGGAACTTGTTATCGACATGGAGTCCGACCCAGATGTCTCCATACCTACCATCTCACTTTCACAGTCAGAGATTGAGAGAATCCGAGATCCTTGGCAAACCTCTCTCATTGTGAAACTCATGGCCTGGAATTTGGGCTATACTTTTCTCATGGACAAGCTTAAGACCATCTGGAAACCTAGTGGTACTTTTCATGGCATTGATTTTGGTAATCATTTCTCCCTCATCAAATTTCAAGCCATGTCGGACCTCCACAAAGTTCTGAATGAAGGTCCCTGGTTTGTAGGCCGAAACTTCCTAGCGGTTTGTCGTTGGGAACCTATTTTTCAACCTGAGCAGGCCTCTCTCTTATCTTCAGTAGTGTGGGCCAGACTTCTTAATCTTCCCATCGAGTACTACGACCCACTGGTGCTACGCCAGATTAGGAATAAGTTAGGTAAACTTATTAAAACTAACATTCATACCGTTAATGGTGATCGGGGCAGATTCGCTCGTCTGTGTATGTAAGTCGATTTAACTAAACCTCTCATAGCCAAACTACTAGTGGGTTCCATTCTTATAAAATTGGCATATGAGGGTGTTAATTCAGTCTGCTTCCATTGTGGCTTGATTGGTCATAATTCAAACGATTGTCAAACCCTGAAGCTCACCAAACCTCATGTTGTGCAAACCCTCTTCCAGTTGCCCCTTTTAACCCTAGCATCCCTCCTCTTGCAAATGATGTGGCGTTTGGCTCTTGGAGGCTAGTCCATAGAAAAGGCCAACACTCAAAGCAAACGGCGCCGGCGAACCAAACCAACCGTTAAATTCAAAAGATCTGGTCAAGGAAGGAGACCAAATTACAAAAATTGGCACCAATTGATCAGGCTTAGACTGGCACCTCATTGACCCAACAACCTGCAACTATTAATGTTGATAGTAACGTTTCAGCCCTGCCTGTCCTTCACTGCAACCCGTTCGATTGTCTTAAGGATTGCTCTTTCAACTCCGTGGAACCTGTTTCCACCACTCCTCACACCCTTTTAGCCTCTCCTCCTATTTCGACCATCCCACCTGTAACTTTCCAGCCTTTTGCCGCAGACTCTGAACCCACTATCCTACCTACCCTTTCACCTTGTCCCATCACCCCTTCACTCAAATCACAGTCTCACCCTACACAACGACCCATTTTTACTACCATTTCCATCTCTTCACCCATCCATTCTCCCTCATCCACTTTTCACCATGCCCCGCCGAAACTTTCACCCACGCCCCTCCCGCAACAACTTCAATCGCTAGACCAGACCTCATTCTGAACCAGCCATCCCATTTCGATTGACCAATGTGGTGGGCCAGAACCACCTAGGCTAGTACATGGAGACATCAACCAGCTTCTCCAGAGTGGACGATCAACTACTTACGATGATTTAGAGGGACCCAACCAATGTGCTGGGTTGGTACGATCCAGAGATAATGAATATCTGGATGAGCCTCTCTCCATTCCTCCCCATTCCACCTCCCTTACTCCATCGCCCAACTGTGATTGTCATATTCCTGTCCACACCTTTCACACATGTAACTGACTTTCCCTGCCAACTAATCCAATTGAATCAAGTGGTTTTGCCCTGCACGAGCTTGCTCTCGAACAACCAACCTCTACTGGAACTGCTAGTCGAGGAGACTTTTCTCTCTGCTCCGTCACTCCCCCTCATAGACCATCTCCAACTCACCATTATTCCTTGGGAGATCACACTCAAGGGTCATCTCAACGAGGTGATTATGGTAGTGAACTCCCCATTGTTACATCAACTACGCGTTACCGCCAACTTTTATGTGATGACCGGTTTCATTACGTGTTGTTTCATTTTTGTCCTCTTTGAGTCTGTGGTGTTCGAGAGCTTTCTTTCAAATTCTGGTCCTTGTCTAATTCTGGGTTGAGCGTCACTTATTTCGAAGGGTGCATGGCCGAGTCCGGAGTGTTTGGGAGCGAACCAGAAAAATTCTGGGCTGGAGGGCCAGGGCCGCACGTGCCGGATGGGGCCACACGTGTGGGGAAGGGTGAGTTTTGGAAGGTTGCACACTGTATTATATGCAGGTGCAAAGGGGGAGGTGCGGAGAGAGAGGTGCGAAAGA
Source organism: Camellia granthamiana (assembly GCA_036172215.1). Taxonomy (NCBI): domain Eukaryota; kingdom Viridiplantae; phylum Streptophyta; class Magnoliopsida; order Ericales; family Theaceae; genus Camellia; species Camellia granthamiana. Next base: position 188,680 of record JAXFYN010000464.1, read on the forward strand.
TGCCACACATGCAGGGATTAGAGCCGCACGTGCGGGAGGCACGCTCCGTACGCGCGGGGGCAAGTGCCGCACGTGCGGACGGGCCTGAGTCCGAGGATGTAGACGCGCCCGAACGTCCCGGGAAAATCCCGTTTTGTTCATTGGGTTCACTACAGTTCGGACTCAATGTCACGGTTCTTAATCTGATCTCGCAAAGTGCAATACAAGATTGATGAATCACCAAAAAGTCCAAATCTGGCAAATCGTTTTGAAAAACTGATTTTTAGAAAGAAGTGCCAAACATGGACTGCTTTGCCAGATACAGAGTCGCCACCTAAATATTTTATTTTGGGAAAATTTAGGAAACCCTGACTCGTGCCTAAGGCCACGTGTCCGTTATCACCAAAGTTGCCTCGGCTCAGGAACTTGGGTACGATTGGGGAATGTCATGCAATGAGCACCCCCGCTCGCCCGATCAAAGATCGGCCACTACTAAACATGATATCTTGTTTTTGAAAACATATGTGCTCTTATTCCGGTTTATTAGCCTAGAATTGCTACGTGATGCGTACATCATACAAGTATAGACTGGATCGTCTAAGTTGGAACAAAACATCTCATGTTTGTTTTTGAAAACGGTTTGCTACTCGCAAGTAGGCTAAAATGCAGATTTTGCCACCCTCAAGTGGGCTTAGAAAACATGGTGATTTGCCACTCTCAAGTGGGCTTAAAACGCGCAATCGATGAATTGTTCCAATTTAAATAATCCAACCTTCACCCACAGGCATTCAGGCAGGTATATCACATAACTAATTAGCCTCATGGCAAGCATGCTATCATGGCAGTCACTCACACACGTGCAAGAATGCTAAAGCATAAACACTCATCGAGTACTCCAAGCCAAAGAAAGAAGCTAATTAGAAAACATGCATGAATCTTAACTATGCTGAGATGCCTAATGCAACACATGCAAGAATGCAACTAAGATAGGCTCGGCTATTCTAAGATGGCATAAGAGATGCTACAGATAACATGTATTCAACTTGGAATTGAAATACAATGCAATTAGCATGATGCGCCAAGCCCGGTGCATGCAATACAGATGAATGAATGCAAGCATGTGAACATATAGATGCTAATTGAAACATGCCCTAAAACTAACCATCATAAGCTGGTAAATAAAAGGGAGAAAGACGTGGGGTTGGAAGACATGCATCACACACACGCACACTTATTACAAAGTTTGCCCTCTCGCGGAGGGTCCGAATAAATAATACAGAACCAACTAGCTAATCTAAGCTAATTAAACTAGTTATTACACAACCGAAATGAATAACGAATTACAGCTAAATATTACACAACATTAATTAATTAACAAATTAAACTAAGGAAGCAAATAAATTAGCATGCAAGCTACATGAAATGGACTGCCTCAGCTCTGTTCCGAATGATAAAGGATGCATGCATGCTCGAGTCGCCTTGTCGGGAAATCCATCGCGATGTCTCAACTCGCCGTTGTTTGCAATTGAACTCAGAAACTTGCACAAAGCTCCAAGGAGATGAAACTCCACCCTGGGAATCTAGGGGAAGGCTACCGACCAGCTATAGGCATTGGAGACCACCTACCGACCACCCTTGGTGGTGAAAACCAGAAAAGGTGGTCGGCCTGCCAGAAAACCTAGTCGGCCGACCAGTTTCTTCTCCTGGTTTCTACATTTTCTGCAACAAAGGCAAGAGAGACAGAAGGCAAAGTATTTTCAACATATGTGTGCCCGACCACTCTCCCCATCATTGCATAAGCTCTAGGGAGTGTAGTCCTTGATCCTCATGCCATCAATTACGCATCTCGATGCATGATGGCTGACGAGGCAAATTGCACAACTCAATGTGAAATAAATGCACACACGAACACATAAAGCCTAAAACTCCATCATGTATAGTCAAGAGTGTCGGCGATTGGGAATTGAGGCACGTTTCGTCACTTTGAGTACAAAACGTTCCTCGTTTCCCGTGTTTGGACTAAACTCGTATTCCAAACACAATGCAATAAGTAGAATGGCATGCACAATGCGACCTCAAGCATGCAATCCTAAGGCGATGCAACCAAGTCATGCAAACATGCAAAGGATGACATGCAAACATGCAACTAGCATACACGATGCTATGAGTTAACAATGGCATACTCAATGCACATGATACTATATGGCATACACAATGCACGTATGAAGCTAACATACACAATGAGATGAACAAAACACACACAATGCAATGATCAATCATACGGCAACATGGACTAGATGGCATACACAATGCAAGATGGACTTAAACCAAAGTGGATGGGCCTCGGCCACATCCAAATCAGTGGCCAATATGATGAAAATAAGGCAACAAGGTACATGCAAACATGCACAAATGCAAGGGACTAAACCTAAGGAACAAAGTGCAACTCTACCAAAGCATGACAAGGATGAAATATGGCATACAATGACATATGTTTCAGCTCTGAAATGACATGCAAGATGGTCCCGAATCATGCAAACAACTCACCCGATGCATGTTGGATGGCACAATTGTCGAAACTAGTGAAGTGCATTACACTAGAGGTATGCAAAGCGATGCCCAAATGACCAAACCAACCCCAAATAGTCCCTATGCAGACCCAAAACAGTTGTAAAATGGACTAAAATGATGGCTTGCAATGCACAAAAATGAAGCTCATGCAATAGCCTAAAAATGAGGCATACAAGCACAACTCTCAAACGCATTTAAAGAGTGGAAAACATGGGAATATGGCACAAGTATAAGCTCTGAAATAACATGTTCAATGATGCCAAAACATGAAAACAACTCAAGTTAAGCATGCAAGAGGCTTCAAAACTCGAAGCTAGGCAAGGGTATTACACTACAAGCATGCATGGCAAGCATTATTCGACCATGGGACCTCAAAATAGAGCCAAGGAAGCCCAAATCATGAGTAAAATCAGTTTAGAACATGGCCAAAATATGCTAGAATCAAGGGCCAAAACAACATGCAATGTGAGCTAGTGAACATGGATCACACTACAAGCATATGAAGCATTCAAGAGGCCACTAAACCAGCAAAAGTCAGAGACATGACATGCCAAATAAATCCCCAAAACCCACTGAAACATGACCAATGCATGCAAGAATGACATGCTCCTTTGATGGGCTATAAGAGGGATTATTCTACACATGCAAGAAACACACCGAAGGTGACAAAACCAACTCTGGACAGAGCCTAGGCAGGCCCTAAAAGTCACTGAAAAGGGCCTGAAACAAGGCTTGGAGGTGTGCAAATGAAGGCTCCTTTGTAAGGCCAAAAATGCTAACAAACAAGGCCAAAAGAGAGAGGGTCACCCTTCTCAGATTTTGGCCCTCAAAACAGCATGCCAACTAGTAAAAATCTGTTGGATTTCAGTAGCTAAAGGGCCAAGCAAAGGTCAACACAAAGGCCTTAGGGCATGGCTCAAAACAAGGCAAAATGAAGCATGCAAGGGGGTAGATGACCCCCAACAACAAAATGACCTTAAACAAACATCAAAAGGACCTCAAAACGAGACTCTTTTTAGTTGATAACAAAGCTCAAATATGCATGCAAATGAGGCTAAGAGATGGATCAAAATAAAGCTTAAAAGATTGAAAAAGTGTGTTACCCTTGAAGCTCAGCAAGACAGCAACTTCTCCAGCCCAAAACCAACTCTTTGAGACCTCTCAAGACCCTCCAAGAACCTTAGAACAATGGTGGAGGTGTGTGGCTATGAGGTGTGGTGTAATAGGTCAAGAACAAGACCCTTTTGAACCCAAAACAAAGAGATATAGAGGGAAGTGTATGCACAAGCCTTAGACCAATTTCTGAACCCTCCCGAAGGAAGAGGAGGGCCTCTCTTATAGAGATACAAGGCCAAAGCTTCTTCAAGAAGCTAAAAAACAAGGCTCAAGATCCTCCATACACTATGGAGGATACAGTCTGTGCCTTCCAGCTGGTACACACTCAAAGAGACAAAACTAGGGGAGGCAGGCCGACCAGTTCAGGTGGTCGGCCGACCACTTCCCCAGGTCGGCTGACCAGTTCAAAAAGTTCAACTCAATGAAAGGTGGTCAGCAGCCCCAATTGATGGTCTCCACATTGAATGCAAGCTAGTGGTATGGTGGGAGACCAGTAAATGTCGCTCAAAGACCAATGAGACCAGCTTCCTGACAACAAAACCGGCTGGCGGAGAGAGAAGTGGTCTCCAAGAGAAAAGGTGGTCTCCCACCCTTGTACCACCTTCCAAACAATGAAAACAAGGTTCATGCCAAAAATGAACCAACACCGATGCAAAACGAGGGTTCAAGGGTCAAAACGCGTAGCCGGGTGCCCCGAAAACAGGCTGTTAAGCATCGAAAGTGGCGTACGGCCACAAAGATGGTCTCCCGGACCACAGTGTCCCTCTAGACAGAGGAAACAAGGTGTGCCCCGAAAACCGGGGCAAATGGAGAATGTTAAGCGGTCCCGAGCCGAGGCGCACGGCTGATGGCTCCGAAAATCGAAAACCGGTCTCCAAACGGGAACAGTGATCTGCGACCATGAAAAGTATCCTACGGCCACTAAGAGATGGTCTACAAGACCTCTCCCTCCCTCCGGGAAGAGAAAGCAAGACCTGGTCCGCAAATCGAGGCGAAGCACAAAAGGTTCTGAGGCCCGGAGGCAAGACTCTCAGCCGAGAACTCCAAAACCTCAGAACGAGCACAACATGCGCAATCACCGAGTGCTCAGTCGATGACGTCTGAGTCTTAAGGTCAGTCAAAAATGGGGTGTCTACAGTTGCCCCTCTTTGACAGAACTCGAAAGTCATAACAATGGCGGGAGTGAATGTCAAAGCACAGAGACGACCCATTTTTGACAAGGCCGAAGATTTAGACAAACAGGCGCGGTAAACAAAGAGATGTGCCCGCAGGCAGGGGCAAAATGCAAAGGGTATGCACAAAGTCGAGTATAACTTATGATCATGCAAAGCACGCTGTAATGAAGCAAATATACACAATAAATGCAACAGTTTTAAGCAAGAATGCAAATCAAACTACAATTCAATGCAGAAAGGATGTAAGAAAATTATTCAATTCTCATTGCGTCTCACGCGGAGAACAATACCATCTGGTCCGTCTGGTCACGCCAGCTTCAAATGAACCGTACATACAATATCGTGCCTGTAAAAGAAAGAAAATTAACAGGTACAATATTGTTAGAAACGTGCGTAACAATGCAAATGAAAAGTGCATTACGCATATGGAGAGGTGCGTGACAATGCGACCTAGGTGTGATGCATAACAATGCGAGCGAGATGTGCATAACAATGCAAGAAGGGTGCGCGACAACGCAGGTAGAGTGTGCATAACAATGCAATCGAGGCATAAACACATGTAACTGAAGTACACGCGACAACGCATACAATGTGTGAAGCAAGATGTAGACATATGTAAGTAAAAGCATACGCGATAACGCGTGCAATACGTGCAACAGGAATTGAACACGTGTAAGTAAAGCATACGTGACAACGTATACAATGTGTGAAGTAGAAATTGAACACATATAAGTAAAGCATACGCGACAATGCATGCAATGCGTGCAACAGGAATTGAACACATGTAAGTAAAGCATACGCGACAACGCGTGCAATGTGTGCAATAGGAATTGAACACATGTAAGTAAAGTATACGTGACAACGCATACAATGTGTAATGTAGAAATTGAACACATGTAAGTAAAGCATACGCGACAACGCATGCAATGTGTGCAACAGGAATTGAACACACGTAAGTAAAGCATACGCGACAACGCGTGTAATGCATGCAACAGGAATTGAACACATGTAAGTAAAGCATACGTGACAACGCATACAATGTGTGAAGTAGAAATTGAACACATGTAAGTAAAGCATACGTGACAACGCATGCAATGTGTGCAACAGGAATTGAACACATGTAAGTAAAGCATACGTGACAACGCATACAATGTGTGAAGTAGAAATTGAACACATGTAAGTAAAGCATACGCAACAACGCATGCAATGTGTGCAACAGGAATTGAACACATGTAAGTAAAGCATACGCGACAACACATGCAATGTGTGAAGTAGAAATTGAACACATGTAAGTAAAGCATACGCGTGAAGTAGAAATGGCGTATGCGACAACGCAAGCAAAGAAAGTGCATAACAATGCAGGAGAGATATAACTTTAATAGCATGCTTGAAACAAAATGCTTTGTAAAGAAGTGCAAGCCTCAAAGAGGGAAACTCAAACGCGACCTCCGATTCACCTCTCGGAGGGGTTACAATGTACTCAAAAGGATACACCTTGCTCTTGGCGAATAACAACAAGTCACACTTCGAAGACTTGAATCGAAGTTCCCGCGGAGACATTTCGCGCCGAAAAGTGCACTTTTCTTGTACTTACTCGAGAGCCGGGGATTCCAATCATCACCAAAATTCGTAGGGAGAACAAAGGGACTTGGGAGACCACCCAGGAAGGCCACCGACCAGTTTTTGCTGACAGGGTTTAACTGATGCATTCGAACTGGCCCCTCCTTTTTCAGATGCCATCGCTACAGGCTGGGCCATCCAGGTCTTCTCGATGAGCTAGGAGAGGGGACTCGACTCGTAGCCGAGGCAGGCGCAGAGCGCCTATCAGAGATGATGAGGAGTCTAGCGAGGAGAAGGAGTCTGCGCATCCTCAGTCGGAGACATCCGCAGGTAGAGAGGAGGACTCCGGCTCCGATTCTGAGAGTGGAGGTGATGCCGGGGAGAGTTCTGAGGACAGCAGCTCTGATTCAGATGATGTTGTTGGTGCGGGTGGTGCAGAGGCTGCTCAGCCGAAGAGGATGAAGAGAGCCTCCCGATCTTGAGCCCGAGAGCACTGATGTAGATGTTCCTGCTTTATTTTCTTTTCTTTTTTCGTTTAGTAGTAGTTATAGCACATTAGCTTTAGGCAGTTTTATTTTCTTTAAAACTTTGTACCCTTGTTGTAAAATGTTGTAACAAAAGGATCATGATGGAATGAAACAGCTTTTTGTTCAAAAAGTATTGTATTTTGTTTTCTTAGCATCGCATCGTATTATTTTGCACAAAAGTGAGATTGAATAGAAATCGAGCATTTTACATTGCCAAGTCAGGTAGTGAACCGACGCAACAAACTAAACAACTTAACTTACTAAGAAACAACAAAACCTTAGCAAGTTTACAACTCGATAAGCAAAATACGACAATGTTGATTAAACAAAGAGTAATACTCAATGCACAAAACTCGACGACTCGATAAGCAAACTTAGCAACTCGATAAACAAAACTTAACAACTCGATAAGCAAAACTTAACAACTCGATAAGCAAAACTCAACAACAACTCGACCACTGGCAAGGTTTTCGGCGACATGCCCTTTGCTTGTGCATGCTATCTCACTTTTTGCTTGCCCCAGGCTTCAGTGGGCCCAGCGTTTGTTTGATTGAAGTTGCCCGAGGATTGAAAGAGGGCAAGAGCTGCATTGCCATGACATTGGCCGAGACATTGATGGGCTTGGATGCTTTCCATCGCCGGGAAACGACTAGATTCGCGGGGAGTCCACTACTGCTTCAGGTAATGTTCCCACCCTTCCTCACATATATTGCTCACATCACTCGGCCCTCAGGCTCAGTTTTTCTCACAAAACCCTTTTCTCACTTTTCTCTCAACGTACACCTCTCTATTCTTTAATCTCTCATTTTTCATCCCTCCCCAGGTGTGGTTGATGGACAAATTGCAGGATGTGGACTCTTGCCTAGCATACTCAGCTTGCGGCTACTTCTTCCGACGTCATCTAGTCGATGCCCCGGATGATGGATGGTGGTTCGATTGGATGTGCAATTTGTCCGCAGACCGCATTGCTTGGCGTTGTCCTTGGCTCAATCTACCGGCAATGAGTTATAGCATGTCCCGGCAGCCTGGGATTCAGTTGATTGGCCTGACACACTGCCTGTTCTACTTTCCTTTTCGGTTCCAGTGCCAATTTGGCCATGATCAGATTTGCCCGACAGAGGGGACAGAATACCCAGCTGCATTTCTGGTTCGAGGCGCGCAGCTTGCTCGGTATGCCACGGCATGGAGGACGAGAGAGCTTCTGGCCCCCGCTCCCACTTTCAGTTGCACTTTGTCTGATGAGTGCGTAGATTGGCTCAATGAAGAGGCACAGGTTGGGCCCAGCTTGGCATCAGAGGCTTCGACCAGCTCTAGGAGGGGGCGCAGGAACACCTGACTTATCTATGCCCCGAATTTATTGCTTCAATCAGTACTTTCAAGTTTTTCTTTATGAATGTAACCAAAAAGCAACTTCAATTTGTATGCAAGAGTAGGAGAACTCTGTGTTGAAATCAATAAAATTGAAGGTTGTGGATACTGAAAATTTTCCGCTTTGGTTCAAAAATGGCCTAAGTTGTGAAAAGATAAATTTGAGTAAAATCAACTTTTATTAAAACTTTTCAAAACCATTTTCGATGTGGATCAGAACTGGACACGCCTGAGATCTGTCATTGAGATGTACAACCTCGGATCCCGGCAACTGGAAAGTTGCCCCTAGTCTGAATAGCACTGCACTGGAGATCACAACCGAAGCTCTTGAATGTTGAATAGACAAAGATGACCGAGATGATCAAATGGACAAAGTTGATCGGGGAAAAGTTTATGCCTGGACTTCAAGATGAAGTTGCCTACGTATCCCAAAGATGGGAATCAAGCCTTAAGTAGTTCGGCTCAGGTTCACTCGTGTATTAACCCTCACCTTTTACGCTCTAACTTTTGCCAAGGCCGCCCTTTGCGGGTTTTCAACCTTGCGAGCTCAGTTTTTATAATTTCAAATTTTCTGTGCTCTAACTTTTGCCTAGGTCGCCCTTTCGGGTTTTCGGCCTAGCGAGCCACTCAAGGGTAATATTTCTTCAACTTGTCCATGTTGATTGGCTGTGAGAACTCTAGGCCATCTAGTTCCATCAGAATGACAGCTCCACCCGACCAGATAGACTTGATAATGTAAGGATCAGTCCAATTGGGTCTGAACTCGCCCCTAGGGTCGTGGATGGGAGCTCGGTTGTCTTTGAGCACCAAATCTCCTTCTTTCAAATTCCTGGACTTAACCTTCTTGTTAAAAGCCCTGGCAATTCGTCGTTGATAACCCTGAACATGGTACAGTGCTTTCAGTCTGCGCTCGTCAAAGAGCATGAGTTCTTCGAATCTGCTCTACTGCCAATCTGCTTCGGCTATCTGACACTCAGCCAGCACTCGCAAAGACGGAACTTCAATCTCGATAGGTAGAACGGCCTCTATCCCATAAACTAATGAATACAGAGTCGCCCCAGTAGACGTTCTAATTGAAGTCTGGTAACCCCACAGAGCAAATGGCAACTTATCTGGCCAGTCCCGGTAGGTTTCCACCATCTTCTGTAGTATGTGTTTGATATTCTTGTTGCCGGCCTCAACTGCTCCATTGGTCTGCGGCCGATATGTAGATGACTTGTGAAAAGCCACGTTGTATTTCTCCAACAAGTCAATCACTTCCTTCTTGAAGTGGGAACCATTATCTGAGATAATCTCGTTCGGGACCCCATAGCGACAGATGATGTTTTTCCTGATAAACTTTGCAACGTGCGACGCCTTCAACACCACATAAGATTGGGCCTCAACCCACTTTGTGAAATAGTCTATCGCGACCAGAATGAACTCATGCCCATTAGACCCCTTCGGAGTGACAGCCCCGATAACATCGATTCCTCAAACTGAAAATGGCCATGGCGAAGTCATATTGTATAGCTTCGACGGCGGGATGTTCATGCGGTTTGCATGGATCTGACATTTGTGGCATCGCCGAACAAAGCTGATACAATCCTCTTCCATGGTGGACTAGTAGTAACTTTGCCTGAGAATCTTTCGAGCTAGCATCACTCCACTCATGTGCGCTCCACACTCTCCTCCATGGATGGCCTCCATTAGGCGCTTGGACTCTTCAGTATCAACACACAGTTTATGCATTCCCAGATGACCTCTCTTATACAGTTTTCCTCCGCAAATGATGAACTGAGCAGCCATTCTTCTGATTGCCCTTTTATCCTTGGCATTTGCCCCTGGTGGATACGCTTTCTTCTCCAAGAAGTTCCAGACATCGTAATACCAGGGGTTCTCATCTTGAACCTCTTCTATGGCAGCAATCGACTCGTAGGCCGGCGCAAACTTCTGGTCAATGATGATCGGACGCATCCGGACTCTGAAAGGGATGTCTATCATGGAAGATAGGGTTGCTAGTGCATCTACGAACCTGTTGTTCTCTCTTAAAAGATGAGCGAAGTTCAGCTTCTCAAACCGAGGAATCAGCAAGTCCAAGGTCTGGTGGTACATTCTCATCTTTTCTTCTTTGACTTTTCAATCTCCTTTAGCTTGAGATACAACAAGGTTTGAGTCCCCGATGACGTCCAACTGTTTTGCCCCTAGTGGATACACTTCATTCTCCAAGAAGTTCCAGACATCGTAATACTAGGGGTTCTCATCTTGAACCTCTTCTATGGCAGCAATCGACTCGTAGGCCGGTGCAAACTTCTGGTCAATGATGATCGGACGCATCCGGACTCTGAAAGGGATGTCTATCATGGAAGATAGAGTTGCTAGTGCATCTGTGAACCTGTTGTTCTCTCTTAACAGATGAGCGAAGTTCAGCTTCTCAAACCGAGGAATCAGCAAGTCCAAGGTCTGGTGGTACATTCTCATCTTTTCTTCTTTGACTTTCCAATCTCCTTTAGCTTGAGATACAACAAGGTTCGAGTCCCCGATGACGTCCAACCGTTTTGCCCCTAGTTCTAGGGCGGCTTCTAAACCAGCAATGCATGCCTCATACTCTGTTTCGTTGTTCGAGACTTTCAACCGGAGTTTGAATGCCAGAGGGATGCGGGACTTGTCGGGTGCTATCAGCAACACCCCTATCCCATACCCATACTGGTTTGACGCTCCGTCAAAATACATCGTCCAAAACTCATCGTCAATATGCAAAATAGCCTCATTTGGAAATAAGTACTCGACTGCTTCATCCCCTTCAACTGGGTGATCGACTAGGAACTCTGCTACCACTCTCCCCTTTACTGACTTGCGAGTCACATACTTCAGATCGAATTCGGAAAGCAGAAGCAACCAACGGGCTAGCCTACCCGTAAGTGCTGGTTTCTCGAAGAGATATTTGATGGGATCTAATCTTGAAACCAACATTACAGAGTGAGCTAACAGGTAGTGCCGCAGCTTCCTGGTAGCCCATACCAAGGCCAAACAAGCCTTCTCAAGTGGAGTGTAGCGGGTCTCGTATTCCAACATCTTCTTGCTCAGGTAGTAGATAGCTCTCTCCACCTTGTCCTCAGACTCCTGCGCAAGCATGCAGCCCATCGTAGTTTCAGTTACTGAAAGGTACAAAATCAACGGTTTCCTCGGCTCAGGTGGTGACAACACGGGTGGGTTCTGTAAGTATCGCTTGATCTGTTCAAAAGCAGCTTGGCATCGGCCATCCCATTGGAATTTCTTTCCTTTCTTTAGGAGACCAAAAAGTGGTTCACAAGTCAAGGTTAATTTTGAGATAAACCGTCTTATGAATTACACTTTACCCAAAAAGCCTCTCACCTCCTTTTCAGCCCTCGGTGGTGGCATTTCTAAGATGGCCTTGATTTTGGAAGGGTCGACTTCGATACCTCTTTGTGTAATCAAGAACCCCAGCATTTTCCCTGCTGTAACACCGAATGTACACTTCTGAGGATTCAACCACAACCGGAATTCCCTGATCCTTTGGAAAACTTTTGCAAGGCGGTGTAGTGGCCCTCTCTTTCTTTGGACTTGACAATCATGTCGTCCACGTACACCTCAACCTCTTTGTGGATCATGTCATGCAATATCGCGGTCGCGGCCTGTTGATATGTAGCTCCAGCATTCTTTAACCCAAATGGCATCACCCTATAGCAATAAGTCCCCCACGGAGTGGTGAAAACAGTCTTCTCCCGGTCTTCGAGTGCCATCACAATCTAGTTGTAGCCCGAAAAGCCATCTATGAACGAAAGCAAAGCATACCCCACTGTGAAGTCCACTAACTCGTCGATATGTGGTAAAGGAAAGTCGTCCTTCGGACTGGCTCTGTTCAAATCCTTGAAATCCACGCATACCCGGATCCTGCCATCCTTCTTCGGCACCAGAACGATGTTGGCCAACCAAGTTGGGTACTCAGATACCAGCAGGAACCCTGCGTCAATTTGCTTGGTGACCTCTTCTTTAATTTTGAGAGCCCAGTCCGGGCGGATCGTTCTGAGTTTCTGTTTAACGGGTCGGGCCTCTGGGTCAAAAGGGATCCGGTGCTGTACAATCTCAGGATCGATTCCAGGCATGTCTTCGTAGGACCACGCGAAAACATCTTTGAAATCTTTTAATAAAGCGACTAAGCGCTCACACTCCTCCGAAGACAATGTGGACCCGATCTGGACCAGCCGCGGGTCCTCCTCAGTACCCACATTAACTGTAGTGATTTCATCAACCAAGGGTTTAACAAATCTCTCCTGCTCTTGATCAATTAGACGTTGTAAAATCGGAGGAATTTCTTCCTCGTCGTTTTCATCAAAATTTTGAAAGTCCTGATTAATACAATAAATCAAAGGCACAGAAAAGTACTCAGAAACCACAGCCATTCCATTCTCATTAAGCACATCCAAATCGTCCGATTCCTCTGTTACAACAAACTCAAAAGAGAAAGAAAAAGACGACCTAGATAGGACTGTGGCATCCGGGTTATCACCCGCAGAATTACCGGACTCAGACTCAGACTCAGACTCAGACGAGCTGGAACCTGATTCCGACTCTATAGACTCGGTGGAATCAGATTCCGACTCACTACCTGACCCGGTGCTGCTTGACAAAAATCCCTCCTTGTACTGCCAGATAAGAGAGGGTGCAACGGATGCATCCAAAATGCTTGACGGTGGGCTCACAGCCGTTTCATTCCCAATCATAGACACCGAGAAGTTATCGCCCAAGCACTTCTGTACGATCGGAGGATCTGAAAGTAGACAAGCCAGTGCTACCCCCATTTCAATTTCGGTGTTCTCAGAATCCACTTTCTCATTCTGCTCAACCTCAGCTGATGGGTCTGTCTACTCCTCGGCAACATCATCCCCGGATAACTGCAGGTCAAAGAAGATCTCAAACCCCTGCCTTCACCTGGTGCAGCCACGGCCGGCCCAGGAGTAGATTGAAGGTTGCGGGAACGTCCAAGACATGAAAGTCAATTTCGTGCTGTCCCGGAGCAACCTGAGTTTGAATTTTCACAGTCCCCATCACCCCTCTGCTTGTGTTATCATACGCCTTTATCACCTGGGCTGTTGGTACAAAGTCTGCAGGCTTCAACCCGATTGCATATGTCGTCCTTGACGGGCACACGTTAATAGTTGATCCTGTATCGACAAGAACCACCGGTATCCATTCGCTTCTACATTCCACAGAGATGTAGAGCGGTTTGTTATGATTTGCGCCCTTAGGCGGCAGTTCTTTGTCAGAAAAGGTCAATGTCGGGGAACCTCCTCCCGGAAAGACCAATCCCACCAGCTGTTTAGGCGTGGTGTCTATCGAGAGTTTGGCCTTGTCCATTACCGATAGGACAGCCTGTCTATGCACACGTGAAGCCATAAGCAGTCCCCAGATGGAGATGTCTCTTGTATCTTTTTCAACTGTTTCAGCACGGCCTCTTCTTCAAGTAGCTTATCTTTCTGCTTTTCCGCCTCCTTGTCCTTCCCAGACGCCTCTGGCTGATCTAAGTGCGGGGGTTTGAAATACCGCCCGCTCCTAGTCATATGATCAACTTCGCCAATCTACCAGGTATCGTCCGGCTAGTTACTCCCCCAATCCTCATCTGTGTGGGCAAGACATAAATCATCGTCTTCCCACCACATTCCTTCGGCAGCCAATAGACACCTGTCCAGCTCCGTTGCAACTATCCTTGTACTCGCAGTACTTTTCGTCCATGTGCCCACAGCACGCTTTATTTTGTGCACACAACAGTTTCAATCCCCATAGGGGCCTTGGCTCTTCTGGCTCTCTCAGAGCCTTCGGTTCCTTCCGGTTCTAACTGCGTCAATGCAGCCTGCTGTTCAAAATTTCCTGTATTCAAAATGCCCAAATCCCGAGTGAAATTCTTGGCATCGGCGCTCTCCGGTGATGTCTTCTGATCCCCAGCCCTTCTGGCCACAATCGATGTCCTTACCGCTGACGGGCCCTTTTCCAGCTGAGATTCTTCAACAATATCTGGTTGGTCGTCAAGCCACCCTGTAACCTCTGCTGACCCATCAAAATCAAACCAGTTGACTGTCATGTCCCCCGGATCTTGTTCGTTGAAAATCTGAAGGTCAGCAATGTCCCCTTCCAGAACTGCTAAATCATCTATCCTCTGATCAAGTCTATCCCCCGTAGTACACAAATTTCTACCCCCACCGGCAATTCCACATTTGGCCTAATCTGACCCGCTGACACAATGTAGCCACTCGGATTGTACACCTCCTTCAGCAAAGCTCCCCAATTCCTCAATCCCTGAATCCACTGTACCACTTTCCTCCGAGATCATCCTTATTCTGTCTTCGACAGCCACCACCATTGGTTCGGGTTGGGTTCGGGAGATGTTTAACATGCACAAGTCAGTGCTGTCAGGAAGGAACACGTCAGGCTTGGGTAGGTGAGATGGGGTGATATTTATGCTGGGGTCGTATGACATGACCCCAGTCTGGATAAAATTGATGCGTTTGGGAGGTGGAGCTTGGTTATGTGGTGGGAGAGGGTTGGTTGTGACATTGGGTTTCTCTGGAGGCGCAATCACCCTATTATCAACGAGATCTTGAATCTCATGACGTAATCGGAAGCATTGGTCGGTGTCATGACCGTGCTGTTGGTGAAAGGCGTAGTATTTGGCTAGATTATGGGAGGGGGGAAGTTTTTCTGGTAACGGCCGCGGCTCTAGGGGCTTCAAATGCCATTTCCTGATCAAAACTCCTAAAGCCTTGGACAAGGACATGTATAGTGGAGTGAAGGTTCTTTGGCTTTTGGGTGGGTATCTGGCTGTTTGCGAACTACTACCGGACGCACCGGTGAATGGCGTAGCTGCAAGAGTTCTTGGGGGAGTGGTGGTGACCATGCTTACTTCTGAAGCTCTGGCAGTTGCGGCATTGCTTGTGCCTGTATTGGTGTTACGGTTGAAGGTTCTCCTGGGTTGCTCTCTGTCTTGGTCAATCAGACCCTGTTTCATAGCATCCTCAATTTGTACCCCCATCTCATGTAAATCTAAAAAGGTGGGGAAGGGGAGAACAATTATTTTCTGCATAAGCTGGGGCTGGAGATTGCACACAATCATCCGAATCTGATCTTTGTCAGTGGGCCTAGTGGTCATCATTGAGGCCTTGGCCCTCCACCGGGTTACGAAGTCAGAAAAACTCTCCTTAGGCTCCTGCCTAGTCGTCTCGAGATCGCAGGTTGTGATCTCAATCTGTGTATTATAGAAGTACTGAGCGACAAAAGCCTCGGCCATCTCATCCCAATTCCTCTTAACATTGTCTTCCAATTTTGCATACCAGATGGCTGCTACACCTGACAAGATCCGGTCAAATAAGGAAAGCTTTTGTAGTCTGGTGAGGCCCATCGGCCTTAATATGTCTAAAAACAGCCATAAATGCACTATGGGATCCCCGGACCCGTCAAAGCGGTCAATATGTGGCATCTTAAATCTGTCCGGCAGCGTTACGGCTGCGTCGGTATACCCATCCTCGATGTCCGGGATGGACTTAACACCTTGCAATTTCTTGAACAGCTTTTCAAGCTTGCTCACTTTTAATGCCGTGGGGTCCACCTCAAATTCGAAGGGAGAATCTGGTTGATTGATAAGAGTGGGTGCCTTGGATAGTTGAGGTAGAATCGGGGGCGAAGCTGGCCCTGTTGGGTTGTCTGTAGCCTCCTGGACATTCTGGACATTCGCCGTCTCCCCGGGTATTGGAACTCTTGGTGGGGGAAGAGCTTGGTGTGAAGCTAATGCTCCGGCTTGCTGCTGTAGCCAGGTAATTAGCTCTGGCTGTTGGGCCATAACGACGGCCTGCTGTTTGGCAAATTCTGCTTGACGAGTAGCGTCCTCCTGCATGGTTCTCATGATCTCTTGGAGCTGACGCATCATTTCCTCGATTCCTGCCATACTGCCCTGATCTAGCTGAACTACCAGTATATGTTCCCTCTTTGTGGGAGAAACAGAACTCTGATCCCTACTATACTCAGGTGGGGTTGACAAAGCCCTCTGAACTGACTGCTGAACTAATATCCTCTGCCTAACTACCCTCCATCTAGTAACCAGGGGTAATGAGTGGAACACTGGTTGTCCGTCTACCAGATCCTCAGATCGATGGAGTCGGCGACCTCTAGCCCAGAGTGCTTGGGGAATATCTGCTTGGTCGGAAGCAATTGTGCTAAACTACCTAGCAAAGAGATAAATAAAGCATAATAAGGAAATAAACAACTAGAAACGGACAGCATAACAGCTTAAATAAACACAACACACAGTCGGTATGACAACACACAGTTGGCACGTGTAAGCTGAATATACTGTTCTCAAATACTGGTCATTGTTTCCTAAATCACTGGCCCCAAATCTGAATTTGATACCCGAGGATATACTGATTCTCAAAACACTGGTGCCCGCAGGCCTGATGCCCAAACTTGCAAACTGATACATGCATTCCTGTAGAGGCCAACTCTAAAGCACATAACAAACAAGTGAGAGCCAAAACACCCCTATGGAGGGGTAGGGTTTCCCTGTCCTATTTTGTCAGGAGCTAGGGTTTCACTATGCACGCAGCGGTTTCAAACAACCTACAATCGGGTAAGCAACCTGCCCTAGCTTGGAATGGTCACTATGGATTCCGAATATGCACTAGGTCAAATGGTCAAAAAGGGTGCCCCGGTAAAACTGGGGTTTGTGTTCCCATCGTGGCAGAGCCCATAACCGGTTAGCCTTATGGCACGCTTCTCAAAACGAGCCTCCGGCAAACCGTTAAGGAATAGCAGATGGCAAACACGGTGTCCTAGGCACACCAATGCAAATGCAATGCAAAGAAACACATAAGTGTAGTCAAAACAAGATATCATGAGTTCGAGTCAAGTTCTCCAAACTCCCCAACAGAGTTGCCAGAAACTGTAGACGCGCCCGAACGTCCCGGGAAAATCCCGTTTTGTTCATTGGGCTCACTACAGTTCGGACTCAATGTCACGGTTCTTAATCTGATCTCACAAAGTGCAATACGGGATTGATAAATCACCAGAGAGTCCAAATCTGGCAAATCGTTTTGAAAAACTGATTTTTAGAAAGAAGTGCCAAACATGGACTGCTTTGCCAGATACAGAGTCGCCACCTAAATATTTTATTTTGGGAAAATTTAGAAAACCCTGACTCGTGCCTAAGGCCACGTGTCCGTTATCACCAAAGTTGCCTCGGCTCAGGAACTTGGGTACGATTGGGGAAGGTCATGCAATGAGCACCCCCGCTCGCCCGATCAAAGATCGGCCACTACTAAACATGATATCTTGTTTTTGAAAACATATGTGCTCTTATTCCGGTTTATTAGCCTAGAATTGCTACGTGATGCGTACAGCATACAAGTATAGATTAGATCGTCTAAGTTGGAACAAAACATCTCATGTTTGTTTTTGAAAACGGTTTGCTACTCGCAAGTAGGCTAAAATGCAGATTTTGCCACCCTCAAGTGGGCTTAGAAAACATGGTGATTTGCCACTCTCAAGTGGGCTTAAAACGCGCAATCGATGAATTGTTCCAATTTAAATAATCCAACCTTCACCCACAGGCATTCAGGCAGGTATATCACATAAGTAGTTAGCCTCATGGCAAGCATGCTATCATGGCAGTCACTCACACACGTGCAAGAATGCTAAAGCATAAACACTCACCGAGTACTCCAAGCCAAAGAAAGAAGCTAATTAGAAAACATGCATGAATCCTAACTATGCTGAGATGCCTAATGCAACACATGCAAGAATGCAACTAGGATAGGCTCGGCTATTCTAAGATGGCATAAGAGATGCTACAGATAACATGTATTCAATTTGGACTTGAAATACAATGCAGTTAGCATGATGTGCCGAGCCCGGTGCATGTAATACAGATAAATGAATGCAAGCATGCGAACATATAGATGCTAATTGAAACATGCCCTAAAACTAACCATCATAAGCTGGTAAATAAAAGGGAGAAAGACGTGGGGTTGGAAGACATGCATCACACACACGCACACTTATTACAAAGTTCGCCCTCTCGCAGAGGGTCCGAATAAATAATACAGAACCAACTAGCTAATCTAAGCTAATTAAACTAGTTATTACACAACCGAAATGAATAACAAATTACAGCTAAATATTACACAACATTAATTAATTAACAAATTAAACTAAGGAAGCAAATAAATTAGCATGCAAGCTACATGAAATGGACTGCCTCAGCTCTGTTCCGAATGATAAAGGATGCATGCATGCTCGAGTCGCCTTGTCAGGAAATGCATCCCGATGTCTCAACTCGCCTTTGTTTGCAATTGAACTCAGAAACTTGCACAAAGCTCCAAGGAGATGAAACTCCACCCTGGGAATCTAGGGGAAGGCTACCGACCAGCTATAGGCATTGGAGACCACCAACCGACCACCCTTGGTGGTGAAAACCAGAAAAGGTGGTCGGCCTGCCAGAAAACCTAGTCGGCCGACCAGTTTCTTCTCCTAGTTTCTGCATTTTCTGCGAGAGAGAGAAGGCAAAGTATTTTCAACATATGTGTGCCCGACCATTCTCCCCGTCATTGCATAAACTCTAGGGAGTGTAGTCCTTGATTCTCGTGCCATCAATCACGCATCTCGATGCATGATGGCCGAGGAGCCAAATTGCACAACTCAATATGAAATGAATGCACACACGAACACATAAAGCCTAAAACTCCATCATGTATAGTCAAGAGTGTCGGCGATAGGGAATTGAGGCACGTTTTGTCACTTTGAGTACAAAACGTTCCTTGTTTCCCGTGTTTGGACTAAACTCCTATTCCAAACACAATGCAATAAGTAGAATGGCATGCACAATGCGACCTCAAGCATGCAATCCTAAGGCGATGCAACAAATCATGCAAACATGCAACTAGCATACACGATGCTATGAGTTAACAATGACATACTCAATGCACATGATACTATATGGCATACACAATGCACGTATGAAGCTAACATACACAATGAGATGAACAAAACACACACAATGCAATGATCAATCATACGACAACATGGACTAGATGGCATACACAATGCAAGATGGACTTAAACCAAAGTGGATGGGCCTCGGCCACACCCAAATCAGTGGTGAATATGATGAAAATGAGGCAACAAGGTACATGCAAACATGCACAAATGCAAGGGACTAAACCTAAGGAACAAAGTGCAACTCTACCAAAGCATGACAAGGATGAAATATGGCATATAATGACACATGTTCCAGCTCTGAAATGACATGCAAGATGATCCCGAATCATGCAAACAACTCACCCAATGCATGTTGGATGGCACAATTACCGAAACTAGTGAAGTGCATTACACTAGAGGTATGCAAAGCGATGCCCAAATGACCAAACCAACCCCAAACAGTCCCTATGCAGACCCAAAATAGTGGCAAAATGGACTAAAATGATGGCTTGCAATGCACAAAAATGAAGCTCATGCAATAGCCCAAAAATGAGGCATACAAGCACAACTCTCAAACGTATTTAAAGAGTGGAAAACATGGGAATATGGCACAAGTATAAGCTCTGAAATAACATGTTCAATGATGCCAAAACATGAAAACAACTCAAGTTAAGCATGCAAGAGGCTTCAAAACTCGAAGCTAGGCAAGGGTATTACACTACAAGCATGCATGGCAAGCATCATTCGACCATGGGACCTCAAAATAGAGCTAAGGAAGCCCAAATCATGAATAAAATCAGTTTAGAACATGGCCAAAATATGCTAGAATCAAGGGCCAAAACAACATGCAATGTGAGCTAGTGAACATGGATCACACTACAAGCATATGAAGCATTCAAGAGGCCACTAAACCAGCAAAAGCTAGAGACATGACATGGCAAATAAAGCCCAAAAACCCACTGAAACATAATCAATGCATGCAAGAATGACATGCTCCTTTGATGGGCTATAAGAGGGGTTATTCTACACATGCAAGAGACACACCCAAGGTGACAAAACCAACTCTGTACAGAGCTTAGGCAGGCCCTAAAAGTCACTGAAAAGGGCCTGAAACAAGGCTTGGAGGTATGCAAATGAAGGCTCCTTTGTAAGGCCAAAAATGCTAACAAACAAGGCCAAAAGAGAGAGGGTCACCCTTCTCAGATTTTAGCCCTCAAAACAGCATGCCAACCACTAAAAATCTGCTGGATTTCAGTGGCTAAAGGGCCAAGCAAAGGTCAACACAAAGGCCTTAGGACATGGCTCAAAACAAAGCAAAATGAAGCATGCAAGGGTGTAGATGACCCCCAACAACAAAATGACCTTAAACAAACATCAAAAGGACCTCAACACGAGACTTTTTTTAGTTGATAACAAAGCTCAAATATGCATGCAAATAAGGCTAATAGATGGATCAAAATAAAACTTAAAAGAGGGAAAAAGCGTGTTACCCTTGAAGCTCAGCAAGACAGCAACTTCTCCAGCCCAAAACCAACTCTTTGAGACCTCTCAAGACCTCCAAGAACCTTAGAACAATGGTGGAGGTGTGTGGCTATGAGGTGTGGTGTAATAGGTCAAGAACAAGCCCCTTTTGAACCCAAAACAAAGAGATATAGAGGGAAGTGTATGCACAAGCCTTAGACCAATTTCTGAACCCTCCCCAAGGAAGAGGAAGGCCTCTCTTATAGAGATACAAGGCCAAAGCTTCTTCAAGAACCTAAAAAATAAGGCTCAAGATCCTCCATACACATGTATAGAGGATACAATCTGTGCCTTCCAGCTGGCACAATTGGCACACACTCAGAGAGACAAAACTGGGGGAGGCAGGCCGACCAGTTTAGGTGGTCGGCCGACCACTTCCCCTAGTTGGCCGACCAGTTCAAAAAGTTCAACTCAATGAAAGGTGGTCGGCAGCCCCAATTGATGGTCTCCACATTGAATGCAAGCTAGTGGCATGGTGGGAGACCAGTAAATGTGGCTCAATGACCAAGGAGACCAGCTTCCTGACAAGAAAACCGGCTGGCGGAGAGAGAAGTGGTCTCCAAGAGAAAAGGTGGTCTCCCACCCTTGTACCACCTTCCAAACAATGAAAACAAGGTTCATGCCAAAAATTAACCAACACCGATGCAAAACGAGGGTTCGAGGGTCAAAACGCGTAGCCGGGTGCCCCGAAAACAAGCTGTTAAGCATCGAAAGTGGCGTACGGCCACAAAGGTGGTCTCCCGGACCACAGTGTCCCTCTAGATAGAGGAAACAAGGTGTGCCCCGAAAACCGGGGCAAACGGAGAATGTTAAGCGGTCCCGAGCCGAGGCGCACGGCCGACGGCTCTGAAAACCGGAAACCAGTCTCCAAACGGGAACAGTGACCTGCGACCACGAAAAGTATCCTACGGCCACTAAGAGATGATCTACAAGACCTCTCCCTCCCTCCGGGAAGAGAAAGCAAGACCTGGTCTGCAAATCGAGGTGAAGCACAAAAGGTTCTGAGGCCCGGAGGCAAGACTCTCAGCCGAGAACTCCGAAACCTCAGAACGAGCACAACATGCGCAGTCACCGAGCGCTCAATCGATGACGTCTGAGTCTTAAGGTCGGTCAAAAATGGGGTGTCTACAGAGGGACTCTCTTTTTCTTCTCTTTTTGGGCTGTATGTATCATTTCTTATATCATTCTCTCATTAAAAATACACTACTCTCCCTTCTCTCTACATTTCATACACCAAAACCCTTCAAACTCTTGATCTTCTCGGGTTCATTACATTTCCAACCCAAGTTCCTTCATCAAAGTTGGGGAACAAAGCTAGAGCTTCACATTGTACGGTGAAGATCGGATTTTCTATACCATTTGATCCTAGGGTTTCATCTATCTCTTCATCAAACTTGAGGTAGGGACTTCTTGAGTTATATATATATATATGTTTTGCAAGTATTGATGTGGGTTTTGGGTTTGCTTTTGAGATATTATGAGGGTTTGATTTTGGCTCAAGAATGTAGCGATTTTTTTTTTTTTTTTTTTTTTTATTTTATTTTTTTAAAGGGTTTACCTCTTGTTTTTCTTGCCATACTAGAGAACTTGACTATATTATGGAAATGGGGACTTTAGGAAAAGATTTCTTGTGAAAAGTGAACAAATGTTTGGTTTTGGGTAAAAACCTAGAAATTTGAGACTTTGTGAAAGATGTTGGAAATATTTGGGTATTTTTACATCATCATGTTAAAATAAAAGAATGATCGGAAAATTTCTTGCTTTTACTTAGCAAAGGGTAAATTTCTTTTTTGGAATATGACAATCGGGGATTTTGGGAGATTATTGCCCAAAATGTAATGTAGTTATGAAATGACTAAGTTGTTGAGAATTGAACAAGATGGGGAAATGTTGCTACATGTTGATAAATTTAATTAGACATGTGGTTATTTTGTGAAATAACATTGAAGAGAGGAAAATGGGAAATGTGATTGTTATGGTATTATTGTTGAGATACTTGAAAATGGAGAAATGTTCTGAGGCATTGATAATTGTTGCATTACATACTTATTCAATTGATTATTATACATTTTGAATTGAGTTTGGAAACGTTTACATTGAGAAAAGAATATATTGAAATGAGAACTATGAAAATATTTATGGGGTAAATACGTTGGTAAGTTCGGATAGGAGGTGTAGATGAAATTGATAAGTTGGCCAAAGTGTCCGGGGTGAAAGACCGAAAACACGAGCGAAGGAAGTACCACTTCCCTTCCAGTTAGCAACCGGTAAAGTGGGGTTTTTGGTAGTGCTAGTTGAGCCTACTTGCAGACACCAACCTAGGGATTACCTGAGTCGTATTTACTGCCCCTATTGAATGAAATTGTAAGTTTCAGAATTGTTGAGATTTCAAACTGTTGTTGAACATAGTGACTTTTAAAAAGAGCATGTAAATGAAATTCTCTTTAAATTGGCATTGCATGGCATTTGCTTTTAATATTGGAAATCTTGCATAACTGTATATACTTTGTAAGGATTCTCTACTGGGCTTTAAGCTCACCCCTATGGGATTTTGGTACAGGAAAAGATGTGGTGATCCCGTTGAGTTGAGGGCGTGGACACTTTTTGTGAAGAGTAGATGACACTCTCTTTTGTTGTGATTTCTTTTGCTAGCCAAGGGCTTTAAATATATGGGTTCATGAAACTATTTTTGTGTAACCGGTCTTAAGCCTTGGAAATTGTAAGCCCATGGGGGCATTGTATTATTTTTGGGATTTGATGTTCTACATGCTATAGATTCATGTATTTTCATACCGTTGAATGTATAATTTGCTTGTAAAACTTTTGTACACACTTTATTGATTTATGATGTAAAGGTTGGAGATCTATCTTTATCCCTTAATGGATGTTGGTTAATGTACCTAATTTGTGTTAGGTTATTTCGGGGCGTTACATTCTACATAACGCAAGAAAACCTGGCGTTCGAACACTCAATTCAATTGTTTCCAAAACTTCACACTGCCGAAGTAGAAGTTCTGGGCCTAGAATGGATCTCATCACCGGAGGAAGTGCTGAACAAGGAAGAACTCGCACTCCCTCCACTCCCCCTATTTAACCCTCCAATGAAGGCATTTTTCTAGAACTGCCGCGGGGCGACTAACCCCCATTTTCGATGGCATTTTCGAAGTTTAGTTGAGGAACGTCACCCCCAACTTGTTATTATCACTGAAACTCGTGTTGGTGGTACTAGAGGCACTGATATTTGCAAGAGTTTGGGCCTCCCCAATTTCCATATTGTTGAACCAATTGGCTTTGTTGGTGGCATCTGGTTACCTTGGAATAGTCTTGAGATCCACTGTGACATCCTCTCGGTCACGCAGTAGGAGATTCACGCGTGTATCTAGGTATTGTCTCAACCCTCTTCATGGCTTTTTTCTGCTATTTATGCTAGCCCTTACTTTAATCTCAGGAAATTACTTTGGGAAAACCTCAAGCTCTTTGCCAACTCTCATAATCTGTCTTGGCTATTAATGGGAGATTTTAATGAAATTCTAACAAGTTTAGACAAGTTTGGACGCTAGCCTATAAATTCTAGGAGCGCTCTCTTATTCAAGGAATGTTTAGACTACTGTGGTCTGATCGATATGGGGTTCTTTGGCCCTTGCTACACTTGGAACAATCAGAGACAACCTGGAAGTTTCATTAGTAAAAGGTTGGATAGAAGCTTCTGTAATGAGGGCTGGGCCCGTTTGTTTCCTGACAATAAAATCCTCCACCTTCCCAGACTTCACTCCGATCATTGTCCTGTTCTTTTGCACACCCACACCCCCCTTCAACTCGACCTTTTCATTTTGAAACCATTTGGCTTTCGAATCCGTCCTTCTGCGTTGTTGTCTCTGATAGTTGGGCCCACTCTAGACCTTTCCTACACGGGCTAAATTCTTTGTTGGGAAAGTGACCGACTAGAACAAGAATGTCTTTGTGAATCGCTTCATTAGGAAAAGGAAACTTGCCAACTACATTTTAGGTATTCAAAAATCCTTAGATTCTAGCCCTTCTCAATTCTTACTCCAACTTGAAGAGACTCTCGTCTCTTATTATAATCACATTCTTTGGTTGGAGGAGGAGTTTTGGGCCCTCAAGAGTCCTGTCAACTTCATTCTTGACGGTGATCAGAACACCAAGTTTTTCCACCAAACCACCTTTGCGCACTGTAAGCACAATAAAATTTTTGTTTTAAAAACTTCTGACGGTGTTTGGGAATATAGAATAAAGAACATCAAGGCTATCATCACTTCTCATTTTAAGCACCTCTTTGCCTGCTCTTTTCTCCAATCCCACCGTATTAAATCGATCTTCTCTCTCTTACCTCCTATTGATTCAACTCTTCACTCTACCCTTGCGGCCACGCCTTCTCTGGTCGAAATAAAAAAAGTGTTATGGATATTTCAACCTTGGAAGGCCCCTGGCCTTGATGGTTTACACCCTATTTTTTTTTCATAAGTTTTGGGATACTCTCGCCCCTTCTGTTGTCAAAATGGTGTCTGATGTGTTTGAGTCGGGTCATATTGATCCCGAAATCAATAAGACATTAATCTGTCTTATTCCTAAGGTTTCCAACCCTGAAGTGATCACCCAATTTCGTCATATTGGCCTTTGCAACACTATTTATAAACTCATCACTAAACTTCTTGTTGCTCGACTTCGACCTCTGCTTGATGACCTTATCAGTCCCTTACAACCTAGTTTCATTCCAGGCCATAAAACTATCGACAATGTTATCATTGTGCAAGAGGTGGTCCACAGTTTCAAGAGAAAACAGGTAGGATAGGCAATATGTTGATCAAACTCGATTTAGATAAAGCCTTTGATCGGCTTGAGTGGAGCTTTATTCACATCGTCCTTCGATCCTTTAACTTTCCACCCATTTGGATTACCCTCATTATGTCTTGTGTGACCTCTAGCTCTTTAGCCGTGTTACTCAATGGAGCACAAATGGATGAGTTCACACCCTCCAGGGCCGTCCGACAAGGGAATCCCATCTCTCCCTATATTTTCATTCTATGCTTAGAATACCTATCTTTTCGGATCTCTGAAGCTTGTCATAACAATACCTGGACTCCTATCCGTGTTTCCAGAACCGGCCCTTTGTTGTCTCACTTATTCTTTACCGATGCTCTTATTCTTTTTAGGGAAGCCACAGTGGCCAATTGTCATAGTATTTCCCTCATTCTTCAAGAGTTTTGCTCCTTGTCCGGGCAAGTCATTAGCTTTGGCAAATCCAAAGTTCTCTTCTCCGCTAATGTCCAAACCAACATGCAACAACAACTTGCTCCAGTTTTAGGGATTCCCATTACTACAAACTTGGGCAAGTATTTGGGTTGTCCCATACATCACTCCAGACCTACTAAAGAATCGTTCCAATTCTTAATTGACAAGATTCAAGGGAAACTTACTGGATGGAAGAGTAAATTGCTGTCCTTTGTGGGACGTGCTACCCTTATCAAGTCAGTGAATGCTGCCATCCCTGTTCACATTACGCAATGTAATTTTATCCCTAAATCTGTGTCTAATACCATTGATAAACTCAATAGGGATTTTTTGCAAGGGTCTTCCTCGGAGCTTAGAAAAATTCATGGCGTAGAGTGGGACACTGTTACCAAACCCAAAAACCTTGGTGGGCTCGGAATTCGCCAAACATGTCTGGTCAATAAAGTCTATATGGCCAAGTTGAATTGGAGATTGTCGAGTGAGGGTAACTCCCTGTGGGCTCAAACTCTCAAATCTAAGTACGACATGACAACGAGAACTTGCACCAAAGCCTCTTCGATTTGGTGTAGTTTAGGTAAGGGTACTGCTATCCTCAACAAAGGCTCTAAAATGCTTCTCAAGAATGGCAGGATCACTCGTTTTTGGTTAAACGATTGGGCCAAATGTGGTTGACTAAGGGACTGTATTGAAGGATCTTTGAATTCGGAGGATGCCTCCCTTCGCGTGAGTGATTGTTGGGTTGATAATGCGTGGGACTTTTCCCGAATCTTGTTCATTTTACCCCCTGAAATTGATGCCAGTATTAGCATCCTATCCCCCTCTTGGTACAATCCTTGTGACGATATTCGTGTCTGGAACCACTCAACTGTTGGTACCTTTCAAACTAGATCGGCTTACCTTCTCACTTTGGACTTCACACCTTCACCTCCCTTTCATAATTGGCAATGAGTCTGGGAAATTCTGACTAATCCACGCATTATCCACTTTGTTTGGCGTGCTCTTTACCAATTGATTACCAAAACCCAACTCTTTAAAAGGCAAATTGTCGATGATGACCTCTGACCCATCTGCCATTGTTCCCCTGAAACTATCGAACATGCCCTTAGGGACTGTTAATCTGCCGCCCACTGCTGTTCTTGCATCGGCATCCCCACCAAGGCCATCCCCTCCTTTTCCCTTGATCTCCACTCTTGATTCCAATCTAACTGTCAATCACTCGAAGTCCACCCTTCCGTGCTCATGTAGGCAACCCTGTTTCCTTTTGTGTGTTGGTCCATTTGGTTGCTTCGCAACTTAGTCTGTTTTCATACTATCCCAACCCCTTTCAGAGCTTTGTAGGTGATAGCTAAAGCATTGGAATGGCAACACGTGTCCGACAAAGGGAAGCCTAACTTAACACCAACCTGTCTCTCTATTAGCTGGCAACCCCCTCACTTTGGTACTTTCAAACTCAACACTAATGGTGGGGCTAAGGGAAATCCTGGTTTGGCCAGTGGTGGTGGTGTCATTCGTGACTGGATGGGTTACTGGGTCACTGGTTTTGCTAGGAATATTGGCATCGCTTCGGCAATGGAGGTAGAACTTTGGGCTCTTAGAAATGGTTTGAAGCTGGATATGGACTGGAGATTGCCTAGTCTGTGCATGGAATCGAAAGCAAAGGTGGTGATCAACGTAGTCATGCAAGAACCTTCTTCACATTATCACTTCAGTAATTATATATGTGATTGCAGGTACCTCATGAGGCAGCTCGGGATCACGAAGATTGATCACATCTATTAGGAAGCCAACAAATGCGAGGATGCTCTAACTAACCATGGCAGCCAGGTCTTAGTAGGATTTCATGTTTTTCGTTCTACTCCCTCCTTTTTAGTTAAGCATTTGTATAATGATGAACATGGGGCTGTTTAACCCCGACTTGTAACTTCAGTACCTCTTTAATTTTATGCTAGTTCTCTTTTACCATAAAAAAAATAAATAAATAATAGTGGATATGAATTTAGCATATTAATTAGTGTTCTTAACATTACTGATATTACAATATAACTAACATAACCACAATTCTCCAAATCAAACAAAGTGCTATTTCACTAGTTTGTGAAAACCCAATAACGCCATTGAACTTTTATTTAGTACTAGTAATTCTTGTTGGTAATTTTAGATCAATAATGCTAGGGATTATGAAAAATATATCATGAAATCTATCATGAAGATTTTTCATCCCTTGATTAGTGTGTGGTGTTTTATTATGGTGGTGTTTGGGAAGTTTATGGATTGGTTTTTTTTTTTTTTTGATTTTTTTACACTAAAAGACAAACTTTTTGCAAAATAAAAAAAAAAAAAAAAAAAAATCCAAACAAAATATCACATCCAACCCCATAATCATTTCACTTTTTCTCTCACAAACATCACATCCAACCACAAAAAAATCCAACTATCTTCCCAAACACCAAAATTTTTTTATCCAATAATATCCTATAACTAAAAAAAACCTACATAAAAACCCACTTTCCAAACACCCACTATATGGGTAATCCAAATGTGGAGAATCTTTCATGATCATCTTCATGATATTTTTTTTCATGATCCCGTTTTAGATAGATAGGTAGATAGATCTATCACTAGATTCCTCTCTTTCACCTCTTGAACATACCAACAAAATCAGCAAAGCGAGAACAAACATACAAAGCATCACTGTGCTCTTTCACAACAGTAATAGAAGTGAAGTGGGTAAAAATTAATCAAGTCTTGGTGCTAGGCCCAATGCGATGCTCACTCCGAGGTGGAGCCAGGTTGGACCTCGGCCCTATAGTGAACACTTGCTCCGAAGC
>JAXFYN010000465.1:0-77469 GCA_036172215.1 Camellia granthamiana
TCTTAAATAAAATTTTGGGAAAATTAGTCTTAAGTCCCTCTCTCATTTTTAGTAATGAAAGAGATCCACAATATTATTTAACGATGTCTAAGGTCCCTCAATTCCAAACCTATATATCACAGAGAAATTTGTGTCTTCTGAATGTTGCTTCATTTTGCTTCTACTGCCCATTTGTATGTATGTATAGAGAGAGAGATTAGGGTTTCTTCTACGAACGAATTTGACAAATCAGGTCACCGGTGACATGGTGGTCGACATTGGCTGGCCCATGGTGACATCTCTCCCGTCGTAGAGCTAGCCAAGAAACTCACACACAGAAACTTCCACATATATCTTTGTTCTACACCAATCAATCTCAGTTCCATCAAGAAACGAATCACCGAAAACAACCCTCACTCCATTGAATTAGTAAAAATCCACCTTCCATCCTCCCTTGATCTTCCTCCTCACTACCACACCACCAATGGCCTCCCAACCCATCCCATCCCTATCCTCAAAGCAGCCTTTGATATGGCAATCCCAAGCTTCTCCAATATCCTCAACATACTAACCCCAAATTTGGTTATTTATGACTTCAACTTGCCTTGGGCACCAACCATTGCTTCCTTCTATGGCATTCCTGCGGTTGATTTCATACCTACTGGAGCTGCGATGACTTCTTCCACCCTTCACATGGTCACGAAACGCAGTGGTGTTGAATTCCCATTTCCGAAAATTCAGCTTCAGGGATTCCATGAAACCCGGTTTCGCAATTTGATCATCAAGGCTTTTGCAAACAAAGACAAAAACAAAGAAGAGGGTGTTGTAGATGCCATGAAACGATCTCTCTCTCTCTCTCTCTCTCTCTCTCTCTCTCTGTGCATATATATGTATACATCAATATGTCTTTATTTATATACATGGAGGAGGTGTGAAGGAGTGGTTCAGAGAAATTATTTTTTAATTTTCTATGTGGTGTTTAATTTTTTTTGCCTTGTTTAATTTTCTCCGTGATATTCAATTTTCTCTGGATTTCTCTGATTTGAATCCAAAGAAATTCTTTGGAAGTCCAGAATTTGAATGTGATCTTGCTGAGGAGATTTGGAGGAAAAGCTAGGCTGTGTAATTTATGGGAATGGGAAAGAAATTGCAACTTTGTTGATTGTTGTTTAAGGTGCCACTCAACTCGTCACTCTCCCAGTAGTTCACATTGATGGATGGTGGATATGTAATTCAAGCCATTGTTGCCAATGGAAAATCTCTCTTGTTGTTACTATATTGAATAGGAGGAAAATAATGGTGTAAAGATGTCAAAACTTGTACTGTATTTTATATGGCAAAGATGTCAAATTTCTCTACATTTTCTCTGATTGTGATAATTGTTCGTGAATTTTCTCTGGCTGAAGAGAATTTCTCTGGTTTGAACTCAGAGAAATTTCAATTTTCTCTAGTTTGAGCCCAGAGAAATTCTCTGTTCAAATTTCTCTGGTAGGTCTTTCGTTGTTCAAATTTCTCTAGTATTGGATTTTCTCTACATTAGCGATTTTTTCAACAAAATCGAAATTTCTCTAGAGAGAAACAGAGAATTTCGCTGGGTTTAAAATCTACTTTCAACTCTAAATTGATTGTTCTTATTGCATTTATGGTTCTATCTTTGAATTTTCTCTGCAATAGAGGTTTTTTCAACAAAATTGAAAATTTTCTCTCTGGAGCCAATGTGTGAACCATGGAACACATTTTGCCTGAGGTTTATGATTTTCAACCAGAAAAGATTGTGAGGGGGAATTTCTCTGGGTTGAAAAGGGAGATTTTCTCTGGTTTGAGTGATTTTCTCTGGGGTGGAGGTGAGATTTTCTCTGGTTTTGAAGAATTTCTTTGGGTTGATGTGAATTTCTATGAGATTTTCTCTGTAAATTTTGTTCAAGTTGGAGTTTCAAAAATTAACAATTTTGTTCAAGTTTGGAGATGATGAGAGTGGTGATTGTTTACTCAAAGATTCTGGGGGTTTATGCAGATTATATGTGAATTTTCTATGGATTTAGTTACTGTGTGAATTTTCTCTGGATTTGGCTGTTGTGTGAATTTTCTCTGGATTTAATTACTGTGCAAA
This sequence comes from Camellia granthamiana, assembly GCA_036172215.1. Classification (NCBI taxonomy): domain Eukaryota; kingdom Viridiplantae; phylum Streptophyta; class Magnoliopsida; order Ericales; family Theaceae; genus Camellia; species Camellia granthamiana. The sequence continues at coordinate 2,090 of JAXFYN010000465.1, forward strand.
TTTTCTCTGGAAAACTCGGGATGTGTTGGTTTCTTTTTGATATTTGGTTGCTTCAGTTTCTCTATTAATTTGTTTACTTGCTCAGATAGTGGAAGGGAAAAAAAAAATTGAAAAATGTGATTTTGAATGGATTTTTTCTGGTTTGATAATGATTAGGTATATATTGATCTTGAGATTCCGTTTTGATCAATTTTCTCTGCTTGAGTCAAAACACAAATTTCTCTGGAGAGAAAATCTCTAGGAGGTCCAGAGAAATTCTCTGGGAAGTCCAGAGAAATTTTTATAATTTTTCTGAAGAGAATTTTTCTAGGTCGAATTTTCTCTGAATCGATGTTGAGGGACCTTAAACATTATAAAAATATTATGTGTCTTTTATGTTATCACTACGCCAAAACAGGGCATTAACGGCGATTTTTTTAACGGTGGTAATGAAAACCGCCGTTAAAGGTACTATTAACGGTGGTAACGAAAACCGCCGTTAATACCGCCGTTAATTTATCATTAACGGCGGTTTCGTTACCGCCGTTAAAAAAACCGCCACTAAAGTGTCTTTAACAACGGTAATAAAACCCTCTATTAACGGCGGTAACAAAACCGCCGCTAATGCCTGCCTTTAACGGCGGTAAAAAACCGCCGCTAATGCCCAATCATTACCGCCGTTAATGACGGCGGTCTTTGCCGGCGGAGCTCCGGCGAAACTCCGGCGTGCTCCGGTGAAACCATCTACAATAAAGTAAAAGTAATGTTTAAATATTTATTTAGGGAATATTTTTCATGAAGAGTGGCTATGGCAGAGTTGTTGGTGTGGGTGGATGAGAGGTCTTGGGTTCAAAACTTGGGGAGTGCAAGAAGAAAGAATTATTTTTTGAAAAATTTGAACCTATTTACGGCGGTAAAAAACCGCTGTTTTTGGTCCTATATTACCGCCGTTTTTGGTCGACTTTTAACAACGGTAATTTACCTTTTTACGACGGTTGTACTTTTTCCGACATGCGCATAAACGGCAGTAACGAAACCGCCGTTAATACCGCCGTTAAAGGTTTTAACGGCGGTTTTACAGCCTTTAACGGCGGTAAAAAACCGCCGCTAAAGCCCAATTTTGACGTAGTGTATAAAATCTTAATACTAGAGACCTTAAAAAAAAATCCCCTAAAATTTTACAAGGGTGCCCAAGTTAGCCCAATTAACTCAAGGAAGCGGTTAGGGCATTCGCCATTTAAGTTGAAGCACATAGAACTAATTACTTATTTATTAGTAATAATATTCACACTTCACTTCAGTTAAAACAGGATAATTATACCTTCTTTTTTATTTAAAAAAAAAAAAACGAAAATTAAGCGTGCTACAGTTTTTGCTTATTTCAATACATTTTTCATTAAATTTCTGACCTTTTAACTTTTTTATTTATGTTCAAAATAATCTTCATATTAATTTTAATATTAAATAATAACTTATGAGTAATATTATATTTGCTTGTTTCCACTTTTCAAAAAACATTTTTCAGAAAATTTTACTTTCTTATTGTTCGTGTTTTTTTGTTTTTACTGAATTTTTTTAATATTTTAAGCAATTTTTTTACTTTTTAGATACCCCTAACATAAATACATCTAAAAAGTAAAAAAATTGTAAAAAAAATCTTTTAAAAATTCATTAAATACCAAAAATACAAAAAAAATACAAGAATTCAGTACATTTTTTATATTTTTATGTATTTATTAATTTTTTAAAATATTTTTTCACAAATTTTTTACTTTTTAGATACATCTAAGTAAGGTACATGTAAAAAAGTAAAAAAAATGTTTAAAATTTAAAAAATATTCACTAAAAACAAAAAAATACGAAAATCAAAAAAGTCAGTGTTCAAAAAACTTAATCCAGAAAACTCAAACCAAATACACTTATAGCGATCCCGGGTTTACCCCTTGTGGTACTGTGATCCGGACATGTGTCCGTGGATGTTAGTAGTTGAGTATTGTCTTGTTTACATCCTTTCCTACTTTGTATTTGAGTTATAGGATGTATTGGGCAGGTTTGTTACAGGTTGGTTGTGTTTGGGAACCAAGTGTTGCTGCCCAGAATTTTTGGTCTTCGCTCGAGCGAGCTGTTATTCGCTCGAGCGAGCTTCTGTTTTTGGTTGGTCGCTCGAGCGAGGGTTTGGTCGCTCGAGCGAGAGTTGGTTTTTGTGTCTGGTGGCTCGAGCCAGAGTGGCTTCGCTCGAGCGAGCGATTGCGTCTGGCTCAGACCTGAAAGTTGCATTTCTTGGCTCGAGCGAGCTTTTCTTCGCTTGAGCGATCTGGTTCGTTCTTCGCTCGAGCGAGCGGTTCTTCGCTCGAGCGAGCGTCGTGTTGCAAATCGGAAGATTTGAACTGTTGGCTCGAGCGAGCGTGTCTTCGCTCGAGCGAGGGCAGTTTCTTGTGTCTGGTCGCTCGAGCGACCAAGGATTCGCTCGAGCGAGCCTGTTTATATCAGCTAGCAGCAGCCGACTCAAACACCACTTTTTCAAAACTTTTCATCTAAAATTTGAGACTCTCTCTCTCTAAACTTACTCTCTCTCTAAGGTTTGATCTACCTAGGGTGATTTCCTACCCTAAGTCCTTTGTTAAAAAGATAGAGGGTGACTTGGGCTTCGATTTAATCTGAAAATATTTGGTTTTGGAGCAAGTTGGGTGTTGGGTCTTCATCTCCTTTGAGCTCAAACTTTGAGGTAGGGATATCCTACTCCTCTTTATGGATTTTGTCTTTTAATTTTAGCATTTTGATGTGTTGGAAGTTGTTGTATAATTTTGAGAAAGCTTTGGGCCTTTGTGTAATTTTACAAAAGTTGGGGTTTTATTTATAATGAACCTAGAGGCATGTTTGGTGTAGAAACATGGGATTAATGTTGAAATAGTGATGGAAAATGGAACCTAAGGGTTGTAATGTTAATTATGGAAAATGTCCTAATTACATTGATTAATCAATTGGGATAATTAATTGTAAGAAATGAGGAATTGAAATGTTGATTTTATATCCATTTGTTGCATTTATTTTCTGTATAGAAATAACTGCTTTGGGCTATCGGTGGAGGATAGTCTTGATTGTTGTAGACAATGCATGATGATTAGGCAAACTAAAACTGATCATTGAAGTGCGTCATTGAGTGTGACGGTTGAAGGAATGCATTAAATTTATGTATTGATTGATGTGTATAATAATTGTTTATATGCATTGTGTGATTGTGTTGGAGGAGATAGGGGATGTACTCCACGGTTTAGGGGAAGATAGGGGATGGACCTCTAAATCGGACGTTGTTTGGGAGAAGATAGGGGATGGACTCCAGAGATATAGCTCATATGCTTATCTAGTGATGTGTTGACACAGCTCTTATGCTTGTCTTTGGAAGTATTGATATAGCTAGTATGCTTGTCTTTTGTGAAATGGGAAATTGTTGGACATGAGTTACTGTCCCACATGAGTTGTTGGCCAGGTTCTGAGCCATGGTTATAAATTGAGAATTTGTAAGGAAATGGGGAATGAAAATGTAAAGTGTTGGCCACCTATCAACTGCTAATCTTTTAGTCATTATTCATAACTGGTTTAGTGTATTTCTACTGGGCTGTGGCTCACCCTATATGGGAACATCATTTTCAGGTACAGGTAGCATGCCACCTCCAAGGACATAGCTTGGGAGGCTAGGGGCGGGAAGACTTTTTGTTGTCTTTTTTTTTTTTGTGTATTACATGTAAATTCAAGCCAAGGGCTTAATGTGTAAATGAGTTAGTACTCTACTTTTTGTAACCAAGTGTTAACTTGGAAAGCTGTAAGCCCTTAGGGCATTTGCTTTTGTTGTTAACATGTAATACTTTTGTAATGAAACTCTGTTAATGGAAGAATGTGGATATTTTATATATCAATGCATATCTATATTGTTGGGTTTTATGTTGTTATTTTGAGGGCGTTACAACTTGGTATCAGAGCGTACCGGGTTCGAATACTTTGGGTACATGGGAAGTGATTAGAATCACAATGGGTTTGTCTCGCTTGAAAGAGACTTAGGTGTAAAGTCATTTGCCATGTGTTTAAATTGATAACATGCTTATGTGATTATTTGGGTATGGGATTTAATTTTTAGGATGTTGATTGGATCTTTGGGTTTCTGGGAGTCTTGTTGGAAAAGCACTTGATCAATGCTGTTTCTAACCGGAACTCTAGTAACGCCACAGGACTATCACTATCCGGAAATGAAATTCGTAAGTGCTTATGTGTTTATGTGCTTACGTGGAATGAATTACAGTTGTCCATGCATTAGGACGCGAGTGTTTAGTTTCGGCACATTTTCTTTTAAATGTGCTAATGGTTCTTTGTTTCCTTTATTAGGATGTCAGGACGGGGACGAGGACGTGGTAGGCGTGGTAGGCCGGGTAGGCAGGAGGTGCCTGTGCCAGAGGAGATTCTGGCTGTGCAGGAGGGGATTGGTCAGGCCAATGTGGCCGAGCCAGTAGGCCAGCAGGCTATGGGCGCTTTAGCCCGAGAGATAGCAGGGGCATTCAGGGAATCAGTAGGTATTCTCAGAGCTGAGAATCAGGCTCAGGTTGTTGTTGCGGATGCAGGACCCTCCTTTCTGAAGAGGGAGTTTTTCCGGTCTAATCCAGATGAATTTGTAGGTGACCCTAAAGAGCCGCTTAAAGCAGATGAATGGCTCGAACAGACAACGAAGACGTTTGAGATGCTTGGCATCGAAGACGAGGGGTTAAAGGTGACCTTGGCATCTTTCCAGCTGAAAGGGGATGCAGGTGTAGACACCCCATTTTTGACCATCCTCAAGACTTGGACGTCACCGTTGGAGCACTCGGTGATTATCCATGTTTGCGTTCGTTTGGAGTTCCCGGAGTTCTCGGCTCGCGCGCCTTGCCTCAGGACTTCCGAACTCGACCGTTTGTGTTTGGTTTTGCACCAAACACTTGTGTTTTGCCTTGGAAGGGCAGGGAATGCTTTGTGAGGCATCCCCACACACCACCGGCACTGGCTAGAGGCCACCGGCTGGCTAGTGTTTCCATCGGCACTTTATTGTGCCGACCGGCACTCTTTTGTGCCGACCGGCACTAAGTTTTGCCAAAATGGCACTCTTTGCCGGCCGGACACTGTGCAGTTGCTTTATGAGATATTTTCAGACAGCTGTATAGTTTTGGTTCCCCTCCATACACGTGTATGGAGGGATGACCCTCTTAGTTAGCTTAGCTTGTAAGCTTTGCAAGCTTTGCTTGCCTATAAGAGGACCACTCCTCTTCTTGGCTTAGGGTTACAAAATTTTAGACATTTTAGACAGACCAAGCTCTGGTTTTTAGGGTTAGAATAGATACACATCCTATCTCTCTTCTTCCCTCTTGTTTTGTACACTAGGTGTTTGTGTCTTACTATTGCTCACCAACACCTAGTGTTTCACCTTCCTCTTGGAACTGAGGTGCTAAGGGCTTGTTCTTGGTGTTCTTGGCTGGTTTGAAGCTTAAAGAGGTATCAAGGTTACCATTGTTGGAGTTGATCATCAAGGGTAAGAAACTACCCATTTTTCCCCATTCTTGCATTCCATTTTTGCCTAGTTTAAAACAGTTTTTGTGCTTAGTCTATAACACATAAAAGTTCTGTTTTTTAAGCCTCTTTATTGTTTATTAAGAGTGCTTGGTGGTTTGGGTAGGTTTGACCACCCTTAGGCCTTGAAAAGGCCACTTTTGGTGCTATTTTGCGAGAGATTCGAGACCTTGGTGCTTGGGCCTCTTCACCACTGAAATCTTGAGGGATTTCAGTGGTGAAGATGGTGCCTTGAGGTCCCAAGAAGGAGAGGGCCACCCCCTCTCCTTGATGTCCTTTTTTTTTTTTTGATCAGCAAAGAAAAATTTCATTAACCAGTATGAAATTAAAAGTACAGGAAGATGAGATGCATTGAGAGAGATTCGGAAGTATAAAAATACCCCTACTACTGCTACTCGTATCCATACAACCAACCCCTAAGCCTCTCGATTTTTTAAATTATAAAGTTAAGAAGAACTTAACTAGAAAATTAAAATACATAAAGCCCCTCATAAAAACCCACAAAAACACCCAAACCAAACTAAAGAAACAAAACAAGACCACAACACAGCTGCTAAATCAAACTAAAAAGAAACAAACTAAACTAAACCACCCAAGCAGCCCCCACGTCCAATCTGCCAAGACCCACGGCACAGCAGCTACAACTCCCCATGCCTCACGCCTCTGCTGCAACAACAGCTACAACTCCCCACGTCCCAGCTACTACAACAACCCACGCCTCCCAACTCCCAATGCCCACTCCGGCCGAGAAAACACCATCGCCACCACCGGGAAGAAACTAAAACTCCACTGCTCAACTCCAACGGGAAAGAAAACTTCAACTCCTTTGCCAAACTCCCAAAGCCCACACCATGCTGCTAGGTCTTCCATCTCACACTCTGCTACACCTCCATTACTCAACTCCCCCGGGAAGAAAACTTCAACTCCTTTGCCAAACTCCCAAGGCCCACACCATGCTGCTATGACTTCCAACTCACGCTCTGCTACACCTCCACTGCTCAACTCCACCGGGAAGAAAACTTCAACTCCTCCGCCAAACTCCCAAAGCCCACACCAAGCTGCTACTACTCCTCACCCTGAAACAAAACAGGTCTTCCATCTCACACTCTGCGAAACACCAAACCAACAGGTCTTCCATCTCACGTTGCGGATCCGCACACCCACCGAACACCGACCACCCGCTGGGACACTTCCAAACAAAAGGTAGAAACTTCACCCCTCAAACTCTCACTCGAGGAGGAGCGCACGAGTGACAACCGGACAGAACTGGATCGCCTACGATCCCTTAGTTACCGCCCAAAAAACACACCCCTCAAACTCCTGCTCGCCAAAGAGCGCACGAGCGAAATACTAGGACGCCCCTACTGAATCATCTATTCCGGCAAGGTGGAAACACATGAGAACAAAACTGATGGCAAGACCTGGACACACCAAACTCTCCCGCAACAACGAGACACACCTAGGTGGGTAGAAACGGGGGACTCAAGTTTATTGAAAAGAAAACTAACAAGACAAAGGAAAGAACAAGCTAGGCCAGCCGACCACCATAGCCAAAGGCGGCGGCCAGCCGGCCCAAAAGAGAGGCCGGAGAAAGAGGTTTTAGAGAAAGGAAAAGAGAGGTTTTAGAGAGAGAGTGAAAACCCTCTCCTTGATGTCCTTGAAAAGGGTAAGATTTGGCCTCTTAAGGGAGCATAGTTTTGATTGTTTGTTGAGCATGTCTTGGCTGCATTTTATGTTTATTATGCCCTAATATGACATTGCTAAGTATTGGTTTTAGCACTCCTTGCATGCTTTGCATAGTTGCTTTGTAATGCCTTAATAGTCCCTTAACATGCCTAGGTTGTTAGCCCTAGTTTGAGCATGTTTTAGGCCTAGATCCATGAAGTGTATATGCTTATTTTGCCATGTTTTAGGTCTGTCCTAAGTCATTTTGGTCAATCTTAGCATGTATCTTGTAGCTCCTTTGCATTTTAGGCTTGCTAGCCTTCGAGTATGCATGTGTAGCATGTGTTGCTTACCTCATTTTGATGGTTTGGAACCATTTGGCATGTCATTTCAGTCCATTTAGCATGATTGTTTGATTGCCTTGCATGCCTCTTTAATGCTTTAAAAGCATGTGTTGAATGCTCCATGTTTTGGTCATGTTGCATGCCTTTGATTTCAAGCCTCTTAGATGCCATCTAAGTAGTCTTTTGGCTTTAGTTTTATGTGTTAAAACTCTGTTTTCAGTTGGTTAAGTATTGCCATGTGTGGTTGTACTATGTGTAGTTCAAAGCCTCATTGGTGAACCTCAAGTACTTGGGCCATTTGTTGCATGTTTAGCCTACTTTGTTGCATGATTTGGCATCATGTTTTGCATGATTTTCAGAGCTTTATATGCATGCTAGTAGTCCATGTTTAACTCATTTCAAGTGTGCTTGAATGTTGCTTATTATGCTTAAGTGTTGGTGCCTTAACTTGTGCATGTGTGCATGTGTGTTTGGCCCTCATGATTTAGCATCTTGGCCAATAGTTTTAGGCCTATTTGGAGCTGCCTAATCCATGTTTGAGTTCACCCCCTTGCTTAGTTCGTATGCTTCCTTGCTTAGGTTGTGCACCTAGCATGTTTTTGCTTGCTTGCATTGCCCATTTTGCATACTAGTTGACATGTCTAGGATTGCACCATATTGGCATGCATGCTAAGCCTCTTGAAGTGAGTGTGATAGAGGTTTAGCACCCTTGTTTGTTTGTTTGCATTGCATGTATTTGAAATCAAAATTGCACCCTTGGTTCTTTGGGCCATCATGCATCGAAATGCGTGATTGGTGGTCCGAGAACCGAGGCACATCTTCCTTTGAGTCAAAAACATGATAAGGAGTGTGTTTGGTGCATACATGCTTTGAATTACATTGCCATGCAAGTTGTGTCCTCTGCTGTTGTGAGTTGCAGGTTCTGCAGGCATTTTGTGCCGACCGGCACTGTTTAGTGCCGACCGGCAGTATACTGGCAGCCGATGGATGAATTCAGTGCCGGTAGCCACATCCTTCAGCCGGTGGTGTTCTACCCCAGCCGGTGGTGATCTCCAGTGTCCAGGGAAGTATTCCTGAAGTTTTGGCAGTCTTCGGAGGAGGAAAGCAGGGAAAACAGAGAAAACCATGCATGGCAGTGCGATTCCGAGCGAGTCCCGGGTGCGTGGTGCATCTTGCCCTCTTCCCGAGGCTTTTACTGCTTTAATTAACTTAGTTAATTTGTTAATTAATTTAGTGAATTTATAATATTTAATTAGCTTGTGTAGTTAATTAATTTGTAATATTTATTCGGCCCCTCCGAGCGAGGGCAAATCTGTAATAAGTGTGGGTGAGTGGTGTGTATGTCTTCCAACCCCCACTTCTTTCTCCCTTTTATTTACCTGCTTTGATGGTAGATTAGGGCACGTTTATTCTAGCATGCCTTATGCTATGCATGCGTGCATTCATGCATTTGTTCACATACATCGGGCTCGGCACATCACGCTAACCGCATTGTATTTTCAATTCCAAATTGAATACGTGATATTTGCAGCATTCCACATGCCATTTTTAGGGTTAGCCGAGCCTATCCTAATTACATCTTGTATGCGATGCATTAGACACTCTAACATGAACTAGGGCATGCATGTTTGCTAACTAGTTTATTGTTTTGGCACGGAGTACGATGTAAGTATTTTTGCTTTAGCATACCGCATGCGTGTGAATGCTAACATGATAGTATGCTTACCATGCGGCTAAGTGCTTATGTGAGATAAACTGCTTGAATGCCTGTGGGTGGAGGTTAGATTGCCTGAGTCGGGAAAACTCATCGAAATCCGTGTTTTAGCCTACTTGCGAGTAGCAAATTCCAATGCATTTTCAAAACCAACGGATATGCAATGTTTATTCCCAAATTAGGCAATCTAGTCTATACTTGTTTGCTGCGCGCATAACATAGTAATTCTAGGCTAATAACTGGAATAAGAGCATGTAATGTTTTCAAAAACGGATATCACGGTTAGTAGAGGCCGGTCTTCAGACCGGACGAAAGGGGGTGCTCATAGCTGACCTTCCCCGATCGTACCCAAGCTCCCGAGCCAAGACCACTTTGGTGATGACGGACATGTGGCCTTCGGCACCGAGTCAGGGTTTCTTAAATTTCCCATTTAAATATTTAGGTGGCGACTCTGTAATCTGGCAAAGCAGTCCATGTTTGGCACTACTTTTCAAAAATCAGTTTTTCTTCAAAACGATTTGCCAGAGTTGGACTCTTTGGTTTAGATTTAGAACCGCAACGCAACAAAAAAGAGAGTCCGAACTGTAGCCGAGGTCCCCCGCGGGCGCTGTTACAGCGGGTCAGTGGTGGAAGTTCACCAAGGGTCGCATAGGAGCTACATGGGAGGCTTTTGTAAATGCTTTCCAGGAGAGGTTCTTATCTTCGGCGGTCAGGGAGAAGCTGCGAGATCAGTTCTGTCAGCTTAAGCAGAACAGTTTGTCAGTGGCCGAGTTTGAGGCCTCATTTACTAGCTTGTCCAGGTTTGCACCTGAGTTGGTGGCGTCTGAGGAACGCCGTTGCATTGAGTTTGAGAAGAAGTTGAGGCGTGGCCTCAAGCTGAGAGTTGTAGGGTCTATGATTCGGGATTATGGGCGTCTGGTGGATGCTGCAGCCCATACCGAGATCATGATGAAAGAGGAGGATGAGGAGAAACATGGAGGCTCCAAGAGGGGCCAAGAGGGCCAGGGTGATGGCAGGAAACAGAGGGGTTATAACCCTCAGCAGTCTCAGGGTGGAGTTTCTAGATCGACCTTTCTAGTGCCGAGTGCAGGCTCGGGGAGAGGCAATCAGGGAGAGTTCACTTGTTACAAGTGTGGCCAGTTGGGTCACAAGGCTTCGGTTTGCCCGCTGAAGGGCGGAGGTCAGAGAGCTGCATCTTCTTCAGCCAGACCGCAGAGTCAGAGTTTGGGCAGGGGGCAGCCCTTGTCTTGTTATCAGTGTGGACAGCCTGGGCACCTGAAGAGGTTTTGCCCATAGTTGAGTGCCACTTCAGGAGCGTCTGGTTCTAGACAGACGCAGGGTTTTCAGCCAGCTCAGTCTGTGCAGGCCTCGAGGGCCAATCCGGGGGCTTCGTCGTCCCAGTCAGTGTAGCAGTCGTATGCTCCTAGAGGTGAGCAGGTTGATCAGGGGCCTACAGGGCGCGCGTATGCTGTTACCGCGCAGGACCTAGTACCGGCTCCATCAGTAGTGAGAGGTACCTTTCTGTTTTGCAACTCGGTTGCTAGAGTGTTGATTGATACGGGTGCATCTCATTCTTTTGTATCTGCTGCATTTGCTTCTGTGTTGGAGTTGGAGTTAGCACTATTGGCATCTCCTATTTGTGTTGTGTCACCTATTGGGAGTGAGTTGATCTTGAAACACGGATGTAGAGGTTGTGATAATGAGGTCGCCGACCACCGGCTTCCGTTTCCATTTGTAGTTATGCCCATGAAGGGCTTTGATGTTATTTTGGGTATGGACTGGTTATCGTCATATCGGGCAGTTATTGATTGCTACCGCCAGAGGGTCACTTGTTGTACTGTGAGCGGGGAGTGTTTTCATTTCTTGGGAGACCGGGTTGGTAGTGTTGTGCCACCGGGGTATGATCTGCGAGGGCGGAGTGAGCTTAGTGGTTTACTTGCTAGCTTTGAGAGTGGTGAGGGTGACGAGACCCAGGTTGTGTTGCCGAGGGTAGTTTGTGAGTACTCGGATGTTTTTCCCGAGGATCTTGTTGATTTGCCACCTCACCGAGAGACAGAGTTCTCTATTGATTTAGTGCCCGGCACGGCGCCGATTTCTATGGCACCTTATCGTTTTGCCCCAGCAGAGTTGATTGAGTTGAAAGTTCAGCTCCAGGAATTGCTAGATAAGGGCTTCATTCGCCCTAGTGTTTCGCCGTGGGGAGCACCGGCCCTCTTTGCTAAAAAGAAAGATGGTGCCTTGAGATTGTGTATCGATTATCGGAAGTTAAATCGGGCTACGGTTAAGAATAAGTACCCTATGCCCCGTATAGATGATTTGTTTGACCAGTTGAAGGGTTCCCGTTGTTTCTCTAAGATAGACTTGAGATCGGGTTACCACCAATTGAGGGTCAGGGAGGAGGACATTCCGAAGACGGCATTCCGTACGCGGTATGGCCATTATGAGTTTCTGGTAATGCCGTTTGGGCTTACCAACGCACCAGCAGTCTTTATGGACTTGATGAACCGGATCTTCCGGGAATTCTTGGATCGTTTTGTAGTCGTTTTTGTGGACAACATCCTTATCTATTCACCTTCAGAGGAGGAGCACGAGGCACACTTGAGAGTGGTGCTTGAGTTACTTAGAGCCCATAGGCTGTATGCCAAGTTTGGGAAGTGTGAGTTCTGGCTAGGAGAAGTCAAGTTCTTAGGCCATGTGGTTTTCAGAGAAGGGGTGTCTGTTGATACATCCAAGACTGAGGCAGTGCAAGATTGGGCACAGCCTAAGAGTGTGTTTGAGATCCGCAGTTTTCTGGGATTAGCTGGGTATTACCGTCGGTTTGTGAAAGATTTCTCCAGGTTAGCTTCACCGTTGACTAGATTGACTCGGCAGGGAGTCAAATTTGTATGGAGTGAGACTTGTGAAAAGTCGTTTCAAGAGTTGAAAGTTAGATTGACCACCGCTCCAATTTTGATTATTCCGGAGAGGGGGTTGGGTTACGCAGTCTATTGTGATGCCTCAAGAGAGGGTTTGGGTTGTGTGTTGATGCAGGAGGGGAAAGTGGTAGCTTATGGCTCACGTCAGTTGAAAATTCACGAGAAGAATTACCCTACGCATGACCTAGAGTTAGCAGCTGTGATTTTTGCCTTGAAAATCTGGAGGCACTACCTTTATGGTGAGAGATTCGAGGTGTTCTCGGATCACAAGAGTCTGAAATATCTGTTTTCACAGAAAGCTTGAATTTGAGGCAGAGGAGGTGGATGGAGTTTATTGAGGATTATGACTTCGAGTTGCACTATCACCCAGGGAAGGCCAATGTTGTGGCCGATGCCCTTAGCAGAAAATCCATTAGTGATATAACTTGTATAGCCATCCGGGAGTGGGAGATGTTGGGGGCAATTGGCGAGTTTGATTTGCTTCTGGGCGAATCCGTTGAGGCTGCGGCCTTGTTTTCAGTTGTTGCGCAGCCTACACTTGTGACTCGAGTGTTAGAGGCACAGAGAGGTGACCTTGAGGTAGAATCCCTCCGAGAGAAGATCTCCAGTGGGAAGGTTGAGAAGGGTCTGACGGTGTATCCCGACCAGAGTGTGAGATACCGAGACGGTTTGTTTGTGCCGGAGTCTTGCCGAGAGGAAGTACTCCGAGAGTTTCATCATTCGCGCCTTGCGGTACATCCGGGAGGTACTAAGATGTATCAGGATTTAGGTCGCCAGTTCTGGTGGCGGGGTATGAAGAGAGATGTGGCAGTTTTCGTGTCTAAGTGCTTTACTTGTCAGCAAGTGAAGGCCGAACATCAGAGGCCAGTGGGTTTGTTGCAACCCTTGCCTATTGCCGTGTGGAAGTGGGAGCATGTCACTATGGACTTCGTTGTAGGTCTTCCGAGGACTCAGCGGGGTAGTGATGCTATTTGGGTGGTTGTAGACCGGTTGACTAAGTCGGCGTACTTCATTCCTATGCGCGTGAGAGATTCGGTAGATCATCTTGCCGACTTGTATATTCGGGACATAGTGAGGTTGCACGGGGTCCCAGTGACGATTGTCTCAGATAAAGACCCTCGTTTTACTGCCAGGTTGTGGCAGAGTTTGCAGAGTGCCTTGGGTACTAAGTTGACCTTTAGTACAGCGTATCATCCTCAGACTGATGGGCAGTCCGAGCGTACCATTCAGATCCTTGAGGATATGCTTCGGGGTTGTGTCCTTGATTTCAGTGGGACGTGGGAGAGGCACTTACCATTGGTGGAGTTTGCCTACAACAACAGTTTTCAGTCTAGCATCGGTATGGCACCGTTTGAGGCCTTGTATGGCCGATCGTGTAGGTCTCCAGTTTGTTGGGCCGAGGTGGGTGATGCACCTCTGTTGGGTCCGGAGTTGGTTAGGGAGACGACGGAGAAAGTTGAGCTTATCCGTAGGAGGCTTGTTACAGCCCAGAGTCGTCAGAAATCTTATGCTGACCGTAGGAGGAGGCCGTTGGCGTTTGAGATGGGTGACCATGTCTTTCTGAAGATATCACCTAGGCGAGGTTTGATGAGGTTTGGGAAGAGTGGGAAGCTATTCCCTCGGTTTATTGGTCCTTTTGAGATCCTTGAGAGGATTGGCGAGGTTGCTTATCGGTTAGCTTTGCCACCACAGTTATCCGGAGTTCATGACGTGTTTCATGTGAGTATGCTTCGGAAGTATGAGCCGGATCCATCACATGTATTGGATTGGACCGACTTAGAGGTAGATGAGGATGCCTCGTATGAGGAGAGACCGGTTCGGGTCTTGGATAGGCGGGATCAAGTCCTGCGTGGCAAGACCATTCCTTTGGTAAAGGTTTTGTGGAAACATCACGGAGTGGAGGAGGCCACTTGGGAACGTGAGTTGGAGGTCCGAGAGAAATATCCGGACCTATTTGTGGATGTTTGAACATATGTTATATATTGTTGTATTGTTGAACTTTAAGATCATTAAATATGTCTTAAGTTATAAAACATTGTGAATGTTTTGGTTTGTGGAGGTATTGTAGAACTTACCTTGAATTGGAGGTTTGTATAACATTGCATATGTTGAATATATAGTAGAAATGGAAATGTATCATGATTATTGCTTATGATATGAATTATGAACCATGTATGTTGGAAATGGTTGAAATGGAAGGAAAATGCATGTTGGAATATATGTATTGTGAAATGCCTCTTGATAAGAGATGGGATGACTAGTAATGGGCCAAATTGTTTGATGTTGTGTTATAACATTGTTTAAAATAGAAAAAAAACTTGTTCTTAATTTCGGGGACGAAATTCTTTAAGGGGGGGAGGTTATAGCGATCCCGGGTTTACCCCTTGTGGTACTGTGATCCAGACATGTGTCCGTGGATGTTAGTAGTTGAGTATTGTCTTGTTTACATCCTTTCCTACTTTGTATTTGAGTTATAGGATGTATTGGGCAGGTTTGTTACAGGTTGGTTGTGTTTGGGAACCAAGTGTTGCTGCCCAGAATTTTGGGTCGTCGCTCGAGCGAGCTGTTATTCGCTCGAGCGAGCTTCTGTTTTTGGTTGGTCGCTCGAGCGAGGGTTTGGTCGCTCGAGCGAGAGTTGGTTTTTGTGTCTGGTGGCTCGAGCCAGAGTGGCTTCGCTCGAGCGAGCGATTGCGTCTGGCTCAGACCTGAAAGTTGAATTTCTTGGCTCGAGCGAGCTTTTCTTCGCTTGAGCGATCTGGTTCGTTCTTCGCTCGAGCGAGCGGTTCTTCGCTCGAGCGAGCGTCGTGTTGCAAATCGGAAGATTTGAACTGTTGGCTCGAGCGAGCGTGTCTTCGCTCGAGCGAGGGCAGTTTCTTGTGTCTGGTCGCTCGAGCGACCAAGGATTCGCTCAAGCGAGCCTGTTTATATCAGCTAGCAGCAGCCAACTCAAACACCACTTTTTCAAAACTTTTCATCTAAAATTTGAGACTTTCTCTCTCTAAACTTACTCTCTCTCTCTAAGGTTTGATCTACCTAGGGTGATTTCCTACCCTAAGTCCTTTGTTAAAAAGATAGAGGGTGACTTGGGCTTCGATTTAATCTGAAAATATTTGGTTTTGGAGCAAGTTGGGTGTTGGGTCTTCATCTCCTTTGAGCTCAAACTTTGAGGTAGGGATATCCTACTCCTCTTTATGGATTTTGTCTTTTAATTTTAGCATTTTGATGTGTTGGAAGTTGTTGTGTAATTTTGAGAAAGCTTTGGGCCTTTGTGTAATTTTACAAAAGTTGGGGTTTTATTTATTATGAACCTAGAGGCATGTTTGGTGTAGAAACATGGGATTAATGTTGAAATAGTGATGGAAAATGGAACCTAAGGGTTGTAATGTTAATTATGGAAAATGTCCTAATTACATTGATTAATCAATTGGGATAATTAATTGTAAAAATGAAGAATTGAAATGTTGATTTTATATCCATTTGTTGCATTTATTTTCTGTATAGAAATAACTGCTTTGGGCTATCGGTGGAGGATAGTCTTGATTGTTGTAGACAATGCATGATGATTAGGCAAACTAAAACTGATCATTGAAGTGTGTCATTGAGTGTGACGGTTGAAGGAATGCATTAAATTTATGTATTGATTGATGTGTATAATAATTGTTTATATGCATTGTGTGATTGTGTTGGAGGAGATAGGGGATGTACTCCACGGTTTAGGGGAAGATAGGGGATGGACCTCTAAATCGGACGTTGTTTGGGAGAAGATAGGGGATGGACTCCAGAGATATAGCTCATATGCTTATCTAGTGATGTGTTGACACAGCTCTTATGCTTGTCTTTGGAAGTATTGATATAGCTAGTATGCTTGTCTTTTGTGAAATGGGAAATTGTTGGACATGAGTTACTGTCCCACATGAGTTGTTGGCCAGGTTCTGAGCCATGGTTATAAATTGAGAATTTGTAAGGAAATGGGGAATGAAAATGTAAAGTGTTGGCCACCTATCAACTGCTAATCTTTTAGTCATTATTCATAACTGGTTTAGTGTATTTCTACTGGGCTGTGGCTCACCCTATATGGGAACATCATTTTCAGGTACAGGTAGCATGCCACCTCCAAGGACATAGCTTGGGAGGCTAGGGCGGGAAGACTTTTTGTTGTCTTTTTTTTTTTGGTGTATTACATGTAAATTCAAGCCAAGGGCTTAATGTGTAAATGAGTTAGTACTCTACTTTTTGTAACCAAGTGTTAACTTGGAAAGCTGTAAGCCCTTAGGGCATTTGCTTTTGTTGTTAACATGTAATACTTTTGTAATGAAACTCTGTTAATGGAAGAATGTGGATATTTTATATATCAATGCATATCTATATTGTTGGGTTTTATGTTGTTATTTTGAGGGCGTTACAACACTGATTAGTGTTTGCCTTTGTATAATTATTTGGAACAATTACACTAAGTGGTGGTGTCAGTAAAAATTAATTAATTATTAATAAAAATATTTATAATTTTAATTATTAATATTTTTCATATTTTTTAATTAATTTTCTTGACATCCATTGTTGTAACTTCCTCCAAATGGAAGGAGCCCACCTCAAACTCAGTGCTATACAGATTTTAAAAAACAAACTCCCTTATTGTTTTCCAATAATGATATAGGCCCCGAATAAACTACCGAGGAGATAGACCGAATGCCTATTTGGCATGTCCACGTAAATTATGCGAGATCTACTATTAATAAACGTCAAGATCCTCATGTGATGTGAATTGATGTTGATGTTGATGTTGATGCTACTCGTTTTCCTTAGCAGTGACAGTCCAAGTTAGAATAAAAACAAACAATTCATAGTATCAAAAAATAATGTTATAATTATTATATATAGAGAAATTTATTAGGAAAAAAAAATTTAAGCACTTTTTTCAAGTACTTATATTTTAATTAGTTTGTAACATATATTTATATTTCAATAGGACATATTATTTGGATATTTAGTTGTTATATGGCATGTGGGTTGACTTTTTGACATATTGGCTGTTTTAGCTTTGGTTAAAAAATTGGTTTGGGTTGGTTTTTTTTGACTTTTTTGACTTTTGTGATAGAAAAAATAAAGTGATTATAATTTGGATATAACATTTTGTTATTGACTTTTTAATTTATTTTCTTTTTTTGTGGCTAAATTAGGCCCAACCTATGAAGCCAAACGAAGCCTTAATTCACCAAATCTTAATTCTCAAGCCTTAATTGTAACTCGAGCTTGTCTGCCAAGCCCAATCCGAGTTAAATCCGAGTTGTCCAAATTGCCTAAATTGCACATAAATTTCAATTTTTTTTAGTGCAGCTATGCTAATTAATTTGTTAAAATTAGACTATTTACATTTTTTTAATATAAAATCGTTAATAACATCAAAATAAATAATTTATACAATGTAATAGAGATACCGTTATCACTACTAAAAAAATACTTTTTGCGACCGTTACAAGCCGTCACAAATAATAAAAAGACAGTCGCAAAAGACTTTTTGCGACGGCCCATGCGACAGCAAATAAGGGTCGCGAATGTGGGGGTGGCAAATACTTTTTGCGACCGCAAAATAGCAGTCGCAAACTATTTGCGACTGCCTCACCTAGTTATCACGACTGATATTTTGCGTCGCAAAAGAGTTTTAAAAAGGCCTTCAATGTATTAGCGACCATCTTCTTACCGTCGCAAAAAAAACCAAAAAAAAATACCTACAATCATATATATATACATGCAAATATTATATACAATAAACGTAAAGACATATTTGCAAAAATCTCAACATTCATGTATTATTTTCCATTTTAAAAAGGCCTACAATGAGAACTTTCGCTTTTGGACATCATAGGGCAACCCAAATCTAAACATTCAAAACAGATAATAAGTCTCTCGAAAGGGAAAAATATAAACATGCAGAGGATATTGCATTAGACAAATTGATTTCAACTGCTCCAATGAGGTCTTCCAAGTAGAATATGCTCCATGCTTAAGCACTTGCTGATGAGATACTTGGCTCAAAACTTAGCAGCAACCTTACCTGCAATTTAAAGGGTTTAGGAGAGTATCAATAATTAAATGTGCCAAATTATTATCACCGTATTTGTATGTACGTGCAGGGTTGAATACGCAAAAATAGTTCATTCATGGAAGAATTTTTCAAAGTTCGCAAAGCAACTTATAAATCTGCAGGGTAGAAAAATGTGGAGATAAAGGAACAACCTATATATATAATAGAAGATTAAGACTGCAACAGAAGTTCAGTCACAACTGAATAACATATTATGGGTTGTTCAAACAATAAATTTCCATATACTTGATGGCTTGAACTACCATTGCTCCCTGACGTATGAGGAATATTTTTTCAACCAGAAACTCATCAACTATAAACCCTGAGATGCGGATCATCAAAGGCACATTCTGTTCAAAATGGGAAAGGAGATGAGAGAAAAGAATATTCTAAAATATACAATTCATCAATTTAAATTACCAAGCCTCCCATTTCAAATCACACTGAACTTCCCATTAGAGAACTTGAATCTATTTGAAGAAAGATTGCAGAACCAAAAATTGCATTTCCTCCAATAAGGTTCTCAACCAGAGAAAGCATCATCAATTAAAATTTTAAATAATTTCTAAATTAAGCTTTGTGAAATGGTAATAGTGCCATCCATAAGGAACCAATCTACATACCTATCAAAAACATAAATAAATAAAGAACAAGCATGAAATGCAGCGAAGGACTACCTAAATCACCTACTGCCTAATTAGTTACTTAAATATTGAACTGCCAGAACATATGAGTGATAAAGCATAACAAATCCAAATTGCAAGCAAAACCTATTCATAAAATATGAAATCAAATAAGATCACCTTTCTCTGTATTAATAAATAACGATCCCCATAATAATAACAATTGTAGAATTGAACATTAGATTCTTACCTCCATGACCATAATAAACACCAAAGAACGATGTGGAAGCATCTAGATTAGGATATGCAGCAAGCTAAAAAAATGGAGGAAACAAAAAAAAAAGGAGTAAGAAACCAATGACAAAAATAAATAAAATACAAATTTGTAGTATTAAACCCAAATGATGGAGATAGTATCACACAACTTCCACAAGTAGGAATTTACCAATTCTAACCACAAAAAAATTAATTTGCAATAACATGGCAACTGGAATGAAGCCTCTACAACTATCATGACACTTCAAGGAAAGAACAAGACAAAATTATTGATTAGTTTAAAGTACCCATCTTCTCATTATATCAACAAGACTTGAGCCCTTCTTCCAAAAAATCAATGCATCAAAAATTTTAACAAAATATAGCCTATAGCGACTTATAATTTTGTACTAAAACTAGTTTTCAAACCCAATGGGTTTTCTCCCCAAGTTTCATAAATTTAACTTCTCTAACCATTCTAGATTGTTCTGTTGCCTATTACAGATGTCAACTCCTAACACATTTAAGTGATTACTTCTCTTGATATTTTGCACAATGATTTGTGACTAACAAGCACAAGATTAAGACATTCAACATTATGCACTACAAAATAATGATGCTCATCCAACAGAAAATACAATCTAAATATTTTCAGAACCCTCTCGCTTTCTCCTAACTATCAACTTTGTCTAGTTTCAAAACAAAAAAATAAAAATAAAAGAAAGAAATGAAATTCAACTTGGTCCATTATATATTTTAGATAAACAAAAAGTAGACAGATAATTAAACCTGCTGCTTTCACACAACAAAGTGAACATAGTTGATTAATAGAGATTGAGATTTCATTTAGAACTCATAGCATCTTCCATGGTCGCACGCTAACCTTGCATGGAGGATAAACCATATCTGATCCTACCATTCTCACCATCTTCAGAGAACTTTTCAGTTTTAGGAGTACTGAGGTATATACCCATCTTTAGCTGGAGTGAAAAACACTCAATTAGAAACCCAAAATGCCAACTGAGCCAATAGGGACCAAGTATTATTGTTGCACCCAAAATGCCAATCAGAGAAATGTATTTTGGACAATTTTATAACCAATCTTATCATTTAATTAATAAAATGACAAGTGTATTCATCATCATATTTACTAGTCTAATTGTTTGCATGATCAATCCATAGAATTAATGTTGAAAATAAATGTTCTTAAGAATTAAGAATGTGAGACATATACTTGGTACTTTATTACTCTTAAAGGCTCCTCCTAGTCACAAGATTACTGAGCGTGGTAATTCAAATAAGCTAGCACATGTTATGCTTGCTCAATTACGAGAGTGGCTAGTCTCAAAATTAATGTAGACAAATGTGTCATATTTGATGTTCTATTCAGATATTAGGCCATATGACTAGATTCTAAACCGAGGCATTTATAAGGATGTTGCTAATAGCATGATTTGCATATTTGTTGAGTGGAATCCACAAATTTACCATGGCTTCAAGCCCTATTTGCAAATTGAGAATTGAGAGCGGGAGAGCAGGACCACCCAAACAAACTTTGGGCCCTTGGCTGCACACAAATGCATTTAGGCTACAGGTACCTTTTCCAGCTCCATTATTCATATAAATGTAATGATTCCAGATTTTTGCCTTAGGAAATGTCCGTTGTGAAGTGGAAAGTCAGTTGTAAATGTTAAAACCGAAGTTTAATTTATAAGCAGTGAAGTGATGAGAAGAATTAGTTCAAACCCACCAAAACACAAACCCAAGATACCACCCTCATTCTGCGCCGCCTCTCATCCCCATCCCAAAAGGGTTTGATAGAGAGGTTACCAGTTACCTGGTTCTTGTGTCAAATTATCATGTCTCCCTATGAAATGGTTACCTCCACTATGTATGAACAGTTGACAGATATATTATACACACGAAAAAATAATTGATATGCAAGAAAGAATGAGTCTGGAAAACAATTCATAGCTAATAACATTTTCAGTTTTATTCGAATTACATGATATAGGCACTTTACCAAAACGGGCATAAGTTAAAAAACATTATAAATTAAACATATTAAATTTTTTTTTTTTTGGGGTTAAAAAAACTGCCAATATATAGAAAAAATACATATATTTACTTCCTGAAAAAAATACCATAAAGTGCACAGCTCATAAGAAAACATATAGAACCGTCTAGTTTACAAGGTAAAAAGTCTATTTCTCATCACGTAGCACAAATAAAAAACACATTCAAACGAGCCACATCGTTATTGCTCATACCCGCATTAGACACAAGAGTGAGACTTAAGGAACAATTAAAAAGAAAAGGGATCTAAATACCTTGTTTCTTTGTATGGCTGCCTTTCATGTATCTCATAAAACCTGTTTTCAAGAGAGTTTCATTATTAAAAAAAAAAAAAAAAAACACAACAACAACTATCATTATTTGTATTTGTCAAATTTATACCAAGAACAAATAACGAGCAACCTTTGAGCCAAAAGATCATGATAATGCAAGACAAGCCCAATTGAACTTTAGATTATGTAAATTGTTATTAAGATCTTAGTTTTTATTTAGTGTGTTCTGCTTGTCATGCATTTTTTAGTTTAAGCCACATTTATAGTCATCAAGAAATGATATTAAAGTCTTATCTTTTCATTCATTGATGACAAGAAGTCATAGAGGCAGCCTTGTTATTCTATTCTAGCAAGTTATTTATAATAAAAAATAAAAATCTCTTAGGGTCTCATCAAGCCTCAGTAGCGTTATCTTTTCTTTTCTTTTCTTTTTTTCTCTTCAATCTATTGTGTGTACCAAACAAGCCATCATGTGTTTTGGTCACTTTCTTCACTCTACCAATGCCCTATTGCCAGTATCTCAAATGTTTAAGTACTTGACTTTTTATCCTCTAGTTCATTAATTCTACTAGATCAATGAGCATTGAATGATAAATAGCAATTACTAACATAAAACACTAATAATAATCCAAGTAGAAATTGATTGAAAAGAAAAAAAAGTTGAAACAACAAAAACAGAGGACAAACAAAAAAAAATGGGCAAGAGAGCCCAAGGGAACTTACCAATTGCAAAACAGATACCCAATACAGCCTCCAACTCCCAATGAGACTATCTTACTAGCTGCCATACAATTGTAATGAAGAATATTAACGAAAAACTCATGCTATGTTTGGATCAGGGATTTGTATAGGAAAAATAAAGTGAAAATTATGATAATAATAATTTTAGCATCTTTTTACTCTATATTTTCTCTGTTCTTTTCCTTTCTCTTTACAAATTAATGAAAAATGTTACAATCAAATGAAAGCCATAGATCACAATGTAAAAACATATGGGAAAAAGTACCTTCATCTTTGATATCATCAGTTTTGCGAACAAACACCACATGGAAAATTTCGATTTAATGTCAGAAAACAAGTTTCAAACAAAACTAATCTAAATATATAATCAATGTCGCCGGTAACCAGATGAGAAGAAAACCCTGGTGAATTTGAATGAAATTTACTTCTCAAATTTCATCCAAACGATCATTTAAAAAACATTTCTCAACAATCAAATCAAGCTTCAGCGCATCGGCAAAACAAAAACGATAAGAATAAATGAATAAAAGATGAATTATACCTCTAACGAAGCAATGTCGTGAACCTCTTTGAAGCCTTGCTTTTGCTTTGTACTCACCACAGAAACTAATGATATCACTTTACATCTTACATATATGCGTTTGTATATATATATACGTACAGACAAAAAATAAAATAAAATTAGACACATATAAAAACATACAAACAAAATCAAAGAGAGAGAGAGAGAGAGAGAGAGAGAGAGAGAGAGATTACGAGCAAGTAGATCTGTTATGAGCTAAAATGTTTCTCAATGTTGAACCAAAAAATGCCTCATTCAATCATGATACATGACATGGATATATATATATATAGAGAGAGAGAGAAGCGAAGAGCAGAGAGGAGAGCTAGATTACAGAAAGAGACAGAGAGTTGAATCGATTAATGTTTCAATTTACACATTCCAAATTAACCGATGAAGATGTGTCAAACATTACAGAGAGAGTTGAATCGGTGAAGATGTGTCAAACATTACAGAGAGAAACAAAGAAGTGTTTAGGCTTACCGATTATGAATCTCGATTATGAATCGATCGAAATCTTCATCAACAGTAGATTGAAATCTTCAAATCTTCATCAACAATCGATCAAAATCTTCAAATCTTCATCAAAGTGGGAGTCGAGCAAGAGAGACAGTGAGATTCGAGCGAGAGATAGATTTTGAGGGAGAGAGAGAGAGAGAGTTCAGATTTGGGAAATAAGAAAAAAAGGGGACATAGGTCAAGTTTACATGATTTTTTTTTTTTTTTTTTTTGGGTTAAGAACACGGTTGGGTCAAGTAAAATTAGAATTTGATGGAAAATGTGGTTTTTTGCGACGGTTAAATAATCCGTCGCAAAAAAATTGACGCAAAAAGTCATATTTCTAGTAGTGTATGATGGTATTTACAATTTATGAATAAGAAAAAATAAATAAATAAAATTTTGTATTGTGTTACTTTGGCGTATAATATATTTAATATGATTTAATGATTTAAATATCATCTAATGCCTACAATAATTTATCTGTATAATCAATATTTTTATACAATTATATATATAATTCGGATTTTGGATTGCTCAGGTTGTTTGATATCTTTGCTTAAACTCAATCAAATTTAATTTTTAAACTTCTGAATTTTTGTCTAAGCCCGTACCGAATTTCAAAATATTTTTTCCAAGCCTTAAAAAATTTTGGACTGGGCTCGGGTTGATCGAGTTGAGCCCACCCAAATAGCACTGCTAGGTTCAGTTCAATGGTTATAAGTAAAAATATTCATCATTATATCTAAACTATTTAGTTTAATAAAAATTAATTTTACATGCACAAGTATTCTGAAAATTTTATGAATATGCTTTAAAATTTTAAAATATATATAAATAAAATAATTTCTTCATATTATGGTTTTGTTTGGCAAAGACCAAAAAAATCGTAATTTTTTAAAAAAATTTAAAGAAATTTGTGTCAACAATATTTTCTTTTAAAGTTTTTCTAGATTAGAAAGATCTCAAAATATAAAAAATAATAATAAATTGAAAAACAATGCTACATGAATTGTTTTTTGGTGTTTAATCAATTTTTTTTTTTATTTTTGGATTTTTCAAAAAATATATTTTCATGCTCTTCTAAAAAAGTAAGTACTTAAAGTGAAAAATTTAAGGGAGAATTACACATTAGTGTGATCGAGAAAATTATTTACAAAAAAATAAAACAAATTTACAATTTACAATTTTAAATATTAATATTTATAATGTTTATCACTTTTTTTGTAAATAATTTTTCTAATCTCCATTGCTGTGTAGTTGCCCCAAAATTTAATCAACAATTTCTAATTTTTTTGAAATTGAAACCAAATTGTTCATTCAAAATAGAATTCGGACAAGTTGAAAATAAATTTTATTTTTTTTGAGAGGCAATCAGTATGTTTGGTCTCAGTTTTTTGAAAATTGTGTTTTTTGTTTTTTCGTGTTTTTTTGTTTTTATTTTTAGTGAATATTTTTTTAATTTTAAGCAATTTTTTTACTTTTTTAGATGCACCTTACTTAGATATATCTAAATAGTGAAATATTTTTAAAAATTAATAAATGCACAAAAAGACGAAAAATATATTGAATTTTCGTATTTTTTTTTGTATTTAATGTATTTTTTAAAGATTTTTTTTCACAAATATTATACTTTTTAAGTATATTTGTGTTAAGTGTGTCTAAAACTTTTTAAAAATTGCTTAGACTATTTAAAAATTTCATTAAAACATTAAAATACGAAAAAAAAGTAGAATTTTTTGAAAGCTAGAACCAAACAAGCTAAATAGCATTTTAGTGGAATAATAAAAAAATAATTGTGCTATAAATGAAATCTTTCTTGGTGCAAGTCTGACATATATAAAAAGACTTGCAGCATGTACAGAAAAAGACTCACGCTACACACAGAAAAGACTTGCTCCTTAAGAAAATGAAAATATTTTGTCATTGTCTTATTTATTGGAAATTTTTTTCTATTTTTAACACCTTTAATATAGCGATCCCGGTTTTGACCTGACCTTCATTATGTCCCGAACTCGGGTTCTGTGGTTGAATATTGTATCAATGTCTTGTTTTTCCCCTTTGACTCTTTGTATTTGAGTTTTGGAACTTGTTGGGCTGTTTGGAACAGGTTGGTTGTTAGCTGGTCTAGATTGTTGTTGCCCAGAATTTGACTTCTTCACTCGAGTGAAGCTTCTTGTGCTTGAGCGAGCCTTGTGTAATTTGCTTCTTCGCTCGAGCGAGAATTGAGAGTCCTCAGGTTTCTTTCCCAAACGCAGAATTTCTGGGAAGGTAAAGTGCTTTGCTCGAGCGAGGCTTCTTGCACTCGAGCGAGCGTGTGCGTCTGTGAAATTTCTGAAGCTGTGCATTTTACACTCGAGCGACGCTTTTTGCACTCAAGCGAGGTCACTTGTTGTGTTTGGTCGCTCGAGCGACAACTCTTTCGCTTGAGCAAAGGTCGCGTATATCAGTTCGCAGCATGGTGATTTTATATCACTTTTGATCTTCTTTTTCCCTAAGAACCCTAATCCGACTCTCTCTCTCTCTCTCTCTCTCTCTCTCTCTCTCTCTCTCTATAAATACACCTTGATTTGGGGGTCTCTTAACCCTAGTTCCTTTGTTAAATAGGTAGAGCACCTTGAGGGCTCCGTGTTGATCCGAATAGATCGTGGTGTCGGTTTATTTGAAGTGTCTCCATGTTCTCCTCTGCTCTCCTAACATTGAGGTAAGGATATTCTGCTCTTTAATATGAATTTTAACCTAGGTATTGGTCATTTTGTATAAATGGTGAAATTTGGGAGAGTTTGGGTGAAACTAGGGTTTGGGTTTGAATTTTGAAAGAAGGATTTTCTATATTTGGCACCATATATGTAGGTGAGGACTTGATTATGATGTTATATGAAAATAAATGGTGAGATTGGGCCTTGGGGCTGATATTGGGAAAAAGGGGAAGGTTTTGCCCTAATTTGTGTTAAAGAACTATTTTGAATAAATAATGAAATTGATGTAGGAAATATGAAATTGGAAGGGTGTATAATTGAATAGTGTAGTTGGATTTGTTAAATCACTCACCTATGGAAATTTGATAAATTATCTATTTGACGGATTGTATATCTGTTTAGAAATATCTGTTTTGGGCTATCAGTGGAGGATAGCTATGATTGTTGTAGAAACTGCATGAGGATTAGGTGAATTGAAAGTCATTTGAATTATGTCATTGAATATGACTGTTTGATTAAATTATTGAATATGTGACTTGGTTAGTCATTGTATATGACAACGCTTTTAAATATATTGTATATGTATCATTGTTTGGGAGGAGATAGGGGATGGACTCCATTGAAAACTAAGTTGGCCGGAGTGTCCAGGGTGAAAGTCCCGAAATCTTACATATATATGGGTGTCGATTCCCTCAGATGTGAATTCCGTAAAATGGCAAGAAAATAGAAGTGTTGGATTGATGAATGTATTGAATTGTGAACCACTGAGTTATAGTCTCATTTTGGTTGATTAGATGATAATGAATTTGGTAAAGAGATTAAGCCAAAATGGAAGAATGAAAATGGATGGAGGTATGGTTATCTATATTTAATGGTCTTGGAAAGAATATGTGTTGGTTATGAATATTGTACACTTATCTGATGCTTAGTTAAATCTCATATACAGTTTTAGCATATCTCTATTGGACTTTGGCTCACCCTACTTGGGAAACCATTTTCAGGTACTGGTGACATGCCGCATCCAAGGACATAGCTTGGGAGGTTTAGGGGCTGAAGGCTCCATTTTGTTAGTTTGTTTTGTGTTAATTGTTTTTTCAAGCCGATGGCTTTATATATGTATAGAGCTAGGATTCTTTCTTTTTGTTGTAACCAAGTGATATCTTAGAAAGGTGTAAGCCCGTAGGGCTCTTATTTTGTTGTAATCAACTAGTATTACATGCTGTAGTTTCAGAATAAACATTTATGAAAGTATAATGCATGTAATGTTTCTTGTAATATAAACTCTGATGAATGGTTGTATAACATTTTTCTATCATATTTATGAATCTCTTGGGTTGGTTTATCCTCTCTATTTTGAGGGCGTTACATTTAATTTGAGTATTATAACGTATTTTTCATCTCATAAATTACTATTATAATAATAACACATATAAGATATGAGATTTTTTGAATTAATAAAATAATAATAATAATGATAACATATGAGATTATAAGCATTTTATAAAGTGCAATAAAATAATTATAATATTAATATTATTTTTTGGTATTACTATTTTATTTTTTATTGTAACTTTGGGCTTTCACTAGGAAAAACGAGCTACAACATCATGACGTGAGGATTTTGATGTTGACCCCACATCATTTACGTGGACATGAAAAATAAGCATTCGGTCATTTGGTCAGTAATTTACCCGAGGCCTGTAGCATTACTGTATTGGAAATGGGTAAGAAAGAAGCATACAAAGAGGTTGTTTCCTGCTACTTTCTATTCCTTTCTCTCCCCAAATGAGAGAAATAATTGGCAACAAGTAACATAAGGTCATGTTTGATTCACAAGATTAATAGTGAAGTATTAATAATCCTATTAAATTAGTGTGGTATTCACTATCCAATTGGATTAAAATCCATTGGATTAATAATCCTACCCCTATCCCATTACTAATAATCCTACAAATTTGTTGGATTAATTATCCATTGGATTAATAATCCTAAACCAAAATGTTAAAACAAACATAGGATAATTGGACCCACGGATTAATAATCCCAATCCCATGCTCTAATCCACCCAATCAAACAAGCCCTAAAAGTGTTGAAAATGTGCGAGCTTGTAGAAATGAGGATTTGGTTGAGCTACATATGGAAGAAACACAATCTAGCACATGTGAATGTCTTGATGGTGATACATCTGCTATATCAGATAAGTCTCTACAAGCTTGGAGCTCTTTACTTAAAGAAGAGATTAATAAGGTGTCAAAATTGAAGTATAAAATAGGTGCCCATAAGATTAAGAACATAATAGACGGCATGTATAATGTCCCTATTGAGATATCAAAAAAAGGCTTTTCTCATTGGAAAAATTCCTCGGTTGGATACTTCATTGATAAAAGATTCTCTTTCCATTATGTGAAAACTTGGATAGAGAAAGTTTGGGAAAATTTGCTTAAGGATGTTGTCTCCATTGATAATGGGTTTTATTTTTTTATTTTTTTTTTATTTTCAATGTAAGAAGTGAAGAGGCTATGGAGAAAATTTTGGAAGATGGCCCCTATTACGTTGGGGCTAGATTGATTGTTGTTAAAAAATGGCAACCTGGACTAAAACTAACAAAGTGTGAATTTTCGAGTGTGCCTTGGTGAATTTGGGTAGGAGTATAGTTCTGGTATTATGTTAGCCTGTGTGTCCTTGGTGAAAGTCCAGAAACTCGCGCGGTTAGGTGTCGAGCCTTCTGGTTAATATCGGTAAAAATGACAAATTGATAGTGCTTGTAGCCTACTTGCAGACACGTCATAGGATTCCCAGTGTTGTATCCATTGCCCTGTTTTCTATTATAAAGGAATTAAATTCATAAATTTGAGATGTAAACTTGGTATTGCATGGTTTTGGAAAGAGATATAAAATGTTTTGGCACAAGTATTGCATATGTATTCACCTTAGAACTCTGTTAAGATTCATACACTGTGTTAGAGTATCTTTATTGGGCTTTGGCTCACTCTATGTGGAAAATCATTTTCAAGTGCTGATGATATGCCTCTACTAAGGCAATAGCTTGAGAGGATTGGGAGCCAAGAGATTCTATTTTTTTTTGTTATTGTTATATTTATTTTGTTCAAGTTTAGGGTTTTATTTATATTGAGTTTAAACTCACTTTTGTTGTAACCAAGCACCGTCTTGGAAAGTTGTGGCCAATAGGGTATTATTATATCTATTTAACTCTATTTAAAATCTTTTAATATGACACATGCTATAAATTCAGGGTTAGGACTTATGAATGTATTACTGCGTGTGTTACATTTTTGTAAAGAGATGAAGTCTTATATTGCAAGAACATAGTATACATGGATCTATTATTATTTAATATCTATCGTGGGATGCTCTTGTAATTATTTCGGGGCGTTACAATGATGTGGTGGTGATGGTGGTGTATTTGTGGAGATGAGAGTGGTGGTGGTGATATTGTGACATTGGTAAAATTTTAATTTGAAAAATATTTTTCACCTTCTAAAAGTAAAATTTTTTTGGGTCTAAATAAACATGTTTTTTATTGATCATAAAAAAATATTTTATTTTTATTTTTATTTTTATTATATCAAATACTAAAAAATATAAAAGAATATTTTTCATAAATATTTTCTGTTTAAACAAATGAAGTGTCACTATCCAAATTACTATCAGATGTTGATTGATACAACTTTTTGATGTTTGCACATGTGGACTGCAAAGAGATTTGATCCCTGAATGAATCGATCCAATAAACAAAATATCGAATTATCAAAATATCTATATAATAAAACCGGGATGTTTTGAAATTGGGGATGAGATATTTGTTTATGTGTCAAAATGTAGATCATTAAATTGATTCAATCCAAGGGCTGAAAATGCCTTATTTACTCTCATTTGTCCAATTTAGACATTTCAATGGTTTAGATCAGTTTTACCAAATTTAAATGGTCTAGATTAACTTTTGGTTCCCACCCTCACAAACACTTTGGGTGTGTTTGGTTTGTGTTTTGAGATAAATTTTCAAAAAAAATAAAAAATTTAGAGAGAGAGTTTAAAATTTTTTTTGGTCTGTTTGGTTATATATTTTGAAAATAATTTTGGAGTTTAGGAGTTTGGGATGATTTGATATTTTGTTATAGTTGAGTAGATATGTGTAAGAGAAAAAGTGATTAAAAAGGAGAGAAGAGAGAGAAAAAGTGATTGATTGATGTGTAGAAGAAAGACAGTAATTTTGAATTTTTTAAAAAAAAATTTAAACCAAACAAAATTTTAAAAATAATTTTTAAAAAATTATATCTTGAGATACAAATCAAACAAGACCCTTCTCTTCTATCTCTTTTTCTTTCTCTCACATCTCAGACTTCTTCTCACACCTTACATCTCTCACAGACATTTTCTCTCTCTTTCTCTCTAATTTTGATTTCAAAATTTGAAACTCCATTCTCTCTCACACCTCTTCCTCTTCCCACCACACATCTTCTTTCCACCAAACTCTCTCTCTCTCTAAGTGATCTCTGGTGGTGATTTCTACCATTTTGATCCAACAGAATATAGCCCCACTGAGAGGGGGTGATTTCTACCATCTACATCAATGCTTGCCTCCTCTCTCTCTACAGAGCTCCAAGTTAGAAGGCTAAATCCTCACCTTTCCCTCCCTCCCTTTTGTTATTATTCCATTGGGTTTGTTATTGTTCAATGTTTGCCTCCTCTCTCTCTCTACACAGCTCCTTGCATTTTTTTTTTTTTTTTGGGGAAGTTGGTGTGTGAATCTAGGGTTTTTATTTGGGTTTTGGATTTTGATATGATAATCAATCTTTGCCTCCTCTCTCTCACTTTTTCCCCCCTCTTTTATTTGGTTCGGTTTTCCTTTTTTCTTTTTTTTTTTTCTTTTTTTTTTGGTTATTAGCACATAAACTATTCTTTTTATTAGATGTAGTTTCTACAAAAAATATTTTAGTCCTATTTGGTTGCTGAGAAAGTGATGAAAAAAGTAAAGAAAGTTAAATTTGGTTATTGTTATTTCTGGGTTTTGCTTAATCTCATTAAAAGAGGGAAAAAGAGACTGAAATATTGTTACTATCAAAGGTATGAAAATTAGGTATGGATTTTTTCTAATTTGATTTCTTCTTGCTTAAAGATTAACAATTTTTGGTGTTTCTAATATAATCACTATTTGTAAGAATATTTTTTATGTGATTCATGATTTTTTGGATTTTTTCTAAATCTATTTCTAAAATTTGATTTCTTTTTGCTAAAGGTCAATGATTTTTGAGCTTTCTAATATAATCACTATTTGTAAGAATATTTTTTATGTGATTCATTATTTTTTTTTCCTATGTATTTTTTTTTTTCATTTGAATACTCATGAAATTTGTTTGTATATTCGAGGTTCATGTAATTTTAAAAGCATTATAACAAGAAGAGGACTCATATGGCCGAAGTGATTCATAATCATTTTAGTAACTCCTGTACTGTTGTTTATTTCCTAACTACACTATTTGTTATTTCGGTCAATAATTCCAAAGCCTACTTCACAATATTCATTGCACATTTAAATGTCAACTTCTTAGTAATTAGCAATACATTTTATTGCTTTGCATTTTCACATTCAATAGCTGTAGTACATGGTTTTCTAGAATGGAATCTACTCTAGATGATCTTTTGCGTTATTCTGCAGGAAATAATTGAAGTAATTCTGATTATGCTTTTATGGGATCATCCAAATAATTGAAGGTATTCATTGACATCTACTTTTCTTATTATGCTTAATCAATCATTATTTCTGTTGGTTGTTGATTTTGATGTTTTAAATTTTTTATTAGTTGATGCGCTTTTAAATTTCTTTAGCACATTAGCTGGTTTACTTTGGTTTTATTGAATTTATATCTTTATGGATTTGGTAAGTTGTTGGTGAGGCATAAAGGCTGTGCGGTAAGGGAGGGAAAGAAAAAGAAAGTGGTGGCAATGCGATGGGGGAATAAATTTGAAAAAAAAAAAAAAATTTCAGTTTTAGAGAAAATTCTATATAACAAGGGTAGTAGTTGATCCAATGGCTTGGATTGCTTCTCCCTTTCATCCACGGTCCATTTCCAAGACTGATTTTGAAAATGTATTTGTCCTATGTGGCAATTTGGATGGTCTAGATTAATTTTAACTCCTCCTCAGCTTTGCCCTTTCTCCTAGCCACAGCCTCATCAAAGTCTAATTTTTGTTGTCTAGGTTTTCCAATTTTTGCTTTCACTATGCCTCTTTCATTACATAATGAGCTTTTCCTTTTTTGGTTTTTTCGTTTTCCCATTATGCCAACTAATAGATCTCTAAAAACATTTCTATCTTCAACTCAAGCTGTGATAAGATCCTTTGGTGCCTTTGCTTTCTGATTTGATTTTGATTTGGTATTTGTTTACAATTCTATTTTGGGTTTGTTTTTAAACATCTGTATTCCTAGCATTATTGTTTAGATCATATGAGAGCTCCTTTATTTAGATTTGTATTTGTCTGCTTTCTTTTCTTTTCTTTTATTTATTTATTTATTTTTATTCTTTGTTTTGGACTTTGTTGTTAACCATTTAGAGTGAACTTTTTTTTTTGGTGAATATTTAGAGTGAACTTTGTTCCATAATTTGATTTTCTTGGGAAAATTGAATCTTTAAGAACTGTTGGAGGATTAAAAATGGAGTGTGAGGCTAATAGTGAGCTAAGGACATGTCAGATGTTGATACTTTACACTTCATTTTGGTTAGGGAGTGCTTTTAGGCATAGGTCATTTGCTAGATTATTTTGATATATTCTTCTTTTTGGTAATGTCTTTTTCTCACAGAAATGCTTATTTTTCTTTCTTTCTTATTTTTTCTTTTTTGGTGAGATGCTCACAAAAGTTTTTTTTTTTTTTTAATTTTAAAACAGAGGTTCAACAACCTTCAAAGTGTTGATATCATAGTTTTTTTTAGTCCCAGGATGGTTCTTCAATAAAATTCTTATTAACTGGTATAGTTCTTGAAGCAGTTTTATTTATTTAACAATTAAAATATTAGTATGATTCAAGACTATAAAACACTTGATGCTTCACAATATTAGTATTGTTGTTAAACTTTTATTTGATGTTACCTGTAGGTTGTGTTTTGTCAAGTTTATATGTGATTTATAAGCTGATTTTTTGGTGATGTGACCCAAATAAGCCAATAAGTCAATAAGATGGCTTATAAGCCACTTCCCAAAATAGCCCTTGGGTTACGGGTTTGGTTGATCCAGATGTTTTGGCTTTTGTAGATTTTGTGAATGATTTGATTTCTTAGCTTTGTTATTCCTTTGGGGGCTAATTTTTTTATTCTTTACGTCATCTTGATGCTTTTTAAAAAAGTCTATTTATTTATGAAAAAAAATAAAACTTATGCTAAAAGCTCCTCATGTTCGAATTTTGAGTGCAACATTGTGGTCTTTTCTTAATTCCGACACTAATACATACTTAGGAATGTAGTAATAGGTGTAATATCAGTTTTGCCATGGACTACTGGATTTGTCATGTTCATCAAAAATAAAGAATTTAAAGTGTTGGCATCACAATTTTTTTTTAGTCCCAGGATAGTTCTTGAATAAAATTCTTATCATCTGGTATGGTTCTTGAAGCATTTGTATTTATTTAACAATTAAAATTTTAGTATGTTTCAAGACTACAAAGCACTTAATGCTTCATAATATTACCATTGTTGTTAAACTTTTATTTGATGTTACTGTTAGGTTGTGTTGTGTCAAGTTTCTATTGTTATGCTTCTAATTATGTCAAACTCTCCTCATGTTTGAATAATTGAATGCAACATTGTGGTCTTTTCTTAATTCCGACATTGATACATACTTAGGAATGTATTAGGTGTAATATTTGTTTTGCCATGGACTACTAAATTTGTTATGTTCATCAAAAACAAAGAATTTAAATTTATTGAGGTGTCAAATTTGTTCTTGCATGCAGAATTTTTTTTTTTTTGGTTTGCATATTCGGGATTTTTCTTCCAATGAACAGCTGCATAAGTGAATATTAACCCAAGGGTGGATTTGATGGCCATGGATCTCATGGATTTTTTTTATTAGTTTAAATATGTTCA
Organism: Camellia granthamiana; assembly: GCA_036172215.1. Lineage (NCBI taxonomy): Eukaryota > Viridiplantae > Streptophyta > Magnoliopsida > Ericales > Theaceae > Camellia > Camellia granthamiana. Next base: position 36,200 of record JAXFYN010000465.1, read on the forward strand.
TAATTTCTAAGCTTATTTCTTTTAATGGGATTAAATTTTGGTTACTGTCATTTCTGGGTTATGATTGTATTTTTATCAAAATTAATTAATTTTTATTGGGTTTTGTACTCAAGAACAAGGGTTTCCTTTGGCTAATCGTTGGTTACTGTGTTTAGTTGCTGAGAAAGTGGGGGAAAAGAAAAGAAAGTGAAGTGTTGATGATCTTAATTGTTATTTTTCTTAATTGACTTGGGTTATTTGTCCAAGCACCATTAATCTATCTCTTTATATTTTATCTACTCTATCTTTAAGCACCGTTATGTTTTCTGCTTCATATGATGCAGCGACTTCGACGGCGACAATGGAGTAGACTAAGGTTGTGGGTATTTGTCTTGGTCTTGCTGGCCCTGTTTCAGTGTCTTGGTCCTGCTGGCTCTGTTCAAGGATATCCCAAATAGGTATTTTAATTACTTAGTTATGATGGAGATGTTGAAACCATGGGAAAAGCTGCTGCAAACTTTAAAAATTAGTTTTGTTGATTAATTAGTTATTTTTGTTGCTAAAATTTTGATAGATTTGAACTATACCTTTTGGTACCTATTAATAGTTGAAGTTTTTGTTTGATGTTTTCTATTTTATTATTATTATTTTTTTGCAGTATTTGTTGGCAATAGGGTGCTTGGCTTCTATTGGGAAACAAATTCCATAACTGTTTTGAACTAACAAATTGTGATAGATTTGAACTATACCTTTTGCTAGGTGACTCATGCTATTTTGAAGATCATTAGATTCTCAATGGAGTTGTTTTCCTGTGACTCTCTCTCGCTTTCTCTCAATTGACAGCGGCACATAACTGTTTTAAATGGATACGGTATCCATTAGCATAATTATAATATTAGCTTACGTTATTTCCTCTTTTATTGGTCTTTTTTTTGTTGAGTGTCTTTTGATGTGTCTATATTACTTTTCTCTCTTATTTATATGAATTAGTTTTCTTTTTGTTTTCATTATTTTTTACTCCAATAGGTTTAGTTTACTTTTTTTTTTTTTTTTGCTTCTTCTTTATTTCCCTTGGGATTTAATATGATCTAGGGAAAAAATAAAGAATTAACCACAAATTAGACCCACTACCAAATGCAGGTCAGGTTTTACAATGTTAATTAGAGTACAAATATGTAACAAGCCTCACTTTTTATTATTATTTGGGAATGTGGATTGGTATGCTATGATAGAAACTATACTTTGAGCTTTGTTTATTAGTTTTTCTTTGGTCTCCTTCTTCTTCTTTTTTAGACTCCATAACTCAACTCAAGCAGAAGAATTGGGGTTTTAATGAATCAATTTGATTTGGTAATGCTTTGCATTTGAATGATTTATTTTTTGGCTATCAATCACTTTATTCATCTTTGTAACAAAATGATTTTTTGTTTTTAGTGTTTCAATGTGATTTTTTTGTTTTTGAATATGCTCTACTCTGTAGAGTATGGACATCCATGTTGATGCTAATGAACTGTGAAAGTTATTCGATCTATGACAGTCATCTAAGATACCATTATTTTCTTTTAGTTACTCGGTGGATAATGGACATCTACGTATATTTTCCCTTACACTATTAATGGTACTTTGATTAATTATTTTCTTTCCTTTGTTTCGATTGCTAGATTTGTATTAAATCAGTTTCTAATATCTGATTTCCTCTTGCTGCAGTTCATGAATTTTTGTTGCAGTTCATCAATTTCTATAATGAAAGGTATTCAATTTTGAGATCTCTTTGATAATATTTTCATTAAAGTTTTGATAAACATGTCATTCCCTTTCTCCCTCTAATCATTAGCTTTCTCCCAAGTTTTAGTTTGTTAGCTTTTGCTATTTTCTTGTTGTTCTATGCTTTTGTTTTTTTATATTTGTTTCATTACTCATATAGTTTTGATCAAAGTTAAATTTTTTGGTCTGTTACTTATTGGGTCTTCTTCGGAGATTATAGGGTTTCAAACAATGCTTCCTTCCCATTTGCATAAAAGTTGGAAGCAAAATGGGATTGATGAGCAGTGGACAACGTAAACCATGATGAAAAATAGTATTGTTGAAACTTTTTGCTTTCTCCACTAGATTTGTTTTCTTGAATCTTTTTTTCTTAATCTTTCTTTCTTATGGAGCTTATGAAAGGGTATTGTAGTAGTCTATGTACCTCACATAGGTTTCTGAAATATATTTCTAAAATGGGTCTTTGAAATTGGGTTTTCGTTGGGTGTCTAATATATGCAAGATGAGAGAGTAAGTTTTTTTTCTTTTTTTTTTTTGGGGGGGGGGGGGGGGGGGGGGAAGGGAGGGGGGGTTCAATCAAATGGCCTTCCATGAACTGAGTATCTAGATTAGATATTTTGGGTTCTAAAATGGTTGGTTGTGATGACCAAGAAAGGTTTGATTGTAGGTGGATTTTGTTTCTCATTTATATTGAATGATTTGTTTCTCATTTACAATGTATTTGATTTGGTTTGTCAAATAGTATTTTGTATTTGTGGATTCTATTCTTTCATTTTGATTTATTGAAATTTTGATGCTAAATTTGGTAGCTAAGTTTGTACTATAGAGAAATTTACCCATTCTGCTCCCTCCCTCTAAAACCCATTAATGTTTTATGGGGTTTTATTTATTTATTTATTTATTTTATTTTGAACTTTGTTGTGAATCTTTGAGAGTTATCTTTGTTTACTTGAAAGAGTAATTGGGTCTTTCATGTTAAAAAATTCACTTATCTGAAGGGTTGAAAGAGTGAAATCACAGAAAAGTAGTTCAATATGGAGGGTAGATATTTACGGCATGTGCCCACTTTTTGCTTCTTTGCTAATATGACAACAAGATAAACTGTAAGTACTATGACAAATGAGTATATGGTTTCGTTTGTTTTCTTTGTTTTTATTTTTCTCTTTACATTGTAGTAGTGGGTATGTAAATGGAACTTAGTTATAAGCCAAAACATGCATATTAGTTATCCAAAACTAGGAAACTACTCATTTCAATTTACATGTTCGTATATTTATGGGTCTAATTTCTCTTTGGGGTTTAATCACTGAGTTTATTGATTGATTTGGAATGGAAGGTGAAAGGAAATTAGTCAAAATTTTGAATTTTAGATTTATTTCAATCTATGACATTAGGAAACAAAAGTTTCTCTTGGCTGAGCTTTCTACCATGTTCTCTCAGCGACATGTGATGTTTATTAGTTGATTGGAATCACAGGTGGAGGGAAAGATACTATCGGATTGGATAAAGGGGGAACACCATGAAAATTGGAAGCTTGCTATGGGATGTAATCTTCAAAGGATGTAAGAAAATTGGTAGCTTACAACTTTTACTTTCATTCCTTCTAAATATATAGTTTGGATACTCTCAAATAATCTTGGTTTTGAGTTTATGGGTTTTTTTTTTTTAAAATTTTTTTTTAAATTTTTTTAATTGATCACATCCTTTGAATAATATTTTTATGGAATACAATAAATTATCATCTTTAAACCAATTGTCTTCATTGTTCTTTGTCTTGATATTTCATATAGGATTTCATTTGATATTATATGCAAGATTTTTTTTGATATTCTATACAGAATTTCTTTTGTATTCTAATTGTGGAGTTTTTCTTAATTGATTATGAAAGAAATATCAAATTAGCAATTGATTTATTAATGCTGCCATGAGAATGCTCAAACTAGCTGTTTGGTTACATCTCTTGCATTTGAGGCAACAAAATTGAAGCAACTTTTGCACTAGAAACAACTTCTACAATGCCAAAAAAAGGCAATTGAATATTTCATTCACCAATTATGTTATTCTTGGTTGCTCTACATGGAAAGAGTGGAATGTGAATGTGGGAGAGTTGGGGAAAAGGAACCTAGGTGAATAAACTTTAATGGATTGACTTAAAGTTTTTTGGTGTTGAAAGAATGATGCTAATGGAATAGTTATGGCTGAATTACTCTTAAAGGTTTTGAAAATATATTTTTTTTCAGCTTTTACATATACGCTACCGAGTTTTATAAAAAAAATTTCCTCATTTAATGTTAAGTTGTATACACTACCGAATGCTTAGGTTTTGTTGAGAAGTGTCTTTAGGCATGGGTTATCACTATATTGTCTATGTTGTTGTGTATCAGTGTCAAAAAGCATTAATTAATCTTCTAGGAGAATACAATTTGATTTGAAATTTGCATTATTTAAACTTACGGTTCCTACACATTGTGTGGGTTATTTATATGTAACTTTGAATTTAGTTTGGCTGTCATAATCTGAATTTCATGTTTCTAATGGATTTGTCTAAAGGGTAGTAAAAAATGTATAATCTGAATTTCGAAACATCAAAAAATGTTTGCTGCATAGATTAGCATGTATCCTTATTTTGATTTTGAGGATTGAAAATGGACTGGAAGGCTATTCATATAGAATAAAAATTATTTCAGAATTGAAAATGGAGTGGGAGGCTATTCATGTATCCTTAATAGAATCTTTGAAAATTATTTCAGGATTGAAAATGGAGTGGGAGGTTGTTCATATAGAATAAAAATTATGCTTGGAGAGCAAACGAAACCGTAATGTGATGAGACGAGTAAAATGTGAGTTTCATATAAGACGTGTTTAGACCCGTTTCAGCTTTGAATTGCCGCCAACAAAATGACTTATTGAGTTTCATGCATTTTGCAAAGTTAGATAAAAAGAGGAAGGCACCGAAGATTTTTTTATTTTTATTTTAGAGAGTTATAATTTTATTAATTATCTATGGTTGTGATGTTTTCTTGGAGACATTCCTATTCAAAAATTAAATTAGACCTTTTGTTTTTTCTCCTAATAATGCAACTTGGGAGGGATAGATTTTTTATTTATTTGTCCTTAACCATTCATGAAAGAAATTTAGCATTACTTTATCTTTGGTTTTGTTTGGATTGGTGTAGCTCGACTTTTCATGCTCCTTTCGGATACGATAGCCCTACAGTTAGGGCTCCTGTGGTTCTGAATCTGATTCCACAAGTGCAATATGAAATAGATAAACACAAATGAGCCCAAATCTGGCAATTCTTTTGGAAAATCAATTCTGAATCAAAATGCCAAATATGGACTGCTTTGCTAAATACAAAGTCGCCACCTAAATATTTTTAAAAAATTTACGAAACCCATGACTCGTGCCAAAGGCCACGTGTCCGTCATCACCAAGATTGCCTCGGCTCTAGAGCTTAGGTACGAGAGAGGAAGGTCATGAATTAAGCACCCCACTTGACCGATCAAAGACCGGCCTCTACTAATCATGATGTGATTTTTATTTACGTTATTTGCTCTTGTTCCAATTATTAGGCTATTGTTACTATGTGATGCGCACACAAGTATAGACTAATTTGCAAAAATTGGAATAATTGATTTTGTGTTTGTTTTAAAAAAAAGTGTTTGAATATGTACCACTTGAAAAAATGATCGCATATGTACATTTATCAAATCATCCAAATTTAAGCAATTAGCCTTCATCCACAGGCATTCAAGCAGGTATAGCACTTAAGTAATTAGCTTCATGGCAAGCATGCTAGACATGGTAACAATCGCACTCATGCAATATGCTAAAGCACAAAAATGCTCACCTAGTACTTCGAGGCGTGCCAAAAGAAACAAAAGAGTTAGAAAACATGTGTGTTCCTAACTAATGCAACATGACTAATACAACACATGCAATATGTAACTAATAGGCTCGGCTACTAATTATGACATGTGAATCAATTTGATAGCATGCATTTTAAACACGTATTTCAACGAATTATATAAACTACAATGCTTGTTAGGATGATGAACCGAGCCTCAATGCATGCAAGACAAGTGGATGCAAACATAGGAAATGCTAAAAGAAACATGATGTTCTAAACTACCCATCATAAGCAAGTAAATAAAATGGAGAAAGACATGGGATTGGAAGACATACACATTATTACATATTTGCCCTCGCGCATGAGGGTCCGAATAAATGTCCTAGCTAATTACTACGAATTAACTAACTATTACAAACCAAATGAAGTAAATTAACTATCCTAGCTAATTATTACAACACCATAAATTAACTAACTACTTTAACTAATTAATTAAGTACAACACAAAACTAACTAGCTATTCTAACTAATTTAACTAATTAATTACAAGTCTGCTACTCTAAGTACAACATACTAATATTACAACATTAGTTCAACGGATCCCGAGAATCGAGGGATGGTTCATGTATGGATGTGGGTTTCTACCCTAAAAAGCCTCGTTTTGCTATCGGAATGCCTTTGTTGCACAGTTAGAAAATTGCACTATTTTTCCACCTCAGCCTCTGCTCTGCTCTGTTGGAAAAGGGACACTGCCTGGCTAGAAAAAGTGACCGGCAACCTAGAAGTATTGGCCGGCCGGCCGGCCACGAATAGTGGCCTGCCGTCCAGTAAAAGTGGCCCGCCGGCCACTAATGTTAGTTCTTTCCTGCTGCAATAGAGAACAAACAAAGCACAAAAGAGCATCCTCAGGGGATGTTTGTCCACCCTACCCCTCCTTATCATCAAACAGCTCAAAGAAGTGGTAAGCTTGATTCGTAAGCCATCAATCGCAAGCCACCAAGGGATACAATTTAAATAAATGCACAATCAAAGACTCGCAAACCTCCTCCCTATCATGATTTGATCAAGGGAAGTGGTTGACCTTGGAAACTTATTGAACCATTTCATCACTAACAAGTATGAAATGACTCAAGTCTCCGTGTGTTCAATTAACGTCCGATTGAACACCAAATTATGTTATTATCTTGGTCCATTTTATCCTGCTTTTAATTACCTTTCCATTCTTTAATTCATTTAGTCCAAAAATGAAGATTAAGTCCTCTACTAGAAAGAAGTGTCAAACAAAGGGTTGTTTTAGGCATGAGAGAGATGTCACGCCGTTGGTAATAAGCCTCTGAAGAGATTAAACCATTAAGCACAATGACCTCAATCTCAAGCTTAAATAATCCATCGGTTGAAACAACTCTCAAAGCGAATGAAAAATCAAGAAATGAGAGAGGTTGCAGAGATGCTTAGAGGTGAATACAAATATAGAAAGCAAGAAATAAATGCTATCAACTCAAATAGGTTGGTGGCTAAGGCCTAAACCACCAAGCCTATGAGGACAATTACACTACAAGCATACTATACAAAGCACAAATCAAACTAACACATAAAAACAGTCCTAAATGAAGCTAAAAGAGTAAGCTAAAATAATGGAGCAATTACGCTATCAAACAAGCATAAGAAGGGGTGGCTAACCCCTCCATTTTTTGGACTTCAAAACAACATTTTTAGCCTCTGAAAAACTTTGAAATTCAGTGGTGAAAATCTCAAAAAAAATTGAGAAAAGAATGAGAAACACAAGGGCAAAAGCTTAGAGAACAAGGTTTAAAGAAGGGTGGTTAACCCCTCCACCTTTGGTAGCTTTAAACCACAAGTTTCAGGCCATAAAAGCAATGTAAAAATAGTTCAAAATCAGCAAGAAAAGATAGAAAACAAGTAGTGTAAAGATGCTTAAAATTATACCTCTTAAAGCAGGGGAACTCTTTTGTTAACAAACCAACAAGTTCTCACTCTCAAGGGCTGAAATTTGGACTCAATAATCCCAGCAAGGAGAGCTCCAATATTGGTTTAGGAAGTGTTTGGGTAAGGGGTGTGGGTTGTAAGATAAAGGTAGGGAGAGAATTTCAAGTTTTGGTCCTTAAGGAATTTTTTGTAACCTAAAAACAAGAGGGTTGGCCTTGTATATATAGAAAAATAGCATCTCAAGTCGGAAATATCTGTATAGGAACAGCTGGAGCTTGTGGGGGACAGCTAGTAAAAATATCTGATTTTTGACACAAGTGGCCGGAAGGCCACTAAAAGTGGGTTGCCGGCAGGGAAAAATCTGCTTCCAGGCCCGACTTCAAACATGCATATCTCCTTCATCTGAACTTGGTTTCAAGTGATTCTTGAGTCTAAATTGAAGCCCCGGAAGTCTAATTTCCAATGGTGGTAGCCAATGTTGTGAAACCCGGACCGGACCGGCTGGTCGAACCGGGAACCGGGCCTGGTTCCGGTCCGGTCAACCACCTAGAACCGGATTGGGGCCAAAACCGGAAAAACCCGGTGACCCACTGGTCGAACCGGTAAAACCGGTGATCCAGTGGTCGAACCGGCCAAAACCGGTCTGGGTTTTTTTTTTTTTTTTTTTTTTCGGTTTTCCTTCTTTTTTTAGTTTCTTTCTTTCTTTCTTTCTTATATATATATATATTATATATATTATAAATATATTTTAAAATTTTGACTAAAAATTCTTACTTCAAGAGTCTCCTCTCATAAGGAAGAGTCTCATTGGAAGTTGGAGAAGATTATGAAAGTCTATTCCTATTTATAGAAAAAGATTTTTCAAAAAGAACCTACAAAATTCTATGTGGGATTCAATCAAATTATTTGAAACATATTGATTGGAGGGAGAGTTGAAAATTTCATTTCCCTCCAAAATTAAACTTAACATTCAATCAATTTGTTTGGAGGGAATATTTAAAAAATTTAATTTCTTTAAAACAAGTAACTTTTTTTTATCAATTATGACTTTATTAAATATTATTAATAAATATTATACAACAATTTTTATTTTTATTTGAGTATTTATATATATTTTTATTTATTTATAATTTTTAATTATATTTTTTAATTATATAATATTAATTATGACGTCACGGTTCGACCACTTTGACCCGACGGTTGAACCGGTGACCCGTCCACCCGGTCCCTTTTCCGGTTCGCTCACCGGTCCGGTTTTCAGAACATTGGTGGTAGCCTCACATCTAAATTCTAAGTGTGCAAAGAGATATGCGTATTTTAGTGAAGACTTCTCATTTCTGTCCCAACGGATTGATGCCCAACTTTTTCCCCAACTAGTTTTCTTCCATCCCCTCTTATTTTCTTCAACTCCAAACCTATAAATAAGATGTTTTAAATATTTTTACAAATAGTTCACCTCCCTTTCATTTATTTCCACTTTTTCCTTGCTCGATTTACCGAAAAGTACACTATTTTAAACGAAACGCGAGCCTCGGAACATCATGGAAACATTTGGAAAAATATTTTGAAAAAGAGGGTTTTAAGGTCTAAAAGAGTTTTGGTAAAAAATGGGGTGTAAGGTTGGAATTTAGAAGCTCTTCTTGCTGAAGAAATCGAACGTTTGTACAGCATAACTTTTATCATCGAGTGATCAACCTGAGTTGCACAAGTCTTAAGGGCGGTCAAAAATGGGTGTCTACAATTGGTTTATTCTATGGGGTTTTTTTTTTTGTTAAGAAACACACTAGATTATATAATTTATTGTTTGGTGATTTCTTAATTACTAGAAAATTTATTTTAATCTAATTTGTTGGCCCTTTTGCAGTTAAATTATTGGAGCTTATTGTTTGTTTTCTCACATGACAATGGACATAGCTAAGCTGGAGGATACGTCAAGTCCATGGAGGGAGTGTTGGTGAACATACTTTTAAAGCAAGACAGCTTTATATGACAATGTCACTTAAGCTAAAATGTCTAGAAGATGGTTTTGAATTGGTTGTCTCTTTTCAATGTTAATTAACTCCCAATTACATCAATCTAAAAAATTGGTTATTATGTTACTTTTGTTGGGTTTATTTTTTATTTTACTTTGTGCCCTTTCTTTTAACATAGTGAGTTTTGAATGTGATACAAGTGTTAAGAGTATGAGATAATGTGCTATTTTAGTGCTTATAGAGATCTCGGTTTTGACCCGACCTTTGTTATATTCCAGACTCGGGTTTCGTGGTTTAATATTGTTATCCATGTCTTGTTTTCCCTCATTTGTCTTTGGGTTTGAGTATTGGAATGTCTTGGGCATGTTCGGAGCAGGTTAGTTGCTAGTTATTCAAGTTGTTGTCGAGAAAATTATTTCTTCGCTTAAGCGAGGCTTCTTGTGCTCGAGCAAGCCTTGTGAAATTTGCTTCTTCGCTCGAGCGAGTCTTCTTGCGCTCGAGCGAGCTTTAAGTGTTCCCAGTATTTTTTCGCCAGGCCTGCAGTATTTCTGGGAAGGTAAAGTTCTTTGCTCGAGCGAGGCTTCTTGCGTCCGAGCGAGGGTGTGTGTCTGTAATGCCCTCAAATTTAAAGAATATGACAATCATGCATAAGATCCATCAACATAATAGAAAGGTTACATTTCATTTATCAGAGTTTCCTTTACAAAAGATATCACATTTTTTACATTTTCATTGATGTTTATCCTGAAACTATAGCATGTAATTCTATCTCCAAATAACAAAGTAAATGCCCTAAAGGCTTACATCTTTTCCAAGCTATCACTTGGTTACAGCAAAAGAAGAGTTCTAACTCTTTTACATATAAAGCCCTCGACTTGAGTTTACATTTAACATCAAAAATAGATCATCAAAATGGAGCCTTCAACTCCTAAACCTCCTAAGCTAGGATCTTGAAAACGACATCTCACCTGCACCTGAAAAATGGTGTCCCAAGTAGGGTGAGCCAAAGCCCAGTAGAGATATGCTAAACAAGATATGAACATTAACTAAAATATTAGCATCCGATAAATATTTAACACATGTAAACTTCATACAACCTTTCCATAACCAACCAACATTCACATCCATATTCCAAACCACTTCCATTTATTTATCCAAACCAATTCATTAACATAGATCATTATTACCCAAGCAATTCAAGATAAGACTACAACTCATATTAATAACACTTCAATTCATTTGCCGTTTTACAGAACTACGTATGAGGGAACCGGCACCTAAATATATATATAAGATTTCAGGACTTTCACCCTGGACACTCCGGCCAACTTAGTTATCAATGGAGTCTATCCCCTATCTCCTCCTACACAATGGAGTACATCCCCTATCTCCTCCCATACAAAGATACATATACAATGTATTAAACATGTTGGCATATACAATGACCCAACAATTCACATATTCTACAATTTAATCCAACCGTCATATTCAATGACATAATTCAATTGATTAGTTTCAATTTACCTAATCATTATGAAGTGTCTACAACAATCAAGACTATCCTCCACCGATAGCCCAAAACAGTTATTTCTAAACAGGTAATAAATTTGTCAAATAGATAATTTATCAACTTTTCCATAGGTGGGTGATTATTCAATCTAACCACACCATCTAATCACAATCCTTCCCAATTCCATAATTCCACAATGAATTCACTATTTATACAAAATAGTTACACAAAATAGTTATTTAATTCCAAATTAGAGCATTTTTCCCCAAATTCCACAACATTGACCCAAAGGTCCAAATCTCACCATTTCATCAATTATACACCAATAACCCCATTTTTAAGACCCACATACACATATGGAGTTTAAAATTGAAAATCCCTCTTTCACAAATCAACACCCAAACCCTAACTTCACCCAAACTTCCCAAATCCATCCATTTATACAAAATGACCAACATTTATGTTAAAGCTCATAAGAATGAGTAGATTATCCTTACCTCAAATGAAAAAGCTCAAAGGAGGAGGAAGAGAAACTTGAAGATGCTCCAAAACCAAACTTTTTAGGATCAATAGATAGCCCAAGCCAAGCTCTAACTTTTATACAAAGGGACTAGGGTAGAGAACCTCTAAAACAAGGTGTATTTGTAGAAAGAGTGAGAGAGTAGAGAGAGAGGTAGCCAAATTTAGGGTTTGAAGTGAAAAGGGGATGAAAAGTGATGTAAAATCACGCTGCTGCGATCTGATATATACGGGGCTTGCTCGAGCGACCAAACACAAAAAGACCCCGCTCGAGCATAAGAAGCCTCGCTCGAGCAAACAATAAGAAGCTTCAGGTTTGCAACTCACGCGGACGCATGCTCGAGTGCAAGAGTGCTCACTCGAGCGAAGGAACTCAATACACAAAGCTCGCTTGAGCATAAGAAAGCTCGCTCAAGCAAAAAATACCAACCTTCAGGTCCAAAAGAGACGCAGACGCATGCTCGAGCGTAAGAGTTCTCGCTCGAGCGAAGAAGCAAATACCCAGGGCTCGCTCAAGCAAAGAAGCCAAAACCTGGGCAACAACCATTTGTTTCAACACACAACCAACCTGCTTCAAACTTACCCAACACATCCCAAAACTCAAATACAAGGAATTAAAGGATGGAAACAAGATATAGACAACAACCAATAACCACGGAACCTAAGTCTGGAACACAATATATGGCGGGGAAAATCGGGATCGCTATAGTGTCTGTAAAACTTCTAAAGGCATGTATTATGCGCTCGAGCGATGCTTCTTGCGCTCGAGCAAGGTCACTTATTGTGTCTGGTCTTTCAAGTGACAACTCATTCGCTCAAGCGAGCCTTGCGTATATCAGTTTGCAGTAGAGCAATTTTATATCACTTTTTGATTTCCTTTTTACTCAAAACCCTAAATCGGCACTCTCTCTCTAAAATACTCTCTCTACAAATACACCTAGATTTAGAGATCTCTCAATCCTTGTTCCTTTGTTAAAAAGATATAGCATCTTGTGGGCTTCTATTTGATCCGAGTAAAAATGAGTTTGGGCAATTTTTGAATTTCTTCCTCTTCTCCTTTGGGCTTCTACTCTTGAGGTAGGGATATTCTACACCTTAATATGATTTTTAACCTAGATATTTGTTGTTATGTATGAATGATGAAATTTTGGGAGGATTTGGGTAAGGTTAGGGTTTGGATTCAAATTGAAAGAGGGGTTTCTATGTTGGGTTCTATAAATGGATATGGGGCTTTGAATATAAGGTTATCTTGAGTTAAAATGGTGAAATTTGGCCTTGGGGTTGATATTTGAAAAGGGTGAGATTTGCCCTAATTTGTGTTGAATGGTTATTTTGTATAAATAATGGAATTGTTATGGAAAATGTGAAATTAGGGAAATGTATAAATAAATGGTGTAGTTCGATTTGTTAAATCACTCACCTATGGAAATTTGATAAAATATCTATTATATAGATTGTATATCTGTTTAGAAATATCTGTTTTGGGCTATCAGTGAAGGATAACTATGATTGTTGTAGAAATTGCATGAGGATTATGTGAATTGAAACTAATCACTTAAATTATGTCATTGAATATGACGGTATGATTAAATCATTGAATATGTGTTGTGGATAGTCATTGTATATGATGATGTTTTGGATGCATTGTATATGTATAATTGTTTGGGAGGAGAAAGGGGATGTATTCTATTATTTGGAAGGAGATAGGGGATGGAGTCCATTTAAAATTAAGTTGGTCGGAGTGTCCAGGGTGAAAGTTCCGAAATCTTGTATATGTAAATGGGTGTCGATTCCCTCAAATGAAAGTTCCATGAAATGGCATGTTGAAGTGTTTTGAATAATAGATGTTATTGAGTTGTGAACCAATAAGTTGTAGTCTCATTTGGGTTGTTTATATATAACAATGAACTAGACTCCTGAATTGACTTAAAATGAATGAATGGAAATGCATTGAGGTGTGAATATCAATATTTAATGATCATGGAAAGATGTGAGTTGGTTAAGTATGTTGAGCATTTATCTGACACTTATATATTGTGTTAGTCTATCTCTATTAGGCTTTGGCTCACCCTATTTGGGAAACCATTTTGAGGTGCAGGCGATATGCTTCCTCCAAGGACGAAGTTTAGGAGGACTTAGGAGCTGGATGCTCTATTTTGTTTATTTTTGTGTTTAAATGTTTAATCAAGCCGAGGGCTTTAAATGTATAGAGCTTATGACTCTCTTTTGTTGTAACCAAGTTATTCCTTGGAAAAATGTAAGCTCATAGGGTGTTTATTTTGTTGTTATTAATTAGTGTTACATGCTGTCACTACTACAAAAACAAATAAAGATGTAACGCCCCGAAATATCCATACACAAATTAGGTACATTAACCAACATTCATTAAGGAATAAAGATAAATCTCCAACCCTTTTCATCATTAATCGATAAAGTGTATACAAAAGTTCTACATGCGAATTATACATTCAACGGTATGAAAAACACATGAATCTATAGCATGTAGCACATCAATTCTCAAAAAATAAATAAAATGCCCTCATGGGCTTACAAGTTCCAAGGCTTAAGCCTGGTTACACAAAATGGTTTCACGAACCCATACACTTTAAGCCCTTGGCTAGCAAAATATATCATAACAAAAATAGAGTCATCAATTCTTCACAAAAAGATGTCCACGCCCTCAACTTGACGGGATCACCACATCTTTTCCTGCTCCAAAATCCCATAGGGGTGAGCATAAAGCCCAGTAGAGAATCCTTACAAAGTATATACAGTTATGCAAGATTTTCCAATATTGAATGCAAATGCCATGCAATGCCAATTTAAAGAGAATTTCATTTACATGCTCTTTTGAAAATCACCATGTTCAACAACAGTTTAAAATCTCAACAATTCCAAAACTTACAATTTTATTCAATAGGGGTGGTAAATACGACTCAGGTAATCCCTAGGTTGATGTCTACAAGTAGGCTCAACTAGCACTACCAAAAACCCCACTTTACTGGTTGCTAACCGGAAGGGAAGTGGTACTTCCTCCGCGCGTGTTTTCGGTCTTTCACCCCGGACACTCAGGCCAACTTATCAATTTCCTCTACACCTCTTATCCGGACTTACCAACATATTTACCCCTTAAACATTTCCATAGTTCTCATTTCAATATATTCCTTTCTCAATGTAAATGTTTCCAATCTCAATTCACAATGCATAATAATTAATTGAATGAGTATGTAATGCAACAATTATCCATGCCTCATAACATTTCTCCATTTTCAAGTATCTCAACAATAATACCATAACAATCACATTTCCCATTTTCCTCTCTTCATTGGTATTTCACAAAATAACCACATGTTCAACTAGATTATCAACAAGTAGCAACATTCCCATCTTGTACAATTCTCAACAATTTGATCATTTCATAACCGCATTACATCATGGACAATGACTTCCCAAAATCCCCAATTGCCATATCCCAAAAAGAATTTATCCCTTGCCAAATATAAGCAAGAAATTTTCCAATCAATTTTTTTATTTTAACATGATGATATAAAAATACCCACATATTTCCAACATCTTTCACAAAGTCTCAAATTTTAGGTTTTTGCCCAAAACTAAACATTTTGTTCATTTTTTTTTTTTTTTATACAAGAAATCCTTTGAAATGGTTCCCATTTCTATAAAATAGTCAAGTTCTCTAGTATGGCAAGAAAGACAAGAGATAACCCCATTAAAGAAAACTTACATTCTTGACTCAAAACCAAACCCTCATAATATCCCCAAAGCAAACCCAAATCCACTTCAATACTTGCAAAACATATATATATAACTCAATAAGTCCCTACCTCAAGTTTTGGAAAGATGAGAGAAGAAACCCTAGAATCAAAAGGTGCCAAAACTCAACCTCCACCGTAGACAATATAGTTCGTGCTTTGCTTGTCACGTCCCAATTTTTATTACTCGAAGTATTACCAATTTCATTTATTTAATTCCATTTCAGAGATAACATGCGGAAATAAACTCGTATATTCAACTCGTAGAAGTGAATAACATTGCTCTCATTCGTATGCAAGTAAATACAACATGAGTACACTAAATAAATTACCCTTGGGCTTACATCATTAAAAGTCAAGAAGAAGGGTATAACCCTTTTACATAAATGGCATTCCGCCAACACAAAAGAGACCCCGTGGCCAACAAATAAGAAGATCCAAAACCTTGTAGCACATCCTGGCTATCACCTGAAAAAGATTCAACAACGTGGGATGAACATATAGTCCAGTAGAGATCTCAACATGATCCTCAACAATAACAACTTACAGATAGCTATGATCATGAATGTTCATCTCATACTAGAATCGTAATGTGACAGTTTATGCAAAATATACATAAGTATGAACTTTTCTCGAAAACAGCCATTTCATTCAATGCTATAAGCAGTTCACCTTTCTTTCCTTTTCATTACCCATTTTTCCAAACTTTCATGACTAAAACAGTTTTAGAAAAAAAAACAATTTCACCAAGCCCATTACTCTTCCCCCATTTTCCGTACTTATAACAAAATGACCTTTTTTGAAAACATGTTCACAAATACCCCATTTTCCTTCACACTTTCCAAAATCTCAAAAATGGCATTTTAGTTTGTTCCCAATACATTCATATCAACACATGCATGCCTTAAATAAAAGGGAAATAACAACTCATCAACATGTATATAATCCACAAATGAGGCAGTTTGGCCGTTCAAAACTGTAACCATCACAACCCATAACATACTCAGATACACTGACGATAACAATTAAAACTCCACTCTACCGGCTATATGCACAGTAAGCTAAGGATATGCCAAAGCGATAAAAGAGATAATAACTCATTTTAAACATTTTATACCTCATAATAAATACACATTTTAGTACTGTATCAATCTCAGACAAAAACACTTCCATACTTCACAAATGATACACATTTTGGTGTTGTATCAATATCAAACAAAAACACTTCTATACTTCAATAAGCACACATAATAGTGATGCTAATGGAGTCCATCCCCTATCTCCTCCCAAACAAAATCCGGTTTAGAGGTCCATCCCCTATCTTCCCCTAAACCGTGGAGTACATCCCCTATCTCCTCCCACACAACACAATGTATATAAACAATTTCATATACATAATCAATCACTACAACAAAGCATAAATAACAAGTGTAATACATACACATAAACTATTCAATAATGTTTAACCAACACAAGTGTAACGCATACATCACAATTCAACACAACAATGTCATCCTCCACCGATGACCAAGGACAAAACCTCTAGATGCATGTATTCAGTACATCTAATAAAAGAGACTCAACTCTCAAGCAAACCTTAAACCCAACAACAACACTATTACGATAGGTAAGGATAAAACCCCCAAATGTGTGTATTCGACACTCATGATACAATAGTTCAATTCTCAAATTTGTTTTCCAAGACTCACATAGAGTTAACATTTCATTTACCATTTTCAAGATCAACTTTCATAATTTTCTTAAGTCAACATGTTCCATCACTTATTCCAAAAACACTTTTCCCTTTTCACAAAACCAATTAAATTCTCTTCATTTTACAAAATCAATTCCATGGATAATAAAGCCATAACCCAACTTGATTCAATACGTTCATTTCAAAATAATCCCAATACCATAATTATTCCCTTAACTGTTAACACCTTCTACAAAAATATACATATTAACAATAGAAATTTACCAACATTGTTCAACCATAAACCCTTTTTATTTTACCAAATCAAAATATAATTTAGGGCTTTATCTTCTTTCAACAATAACATGCTAATTTTACTCTCTAATTAGTCCAAACCATAGTCAATGATAACAAAACCATTCTCAAACAACCAACCCCAGGTTCCCCTCATGATTTTCAAACAAATCCAACACGGATATGATTTTCATGCAATACAAAATTACCACATGTCTATCTATAGACGGAGTATTGAAAAGGAACAAAGAAATCCCTACCTCAAATGGAGAGACCAAATGGAGAAGATGAAGGCCAAAAACCAAAGTGCTCCAAATCGCCAAACTTTTCAGATTAAAATGAAGCCCTCAACCCACTCTACCTTTCTTACAAAGGATTTATTATAGATTTACACTAGAGGGAGATGAAAACCAAGAGAGAATGTGTGTAAGGAGAGAGAGAAACTCTCAAGTTATTCATTCAATGAACTTCATTAAATTGATTAATGTATCTCATACATTCATGATACATAATGCATCCTCTATATTAATGAATTCATTATATAAATTAATGTATCTTACATATTCATAATAGATACATAATGCATCTCTAAGATTCATTCATAATAAATCCATCACATTCAATGTATTAGCATTAGTCTTCTATACATTGTATATATACAAGGAGTAAATGATGGAAACGGGAATAAGACAACAACACATCTACGGAACCGAGTTCGAAATACAATTAAAAAAAAAATGATGGGAAAACCGGGATCGCTATATTGCTCCCCAGCTTTGATGAAGGAACTTGGGTCAAAATGTGCATGGATTTGGAGGAATCAAAGATCTTGTGGTGTTTTTGGTGTGAAATGTAGAGAGAATGGAGAGAAATATGTTTTTAGAGAGAGAGAGAGAGAGATATAGGATAAATGAGACAGCCCCAAAAGAAAGAAAAACACAGTTTCGGACTGCCCAGAATACCGCACGTGCGGCGCCCTCTCCCGCACGTGCAGAGCGTCTCCCCCGCATGTGCGGTGGTCCCTTCCCGTACCTCACTCCGCACCTGCCTATTAGGCAGTGTGCAACCTTCCAAAGCTCACCATTCCCGCACGTGTGGCCTCATCCCCCGCACGTGTAGCCCTATCCCGAATGTGCGGCCCAGGGCCTCGCACGTGCGACCCTAGCCCAGCAATCCAGAATTTTTCTGGTTCGTTCCCGGACACTCCGAACTCGGTCGTGCACCCTTTGAAACAAGTGATGCTCAACCTGGAGTTAGACAAGGACTGAAATTTGAAAGAAAACTCTCGAACACCACAGACTTAAAGAGGACAAAAAGAGACAACATGCAATGAAACCGGTCATCACAAAAGATCACACTTTTTTTGTGTGATGTATATTATTTAATCACACCTTTTAAGTTTTATTAAAGTGTGATATTTGAGAGTGTGATTAAAAAGGGTAATTTTTAATCACACTTTTTAAGTGTGTTTAATAACATTTAGATCACACCTTTTAAGTGTGATTAAAAATATTTAGATCACATTTTTTAAGTGTGATTAATAACATTTAAATCACACCTTTTAAGTGTGATTAAAAATATTTAGATCACATCTTTTAAGTGTGATTAATAACATTTAAATTACATCTTTTAAGTGTGATTAATAACTAATAAACTCTGTGATAAAAAAAGGATTCGACATATTTCAAAAATAATCAATATTATTTTTGTATGTACATTTGAAGAGTGTAATACACACTATATATTATATTTTGAATCATAACCACATATTGAATGAAATAACGTTATATATTTCATAAATGAAAATTAAATATTCAAAAGTATATACAAAGGAATTAAATAAATAAAAAATTTAACTGTGCTTACATATATTAAAAAATGAAAAAACTTAAAAAGGCTAAGGCCTTGTTTGGTTTGGCTTTGGAAAAACGATTTTGGAGAAAATGTTTGAAAATTTTGTTTGGTTTATAATTTTTCTCAAAAAAATTTCAAAATCACTTTCTCTCTCTTATACATCAATCAATCACTTTTTCTCTCTCTTCTTTCATTTTCAATCACTTTTTCTCTCACATACATCTACTCAATTACAACAAAATATCAAATCATCCCAAACTTCCAAACTCTAAAACTATTTTCAAAATATACAACCAAACAAACTACAAAATTTTCTAAACTCTCTTCCCAAAATAATTTTTGAAAACTTATCTCCCAAAGTCAAACAAAACAAGGCCTAAGGTTTTTAATTCTTTGACCATATTTTGCATCTCTCTAAGAAATTT
The DNA here is from genome assembly GCA_036172215.1 of Camellia granthamiana. Taxonomy (NCBI): domain Eukaryota; kingdom Viridiplantae; phylum Streptophyta; class Magnoliopsida; order Ericales; family Theaceae; genus Camellia; species Camellia granthamiana. The sequence continues at coordinate 55,779 of JAXFYN010000465.1, forward strand.
CTGACCTGAAAAATGAAAACACAAATTAATTTAGAAACCGCAAGAACATATGAATAAACTAACTATTTATAGATACTATTCTAGTCTTACAAAAGATAAAGTCGGACTTTTTCTCATCACACTGACTCTTCATCTCCTGTTTCAATAGAAAAAGAATAACCACTTTGATTGAATAATCAATTCTCATGGAAAAAAATGGACCAAATATCTTAAGATAGCTGAATATGAACTATGACTACAGGGCAACAATGATCAGGAGAAGGAATAGGGTTATACAAACATTTTATCCGTGCCCTTGAATATAGGAAAACTCACGTGTTAAAAGATTTCAACAGTTAACTCATCATCAGACATAAACATGCAGAAAACAAATTAATAGCCAGAAGAGAGTTGTTATCTCCATTTAAAAATTGATAATTATTCCAAGACATGAACATGTAGAAAACAAATTGCTCCATTTCTTAAACCACATAAAACAATCCGTCCCTACAACAAATTAAGATCTTCAAAAAAAATAAAAAATAAAAAATGAAAAACTACTTCTACCACACTCTTCCAAGGAATTCTGCAAATTCTTTGAAATTTTAGAGTTTATCACAGATCAAAGGATAAAAAATTTAATACTACATGAGAAAATTTTCAGAACAGTGTAATTATATAAATCATTTTGTGTTTTATGATTTGTAGCAGGTTCAGAGTATCTAAATATATCCACATACCATAACAATATCTTGGGGATCCACCTGCCAAGAAAACAAATATTCAAATGTCATCCTATGAGCGACTACATATTGTGCAATCAACACCAAACGAAAAAATATATAAATATGAGAAACATGTAGGAGAAAAGATGGGATGCCCAACCTGCTTTCACATTGTTACTAATAAAACCTCATTGTGTGAGATTAACATTAGACACTCGGATTTATGTGATAACTGTAGGCTTCTCCCTTCCAGTGAAGTCCTTCAGCTTTGATACAGAATAATACCTCAAGCAATGCCTTGGTTCAATGCATTTCCTATAGTGAGAATCGTCTGGCATTACTTGACGCAGTTATGCAGATTCTTTTACCTATAATAACGGGTATGATATTAAGGTACTGAAAATGATTTCTCGCTAGCTCTAACTTCACAAACCCTAAACAAAATGAAGTACCTCTCTAGCAGCAGCATTAATTGTGTTCAAGTTACATCTTAAGTCATTCACCTGAACAAGTTCAAAGCTATAATATAAGCACAAACAGCTAGAAATAATAATAGCATTTGTTCTCAGATAATACACAAAAAAAAAAAAAAAAAAGGGTCCCAGATCAATATACCTAACTGGAAAAAGTAATTCTAAATGCAAATACTCACAATTTGGCCTCCACTCGTGGGACATTCATCAAGTCCAGGAAAAACTGAAATGTTCATCAAGCACAAAATTTGTTATCAATACCTATACATGATTTTTGAACTTCCCTTCCCTCCATCATCAAACCAAAATAAAAACCTGTTCACACTTTCCAAGCATATCGTTGGTCCCATTGTAGTTCTGAAAGAAAGAAAAATCAGTAAGAAACAAATAAAATAGTTAAACATAATTTTGAAATCATTTTAAGAGATAAAAAGAAAGGAGTACACCAAATAAAAGTGTACCACAGCTCAAGAAACCAACAAATGAGTAATTTTGAAGTTAATACAAAACCTTTTCATTTTTCAACACATGCCTAAGTCAGATACATACTGTGACATCAAAATATCACATAATTACAACTCAAACCCAACAAATTGAGAGAGAGAGAGAGAGAGAGAGAGAGAGAGAGGGTATGGAAGTGTACCTTCAACATTGTCATTTCTTCTTTTGTAGGACAAAATTTAATGAGATTTTCTACTTGATCAATGTCTAAGGCTGAAGAATCCAAAGCCAGAACAACATTCTGGAAATAAAGCATTAGAACCCCCAAAACATATATAATTGGCATGCCACATATATATATATATATATAATTCAAAGCCAAGAGAGTGACCACTGAAACCATTGATACCATCCAAGACATGCCTCTCATAGCAAGCAACGAGATAGAAACTTTCATAGTTCGACTAGAACCATATTGGGTATACCGTCACAATAAAGCAATTTAGTTCCTCTATGTGTATATCAATTCCCACACAAACAGAGTGCCAGACTCTTAACAGTTGAAGTTGGAGAAGAGCAGTGGCTTCATGGCTTCTTCTCTGCCAAATTGTCGGCCGTTTGAGTTCGCCACCAAGTATTACTCAAGCACGGGGAACAGTTGTGTGAGACAGCAGTTTCTTTGGAGGGGAAGCAATTTTAAATCAAGGTGTTGGGTACTCTGTTATTCTTTGATTTGGGGCCTTCTTTGCTGTCTTCACCTCATTCCTGGTATTAACCCCTTCCTATCTCTACACTGCATTATTATTCATAAGGTTCACACTTGTAATTAGTGGCAATATTGAATAAACCCACTATTTGGGGAATTGTGTCTCCTAAAATGGGCGTATTGAGAAATTTTATGGGTGTATTTAGAATTATCCAGAATCTTGTTGAAAGTTTTAGCCATTGGAATCCTAAAAAATCCCCTCATAAAATCTGCTCATGCCTCATGGATTTGCACTTATTTTTCACTGAAGGATAAGCTTAGTGGAAGTGTAGATGGTAATGACCAACACCATTATATGACCTTTACATGAATAACAAATTGAGACTGCCCCTTCCGCAGAACCATTAACAATTATTTGAATTCCCAAACAAGTATGATCATTAACAAGTAACAACTATTTGAAACTCCAAACTAGCGTGAATTATCTTTTTGTTTCTTTACCATTATTGCTGCTTGTTTAAATTGAAACAACAAACTATGAATTAATTTGCCAAGTTTGGCTAGAGAAGCGATATGTTGGATCGTGCCACACATCAGAATGGTTCAACACTGCAGGTAGGAATGTTAAAACAAGACTCATTGCTAGTGTGATTGAACCTCTGTATAACACCAGCCTCTAGTATAATTTATAGCAATATGATTCTACAATTAGAGAAAATTTTAGTCTTGGCATGGAAAAAACACAAACATGCACACATGCAGATGCTTAGATATACTTAAACCACTGCACATATCACATGCATACTCATAACATTGCACTACAATAAAATTGAATTTTTACGGCTTGCAATGCAAGCTGTAAAAACTCTTTCATGACATGCACACAAATGCCGTTATATGACATACCGTGAAATGTTGAGCACCATTTACAGCATGCAGGTAAAGTTATAAAAAGTAATTACTTTGTATGTCATATATAATTTTTTACGATATTTTTGTCATGCCATAAATCATCATACTTTCCATGACATAATTTTGCATGCCGTAGAAAGTTATTTTTAATTTAGTTATGGCATACTTTGTATGCCGTATATAATTTTTTACGACATTTTCTTGCATGTCATAAATCATCACACTTTTTGCAACATAATTTTGTATGCCGTAGAAGGTCATTTTTAATATATTTATGACATACTTTGTATGCTATATATAATCTTTTACGACATTTTCTTGAAGTAAAATGCTCTTTGATTACCAATTTTTTTAGGCTGGAATTCCCAAAGAGTGTCCTTGTCAAGGGCTGGGACAGAAGCACCACGAGGGTTATATTCATCACCAAATCTCTTTGCGATGGTCTTTAGAGGCCTCTGCATTATTTTTAAACAATAAATGGATTGTCAGTGGGTAAATGTCCTCCTTAAGCCAGGCTAATAATAAAAGACCCAGTTGCAAAAAGTTTTTGTTCAGACAACATTCAAGTTGGGCAATATGAAGAAGCATATATTTCACAAACCTGAATACCATCAAAGCTATTCCCCAAGATTCCAGGACCCAACTCCACCGACAGAGGCTGTAATGTCAATGGACAAGATAAATGTTAGTGCATTTAATGTTTGATCTATAACTACTAAAAAATTCTAACAATAATATTGTAAAAAACATAACAAGATTACCTTGTATGTTCGTAAAACAGGATCATTGACCGTCAACCCAGCTGTTTCTTCATACACTAAGATGATATATAGGCAACAAATTATTGTCAATATTAAGTTGTTTTAGTTCCACCATGTACAAGATGATAACTACAGCTACAAGAAACTTGGTGCAAAGGGAGAGTGACAGTAAGGAAGGAGACATATTAAATCAAGACAGATGATGATGTGCATTAAAGACCTACAGGGTTCAATTAAGGCCTAGGTTAAAAAGCTCTTAACAATATTTGTAGAATTTATATACATATATATATAAGCTATCATTAATAAGCATCAAGGGGATGCAACTTGTACACATAAGCCTCTAAAGACACAATAGAGTTTCATAGTTCGATTGTGTAATGAATGTATTGTGTTAATATTATATACACCCTAAGCCTCTAAAATCTTCTAGACGAACTGCTCCTATACTCTTGCCCATTGTAGTCCAATCAAAGTCTATATAACTTTACACTGTAATGGCTTCTACAAAATCCTTGAAAGGTTATATTCAAATGTATAAGTGGCATGTGTAAGCTAGAGCAATAAAACAAAAGAGTTGTATCAACAACCAGAATCACCAGAGATTTCATAAACACTAGCTATACTCATTACAAAATTCACTTACACGCATACATGTTACATTTTAATAAAACAGTAAAATAGAAATATGAGCTCATAAAGCACCAGATAAAAATCAAAATTAAAGATTAAAAAAAAATGGCAATTACAATTCACGCAAGGACAGTACAATTCACTCAATCTAACAACAAAGTGAACAGAACCATTAGCTAGTATACCAAATTACATTCATAATGCTACTCAATTCATCGAATCAACAATACTTGAGGCACTGCTACCAAAATGATGAGAGAGCAATAATGACCAAAGATCATAAGATATCCAATAAGCAATTACGCAATCAACACAACAAAAAAATGCCTGATTTGACTCGGTTCTCTCTGAACTACTTGTTCACCAAAAATCGATACACAATTCTCTCTACATTTGACTCGGATGCACCTATTCAAATCAAAATCAAGACAAAAAATGTAGCTAGATCCAAAAATCTAATCAATAAACAAAAGCATCAAATTTCAACATCGATACAATATATCATTGATACGGAAATCAATCAACTCACAATATTGCCGAGAGCAACGACATTGAGGAAAGTGGAAGGGCGGCGTGAGGACAATGAGTTTTCATCGACATCTTCGTTGGCAAGCAAAGCAGATGCTTGGCGCATCGAATCGACGAGCTGAGCCAATTCGTCGATCGCGTCCATTGATTTGATGAATCAAAGAACTCGATTACAGAGGGAGAGAGAGAGAGAGAGAGAGAGAGAGAGAGAGAGAGAGACGATTAGATCGAAGGAGGAGGAAGGATCGAGATGTATGTAGAGAGAGAGAGAAAGAAACCCTAGGCTGATACAAGATGAAAATGATGGTGGAGAGAGATCTGTTGATGATATTTGTGTTGTTGAGTAGTAGACAGTAATTTACCCCAAAAAAAAAAAAAAAAAAAAAAAAAAAAAAAAAAAAACGGTGAGATAAAGTTAATGTTAAAATTTATTAATTAAAAATAATTTTTTTTAAAATAAAATTAATGCTACAAAAAATAGTTCATATTTGTGTGTGTAGCTTTTTTAGTAATTTTTTAGACCAGTTTTAAAGTTGGTTTTTTTTTTTTTATAAAATTATAAATATACCCAAATAAGTCTAAAAAAATTATAGCAAAATCAAAGAGAGGGTTTGAGGCAAGAGTAATGTTAGGGATCATAAAAAAAATATCATAAAAATAATCGTGAAAGATTTTCTACCTTTGAATTACACATACAATAAAATAGCACATACTAATCAAAGAATTAAAAAATTTCATGATACATTTTATGATATTTTTCTCATGATCCCTACATCTCTCTCTCTCTCTCTCTCTCTCTCTCTCTCTCTCTCTCTTATGTGCCTTGTGATGGACCCTAGCCTTCTACTTTCCTTTTGATTAGAAGTAGCCAAAGAGTTAAATGTATTTTGAAATTTTTTTTTTTAATTTGTGTTTTGGTGTTGGGGCATTTTTTTTTTTTTTTTAAAATTTGGGAATTGTATATTTTATATAAAAATCAAATTGGAATATTTTATACAATCACACCTATTTAGGGAGTGTAATTAAAAAGTAGTAATGTATATATAATCAAACTTTAATTAGAAGGTGTGATTAAAAAATATATAAATAATCACACTTTAATTAGAATGTGTGATTAATATATATATATATATATATAATCACACTCATTTAAAAAGTGTGATTAAAAAGTAATAGTGTATATATAATCACACTTTAATTAGAATGTGTGATTAAAAAATATATATATAATCACACTTATTTAAAAAGTGTGATTAAAAAGTAGTAGTGTATATATAATCACACTTTAATTAGAAGGTGTGATTAATATATATATATAATCATACTTAATTGAAAAGTGACATAAAAAATAAATATTATGATTAAAATATCAATCTAATTTTTTTTATCACACTTCCAATAAAAGTGAGATTTTTTTTTTTTGGGTCAAAGTGTGATCTTTAACTATTTTGTAATAGTGTGTAGTTTCAGAATTAACATTTATAAAAGTATAATGCATGTAATTTCTTTTGTAATATAAACTCTGATATATGAAAGTATATTAATTCCGTTTACATGCTCATCGCTTATGAGTTGGATTATCGGTATTTTTTTTTTGGGGGAAGGGGGGGGGGGCGTGACAGTGCTTAAGTTATTTATCTTTCAAAGTTCACTTGGTAGTTTCAAACAGTTTTCAACCTTGTTCACAAAGTTTTATTAGAGAGTTTGGATGTATTACAAGAAGTTATTTATGGCGTATTTAGCCGTGCTATTAACTAAGTAGGCACTGTTAATTAGTTTTGCTAGCAATGTTCAGTTTAGGAGTATCGTAGGCATGAGTAATTTTCTGTTTTGATTGTTGTGTGGTACTTCCAATTTTTAGACTTTGATTTTGTCATTTCATCGTAGGCATGAGTAATTTTCTGTTTTGATTGTTGTGTGATACTTCCGATTTTTAGACTTTGATTTTGTCATTTTAATTTGTCAAATTGTTAGAAGGCTAAACGAATTTGTGTATGGACAATTTCACTAGGTGGTAATTTTTTAGGTTATAAATTTCATATTAGAATATTGAAATATATAGAATTACTAAATCATTGGATTGTTTATATGTTATTGGAAAGATAGTTGGTTTTGGAATAAATCAAAATGTATGCAAGTATTTTTAGGCATGAGTCATCCGCTAGAAGAGTAAGATTAGAGACCAAGTTTTGCAAACTACAATTTCTCACGTTCAGTCAATTTTGTAAAATATTTTGATAACATGTCGGAATTGTTTGACTTCTCTCAAACATTTTATTCGAAAAGAAGGAATTGTTTCTTTGACTCCTCTCTAACATTTTATTTTAAAAAAGGGAATAGTTAGGTAAATGTTATCTAATGTAGCACTATTTTGTGATCAAGTTCAAATTTTTAAATTTTAACTTTTATTTTGTCATTTTTTTTTTTTTTTTTTGGCAGTGCTTGCTTAAATATAGAAAATAAGGGTCAGACATGTAATCAAATTACTCGAGACATGAGTCTCTATTTTGACACAATGAGCTTGAATGTATACAAGTGCTAAGAGTATGAGATAATAAACTATTTCAGTACTTGAGTTATTTATCTTTCAGGGTTCACTTTGCAGTTTTAGGCAGTTCTCAACTCTGTTCACATAGTTTTATTAGAGAGTTTGGATGTATTTCAATAAATTATTTATGACATATTTAGCTGTGTTATTAATTAAGTAGGCATCGTTACTTAGTTTTACTAGCAGTGTTCAATTTAGGAGTATTGTAGGCATAAGTAATTTTCTGTTTGATTGTTGTGTGATATTTCGGATTTTTAGACTTTGATTTTGTAATTTGAATTTGTCAAATTGTTAGAAGGCTAAAGGAATTGTTTACCCTATGTCACTATTTGTATATGAACATTTCACTAGGTGGTAATTTTTATGGTTATAAATTTCAATTAGAATATTGAAATATATAAAATTACTACATCATTGGATTTTTTTTTTTATGTTATTGGAAGGATAGTCGGTTTGGAAGAAATCAAAATGTATGCTAGTATTTTTAGACACGGGTCATTTGCTAGAAGGTTAAGATTAGAGATCAAGTGTTGCAACCTACAATCTCTCAAGTTGAGTCAATTTTGTAAAACATTTTGGTGACATGCCAGAGTTGTTTGACTCATCTCTAACATTTTATTTGAAAAAAAGGAATTGCTGAATTATCTAATGTGGCACTATTTTATCATCAAGTTTAAATTTTAACTTTTATTGTGCCACTTTTTTTTTTCATTTATTTTTTTGCAAATATAGAAAATAAGTGTTAGACATGTAATCAAATTGTTCGAGACATGATGTCTCTATTTTTTGTGATTCAGTAGAGATTATTTTATCATGTGATTTTATTTGACAATGAGTTTAAGAACATATGAGATGTTAACACACTCTATGTGTGTCGTTGGTTGGCTCTCATTCTAAATTGAATGATTAATGTTTTATTTTTGGCTAACTAAGATGATTACTATTTTGTTTCAAAATATTCATTTATCCACTCAAAAAAGGTATTGAAATCTTTTATTGAAGGTGAAACAGTTACCAGTTATGATACTAATTCAGTAATATTCTTTTATTGAACGTTTGTTATACATGTGTCATTTTAACGTGAATCAAATTATAAAATTTGCTATTTGGACTTAAGTTTTAGCAAATCTTTTTAGATTCTTTGCTTATGCTATACTGAAATACATAATTCATTATTTGGACTTTATTTTTGAAGTTTGCTATTTGAGATTTATGAATATGTTTATTAGTTCAATGTGTAGAAACAATTTCAGCTTCTTATCTGTAAAGTTATAAATTGAAATAATATTATCATTTTGAATTAATTTATTACAATTGAATTCCATAACAGATGTGATACCAAAAAATTGTTGATCGTGCCTTCAGGCACGGGTTATTTCTAGTAAAAATAAAACATGCAAGGATTCATAATTGTGCGTTGGAATTTTCTTAGTAATATATGAAAAAATTGGAATTTTGACCCTTATAATAATATAAAATTTAAATTTTATCAATTTAAATTCAAATATGTTAATTAAAATTTTTTTTTTTTTGTTGAATACAACCGACAAAAAAGGATTTTTTTTTTTCATTGACTTCGTTGGTTAATATACTTTTATTGATCAATTTTACTTAACAAAAGAAGGTAAATGTTTTAAATTGATAAAATTAAAAATTTATTTTGTTATTAGGATCAAATTTTTTTTAAAAAAATTATAATTATTTATGGTCAAATTGTAAATTTTTTTTTTAATAATTATTTCAAAAAATTCCTCCGCTGATGACATGTACAAGGTTGAATTAATAGTTTAATAAGCAGTCTTGAATCTTGATAGAGCAACGTACAATTAAGAGAGAATTATAATTCAGTGTAATAAATCAGAACTAATTAGACAAATGAGGTTCGCAATTCTCCATGTGGAAGAAATCCACCACAAGAAGAGTTATATCCCCACCTCTGTAATTATTTTTTGTTTTTGTAATGAAAAGTCATGTTAACAAGAGTTACTTCTATTGTTTTATAATGAAACTTCTATTTTTCTGCAGAGGATTGGACTACTAAACACTACTACGAATTCTTTGTGCCATTTATGTAAATCGGAGGAGGAATCAGTGAATCACATTCTATTGTTTTGTCCCTTGGTTTGGAGAATCTGGTCTGATGTAATCAATTGGTAGGGTTTGTCTTGGGCTATACTGGTTCCACTGAGAGCCTTCTTCTTTGGTGGTCTGGTGTAGGGTGCGCCCTGAGTTGTTAGAGGTTAAGGTGAATTTTTTAAATTGAGTCTTTCATATATTATTACTTAAAAGAAAAAAAATGTGTGGATAAAATGAAAAGGATAAAAATTTAGTTCTATAGCTTTACTATTTAACAAAATTTAGATAACAAAAAATATATATATATATATATATATATAATAGGTAAACTTCAATTAGTGGAATCGAATTTTTATTTTTTAGCTTACCAAATGCTGTAAGAGTTAAAATTAATTGGGGGGTAAGAATGAGAATTTTCAATACAACTCAAGCAATATATAAAATTAGTAAGTTAGAATTGACCATTTTTCGACATAAATTTAAATATGACACGACTCAATAATATGAATTATTATTTATATATTTTAATGTTCACTAAGGGACAATATGACTTTTTTTAAACTTTTATTCAACTCCAACTAACTAAATAAAAAAATATATAAAATAATAATTTAAGGCTAATATCTTTTTCTTTTTTTTTTCTATTTAAGTTGTATTTTTTGTTACATATTTTAGAGTCAATCTAGTAAAAAATATATAGTAATAAGGTATAGTTTTTTTAATTATAAAAATGCAATTGAGTTGAAATTAAACATTTTATGAATAATTTCATTTAGTATAAATAAATTTGATAACTTGTGGGAAAAATTTTAGTCTTGTCATACACTTCCTGAGTTATTTTTAATTAAAAGTGAAAGTTTTCACATTAAAGATCAATTACATGAATGAAAATAACACCATACAACAACATGAAAATAAATGGATTGAGCTAATATTGAAGTAATTATAAAATAACGCAACATGATGCACATTCTTAGTTTTGAAGCCCTAAATTTTGTTCAAAATTAGGAGCATTAGGTGACCATCTTGGTCGCCTCACCTTAGAGCCGACCTTGATCTAGTATTAAGTTTAAGAAATCAGTATTATGCATCTGAAAGATTGTCCCTCTTGCTGTTTTGTGCTCCGTTGGAAACAAGGCCTATTTTGGCAATACAGCTAAAAGTCAGATTTTTTGTTTTTTTTGGTTACATTACTTCTCTACTTTTTTGTATAGTTTTTCAAAAAAAAGTTTTAAAAAATTTAAAAATTAACTTTTAACCTACTTCCTAAAATTACTTGTTCAGTGATGGTCAATTTAACTTCGTGAAGCTAAAAGATTTGGTGAGAGTGAGGGTCTCTTTAGGATTTGGAATCCTGCCGTGATTAAGGTCACAGTCACAGCAAGAATTTGTGGTGTGTTATTTTGGGAACTTGGCGAAAAACAATTTTTTTTGACTTTTTGGCGTATTTGAATTATATCATCTCTTTATTTTTTTATATATTTTTTCAAAAAAAAGAAAAGTAAAAAAAAATTAAAAAATCAACTTTTACCCTATTTCCCAAAATAAACTTAGTCACAACAGTATCTCTCAGTCCTTAGCTTTATGGGCTAAGTCTAACTCAACGGAGGTGAGTTATTCTGTGTATGACAATGTGTCTAACCTGAATGAAATCAGGTTCTGTGATGGCGGACTTAGAGTGGGCTGAGTTATGAGTGGGTGGTCCCTTTGCAGCTTATTATTAGCTCCTCGCGTGTTTGTGTTAGCTCATGATAAACGGGTGAAAACATGATGTGGATTCCCAAGGGCTGAGGATGAGCTCTGATTCGGCTGAGTTATTAGTTGGTGGATTCTTTGCAGCATATTGCTTGCTCTCGAGGGGTTTGCTTGCTTTTTTTTGTTTTTCTTTTTTCCTTATTTTGTTGGTTTCTCACCAATCTCTTAATTAAACTAATAAATAATAGGATGATTTTCTTAATTTCAACTTAATTGGAGTTTGGAGAGTTATTATGTGTTTATCACCAAAGTTTTTTTTTTTTTTCTGGATAAAAAAAAAAAAAAACAGAGTTACTTCTAGTAATTTTGAAACTTGTTAGACTAATAAATAAAAAATAAAAAATTATTACATACCTCTAATTTAATTAATAAGTTAAAATTTAAATCTTACTAAACTCAAAATAAATTAATAGAATATTAAATAATTAACCTATATGATGTCATTCTCAATTAATTAAATTAGACATATTTAATAGGGAAAATTAATCTAAAGTCCCTCTCCCATATTTAGTAATGGAAGAGATCCATAACATTATTTTATGATGTATAAGGTCCCTCAAACCCCACACTCATATATTCCAGAGAAATCTTTCAAATGAAACCTCATTTTCTCTCTCTCTCTCTCTCTCTCTCTCTCTCTCTCTCTCTCTCTCTCTAAACTCTTCTACTAAATTCATCTATTCTCCTCTCTCTCTCTCTCTCTCTCTCATCTCTGCATCTTTTTCTCTCTCCAAAATGTTCTCTCTCTAAAGCAACAGTCTTGATCTTCCAGATTGTCCTCGTTCCTACCGCCATGCCCATGCTCATCTCCGATCTTTGCTCTTCTCACCAGAAACTTCCATCTCCGGCGGTTGTAATCTTTCTTTGCATAGGCGGACGAAGTGAAGCTCTGTGATAAAGATGATGAAGTGGGTTTGAGAGGCCGAAGCCTTGTTCGGGTTGGCCTTGTATCAAGCCTAGACCTACCCGTTGGGTTCTTTCTCCGACGATAACCCTTCCAGTGAGCGAATTAGTAGCGATTCTGTTTGATCCCTAGCTTTGGGTCTAATAATCCTCCTCCTTCCTCCGCCTTATTTTCAGGTGAATTACACACACACACACACACATATATATATATATATATATATATGTATATGTTACTATGAAGATTGATGAATTTAAGTGCTATTTTAGATGATGATGATGGTCATTGTGAAAATTGCGCAATTGTATTCTTTATGCTTTATTGATTAGTTATTTTTGTATCAGTGGTTGCGTGTTTGGTTGCTGAGAAAATGTGTGAAATGGAAAGAAACTTAAAATTTGAATATTAGGTTAAAGGTCTATGATGAAGATGATGAAGAAGATGACAGACTTTCGAAATCACAGAAAATGGAATTTATCTGATTTTAGAGAGAATTTGTCTAGGTTTAAGAGAATTTCTCTAGAAAGGTTTGTCTGGGAATTTCTTTGGTTTTGAGAGAATTTCTCTGGGTTGGGGAGTCTAGAGAAATTCTGGGAGTTTAGAGAAATTCTCTGGACTTTGTATCAACGGTTGCATGTTTGGTTGCTGAGAAAATGGGAAGAAACTTAAAATTTGAATATTATTAGGTTGAGGATCTGTGATGAAGATGGTGAAGAAGATGAAGTGGGTCTAAGAGATGCGCAGAGAGCTAGAAAATGGAATTTCTCTGATTTTGGAGAGAATCTCTCTGGGTTTGGGAGAATTTCTCTGGAAAATCCAGAGAAATTCTGAAAGTCTAGAGAAATTCTGAAGTGAATTTCTCTGTGAAGTCTGGAGAATTTCTCTGAATCAATTTGATGGACCTTAGACATTATGAAAATGTTGAATGTCTTTTATGTTATAAAATCTTAATATCAGGGACATTAAAAAAAATCCCCTATTTAATAACATTTTATTTTTGAAACTGGGACAATTGACAAGTGACAAGATATAAAACTGCATTGTGAAATGAATAATGTGAATAAATAAATAAATGTGAAATGCAAGGAGATTGTCTCTTCAAATTCTCTTGGCTTGTGGAAATATTAGTCACTGTGTTTGGTTTTAATTTTCTGAATTTAATTTTTTAGAAATTGAGTTTTTTATTTTTCACTTTTTTTTGTTTTTGTTTTTAGCGAATATTTTTTAAATTTTAAGCAATTTATTTTATTTTTTTAGATGCATCTTACTTAGATGGATATAAAAAGTAAAATATTTGTGAAAAATATTTTAAAAAATTAATAAATACACAAAAATATGAAAAATATGTTAAATTTTCATTTTTTAAAAATATTTTTGGTATTTAGTGAATTTAAAAATTATGTTTTTTAAGTGTATTTAGGTTAGGTGTGTCTAAATATTAAAAAAAATTGCTTAAAATGTTAAAAAAATTCAGTGAAAACAAAATAATACTGAAAACAAAAATATAGAATTTTTTGATGAGTGAATTCTAGAAACCAAAACCACATAGAGTGAGTACTAGTCAACCATCACCCATCTTTAGTGAGTTTGAACTAATGTGAATAAATAAATAAAGGGTAAATTATATTTTACCTTTGCATTTTGTACTAAATCCCACTTTGGTTCTTACACATAAAATTATGACAGTCAACCCACTACACTTTTGATCAAATCTTACTTTGGTCCTTGTATAATAAATTGTGACAGTTAACCCTCTGTATTTTTAGTTAAATCTCATTTTGGTCCATATATGTGTCAATGTCCCCTTTTCTGTTACTCAATTGTTTAAATTTTTAATAGAACTTAATCATGTGATAAAAATGTGACTACGATATGAAGGTAAGAAAGAAAAATCATTTACATTTTTCACCAATACACTTTATTATAAAATTTACATCAAAATATAACTATATAAACTAAAACAAAATGCAAATTGTGAACAATTAATAAGATGAACTAGAGTTTTGCATAAATTAAAATTTACATCATTGCCGCATTTTTTTATATTTCAGAAGCTCTACTTTTTGACTTTTCTACTTGCAGATAGTGATCCACTTACCTTCTCAGAAGCCATCCAAGAAGATAAATGGAAGAAAGCAATGGATGAAGAAATTCGTGCCATTGAGAAAAATGACACATGGAAGCTTACCAGTCTACCGGAGGGGCACAAACCCATTGGAGTGAAATAGGTATACAAGACAAAGATGAATGCACAAGGCGAAGTGCAACGCTACAAGGCAAGGGTAGTAGCAAAAGGTTACAAGCAGAGAGTTGGAATTGACTATGGAGAGGTGTTTGCTCCAATTGCCCGATTGGAGACTATCAGGTTAATGATTTCTTTGGCTGCTCAGCACAAGTGGCAGATTTATCAACTTGATGTGAAATTTGCATTTCTTAATGGTTTCTTTGAAGAAGAAATCTATATTGAACAACCTTTGGGGTATGTTCAGAATGGGCATGAAGACAAAGTGTACAAATTGAAGAAAGCACTTTATGGATTGAAGCAAGCTCTGCGTGCATGGAATACTAGAATTGATCAGTATTTTCATGACAATGGTTTTGAAAAATGTCCATATGAGCACGCACTATATTTGAAGAAGGAAGCTGATGGAAGCATGTTGCTTGCTTGTCTTTATGTTGATGATCTAATCTTCACCGAAAACAATCTAGCCATGTTCAAAGACTTTAAAAGAAGCATGGTCCAAGAATTTGAATTGACAGATATTGGATTGATGGCTCATTTTCTCGGCATTGAAGTGGCACAAAGAAAAGATGGAATTTCTATTTCCCAAAGTGGTTATGCCAAGGAAATTCTCAAGAGATATGAAATGAAGAATTACAATCCAGTGAACACTCCTGTAGACAGTGGAGTGGAGCTCAGAAAAGGTACGAAGGCAGGTGATGTGGATCCAACTTATTTCAAGAGCCTAGTTGGAAGTCTTCACTATCTTACTTGCACCAGGCCAGACATACTCTATGGAGTAGGACTAATCAACAGATGTATGGAAACACCGGATCAGTCACACCTTTATGCAGCAAAGAGGATTCTTCGCTACATCAAAGGTACAGTCGATGATGGTTTATTCTATAAACCAACTGATAATTTCAGTCTTGTTGGCTACTCATATAGCAACTGGGGACGTGACTTGGATGAACGAAAAAGTATTACGGGATTTACTTTCTTTATGGGAGATACAGCCTTCACATGGTCGTCCAAGAAGCAAGCCATTGTGACATTATCAACTTGCGAAGCTGAGTATATTGCAGCCAGCTCAGCTGTGTGCCATGCAATATGGTTACGGAACATGCTGAAGCATTTGGGATTTCCACAAGAAAAACCCACTAAGATCTATGTTGATAATCGCTCAGCAATTGCATTGACAAATAACCCAGTTTATCATGAAAGAAGTAAGCATATTGACACCCGATATCATTTCATCCGAGAGCATGTGAAAAATAAAGAGGCGGAATTATTTCCTTGCAAATTTCAAGATCAACTTGCAGATATTTTCACGAAGCCATTGAAAAATGATCTGTTCAACAGAATGAAGATAATGCTCGGGATGAAGCAGCATGGAGAATCAAGATTAAGGGGGGATGCTGTGAAGTAATCTTGATTGGAGGCTGCATTCAATGTGTTGGTTATTGCATTCAATGCGGTAGTTGATATTCGTATACGCATTGAATGCATTCACACTGATAGCTGTACTTGAAATAAATGCGTTCACATTGTATGTTTTCATCTATATATAGCTATGTTATTGTAAGGTTTAAAAGAGTGGGAGAGAAAGAAAATAATAGAGTGTTTTGTTTGTGTTTTTTCTTTCAGAATCATTTTGAGTGAAGTAAATTTCAGTTTGGTTGAGTTTTAAACCTCTTATTGTGAATCACCAATAGTGGTTTGCACCCCACTCCCACCAACACTTTCCATGTATTGAGTATTATTTGTGCTATAATCTTCCCAGAATGTAGATCAATATGTAACTTATTTTTGGTTTGTGAAAATTCTAATTGGCTATGTTAGTTCTTCTTTTCTTTTTTTTTTCAATGGTCAAAATTCTTTTTTCTTTTAATTTTTTTTTAAAGCAAATTAGCAGCCAACACTGATCTACAAATCTTGTCAAGAGCATCCACCACAATACTTCACATTTTAGATATTAATTTTCATATTTTAATTATGCCATGATTGATAGTCACATTTTGTCGTATGAAACTTTTTTAATCACATGCACTAACCGTGATGAGAAAAACATATAACTGTGATCTTATTTCATTATTAATTATGGATTATTTAAGTTCAATCTTAAGTTTTATTAGTTATTAATCACATTTAAAATCCATGATTTAAAAACCAGTGTACATTACCTTATTTCTCAACAAACACAAATGGTAATTTACGTTTTCGTCAAAGAAGATGGTTCAAAAAAAAAAAGGGAAAACCATGGTTCCAAATCGCGATATCGGGTAACGTAACAATATCGATTGCGGAGTATTGGTATTAGTAGTATCGATCGGTACGCATCAGGAATCGGGTATCGCGAGGGTGAAATTTTAAAAATCATTTCACAGGTTTTTCAGCTTTTTCTTTCTCGTACCGGTTTGAATAGGTGAGTATCGGCCCGTTACTGCTTGTGTAACGGCTTGTGTAACGGTTACAGACCGATACGTACCGGGACTCGGTTGATTCTCTTGCAATTTTCAATCTTAGCAATATACCGGCCTGTATCCGTCTCGGTACCCTATTTTTTCGATACGTATCAGTCGATACGTAGCGTATCAGCCGGTTTTACCCTTTGTTGTTGTACAATGTTGTTCAAAAACATAGGAAAACCCTCATATATCTTAAGGACGGATAGTCAAAACTGAAAATGTTTGGATGCAAAACAATGGAAAGGAAAATGGATTGCAAAAATCCTCTCTGAAATCCTTCAACAACAAAAACACTTAGAGTGGTCGTCCAAAGTCCCAAAATTCATTTTCCAGTTGGAACAAAAACAAAATATTGCATTAAAAACAACCATTTTCCACAACCAAAAAGCATTTTAAAAAAATATGTCAAGGATGTTAAATTTTCACTCAAATCCCCAGATCCACCTTCCAAAACATGGTTGAAAGTACCAAAGAAGGACAACACACAAAAAAAAAAAAAAAAAAAAGCAAAAATATGGTTTATTAGTTCATCATGAAAACATTTTTGATCATTTTTTGGGTTTTTTTACCCTGCATAATGGGACTTTAGGTTTATGGATGACTGAGAGAAAGAGCCCCAATTTAGGGGCTTTGATCTAAAAACCAAAATGTGAAGGAGTGTGTTTTGAAAACCAGAAAATTGTGTGTGCTACAAATCACCCATTTTTAAAGAATGTAAATGGGATTAAGGGTTAGAGTTGTTACCTTTGTCGAAAGTGGGAAGAAGGGTTAGAGAGATGAAGATCTGGATGATCCTTTAGCTTCTGCTGCAAGTTCCAGTGGGAAGAGTACTGCTGGCAGCCGATCTACTGTTTGGAGGAGTTCCGGTTGGCGATGACGTGCATTGTGCGATGCCGGCTTCCGTCGTCCTCTCGCCGGTGTGAAAGTTTTTGTTGTCCTCTTGCCGGTATAAAAGCTCACAAACTAGGAAAGTGTCTCAAATAGGTGTTGTGCAAGTTTGGAATCTCAGTGTATACATACATTTATTGAGACCTGTGTCCATAACGGGCCAAAGAGGGGTATTTCGATAATTTTGATATAGGGCTTTTTTCAGTACTTTTTTACTTTTTTAGTAACTTTTTTACTTTTTGTACTACTTTTGAGTATGCCAAACAAAGCCCTAAACTTGTGATTGCGGTAGAGCCACATATGCAGTCGACATTCAATCAAGTTGTCACATGATATATTTATTTGAGTATTACTAGATGTGATGAAAAATATTTAATAAAAGTGATTATGAAAAAAATTCCACCCTTAAATTATATATGTAATAAGTTATAATGTGTAATACAAGTGTTAGTCACAAAATGAATAACATGATTTTGATGATTTTGATGATTTTGTTGTGATTATGTTTTGATTTATTTTGAGATATTGATTATAATTGAAAACCTTATTGTTTGATTAAATCTTTATAATCTACATTCTCTCGATGTTAACAATGCTTTTGGAGGCCAAAATGAGCTCAAACAGGTCAAAGGGTCAACACCAAGATAGCAAGAATCAACACCAGATTTCAGTATACAATGTTTAAGTGTTGCAGCAACCAAGGGTTGACACCAAGCCTTACAAGGTTGACACCAAATTTCAGAATGCTAAGGGTCGACACCAGGACAAGAAAGGGTCGACGCCAAAAGACAGCAAGCAAAGTTTAAGCACTTCCAAGGGCAAAGGGTCGACACCCAATCTGTAGGGGTCAACACCCTTATGTCTGGGTCACAAAAACCCTAGCCGCCATTCTAGATCTATAAGTGGGATTTTATGACATCATCAAGAGACTAATCTTATTCAAATCAAAAGGAATTTTGGAGCAGCAACTTTTGACTTAGTGGAGGAAGAATTTTGCACCTACACCATTCCCAAAACATGGAAAAGCAAAAAGCATGGAGACAACATTATCTCCACCCCTCAAGATTTGAATCTCAAGTATGGGCATCATATCTTTTGAGAAGGCTCCACCTCCAACAGCTAGATGATAGCTTGTACACACCTATGCTCTACTCCAACAGCTAGAAGTCTTCTTCTATGCCCAGCTCCAATATCTAAAAGACCCACTTGTGCTTCTTCTCTAACAGATAGAACATTAAAGGCTATAAAGGGAGAACTTCTCCAAATCTGAGGAATTAGAGAACACCACTACAATATTCTGAGCATTCAAGCATCATTCTCAATCTCTGATATTCTTTGTACTTTCACTTTTATCTCTGAGTGTATCTCAAAACCCTTTATGCTCTTACACTTTCATATCTATCGTTTGAGAGAGAAACCTTGTAAAAGAGGACAGTTGTACCTCTTGTTCTTATTCCTTATTTTCTTAGTGAAACACTTGTAAAGTGACGCATTTAGTTGAGAGGTCCTCAACAAATAAGAGTAAGTCCTTTGTAAAATCCACAAGTCAGGAGAAGCTTGGTGGTTTATTGATTCAATTCATAGTGAAGGAATTCTCAAGGAGGTACCTTGAGGAGTGGACGTAGGCCGGTGAGCCGAACCACTATAAATCCTTGTTTTTGAGCTCTTCTTCCCTTCTCCTTTATTTTCTGATTCTATTGATTGCCTGCTGCATTTACTTACTTAATTTATTGCAATCAACTTTCTGTCCATATTTTTTTTAATAACCCAATTCACCCCCCTCTTGGGTTGCCTATCTGGGTAACAATTGATATCAGAGCCCCGTCTCTAGTATTTTGACTTAACTATCTTAGAGTTGATCATGGCAACCAATTTTGGTGTTTATCAATTGCCTTTATTTGATAGCTCAAACTATACTTCTTGGAAAGCTAGACTAAGAATTTTTATTCAAGCTTTACACTATGAGCTATGGAGATTTATTGTCAATGGTCATAAGATACCCTCAAAGACCATTCAAGGGCGAATTGCACCCAAGGAAAAACACGAATGGGACAATAATGATTTGAGAAGCATTCAAATGAATGCCAAGGCCATGGATATTTTATTTCGTGCTTTAGATTCAAATGGGTTTAAAAAAATCTGCACTTGTGAATCGGCCAAAGAAATTGGGGATAAATTTGAGACCATACATGAAAGGACCAACCATGTTAAAGAATCTAAAATTAGTATGTTGGTTCATGATTATGAGCTTTTCAAGATGGAATCCGATGAATCTATTTCTGGACAATTTCAAGTTTATCACAAGAAAATGAATCATTGACTTCTAAGATCAATGCTTTAGAAAATGAAGCCTTGACAATGGAAAAGGAGAAAGAAGTTTTATCTTTAAAAGAGTCTTCTATTTTTGAAAAGAAATTAGATGATTGGCAAAAAGAAAATGGGATTTAAAAAAAGGAGAAAATTGTTTTAAATGAAAACATAGAAGACTTGAAAAACATCCTTTTAACATTTTCTCAAGGTAGAAATACCTTAGACAAAATTCTTAAAATCCAAACTCAAACTTATGGAAGAACTAGGATTAGATAAAAACTATTTTCAAAAGTAAAGAATCCCTAAAATGTTTTTGTTTATACATCATCTAGTCATTCTCATCTTACATGCCATTTTTGTGAAAGAAAAGGTCATATCTCTCCTTCATGTCCTATTAAGAAAAATTCTTTTGTTAAAAAGAAGTGGGTCCTAAAAACACTTCAAACTAACTCTCATGGACCAAAGAAGAAATGGGTACCAAAAAAGAAATCAAGTTATTTTGTAGGTGAAATCTCAAAGAACTCGTAGGACTTGGAGAGAAGATGCACAATGAAAATGTTCAACTTTGAGAACAAAATCAGTCCCTACAAGAAGACAAATGATGAAATGAGAATCACTAAGATGAACTATAAAGGTAATGTATTGGTAAAGATTCCAAAGAGGTAAATAAAGGTATAAACCTCTAACACACCTTTAAGCTTAACTTCTATATATCTTAAGGTGTGATGTTTGTACAATAGGTTGAGCTTAATTATTACATTCATGAAACCTAATTGTGCTTAGCTCTCGTAATCATGTTTTGTTATATCATGTTAACATGCTTCATTTCAAACCACCGTTGAATTCAAAATTGAGATTTATATTATTTTGATGAATGCTTATTTATGGATGATTCATATATTTATTGTTGCACTTATATCTTGCCATCCATTGCCATAGAAAGGAAAATGTTTTCACTTATAAGCAAACTCTTATATTTTTGACATCATATATATGATTTCATACTAATATGTTAATCCCTTGTTAAGTTATATCTTTATGGAATTAATTTTGATGACATGGCATGTTTTGAGATTGTATACTATCTATATGGTGAAAATTATGTTATACATCTGTGATCTCAAAAGTATGCTCAAACATGAAATTTTCATGCTCACATGCTTTATGTTGGAATATTTGAATGAGTTATGGAATTTCTTGATTAATGATCCATCCACAATATCTAAATGAAATTGTGTGTAGAGACATAGTATCTATATTTATTAAATATCATTTGAATATTGACTGTTTTGACATATATCTCATGAAATACTGTTAAGTGCTCACTCCCATACACTTACTTGTTTATAGCATTCATGTTATG
>JAXFYN010000466.1:0-65891 GCA_036172215.1 Camellia granthamiana
CGTCTAAGTCGTAAGGGCGGTCGAAAATGGGTTGTCTACAGCCATCCCACTTCGGACTCCGGTGAGCCGTGACTTGGGATGCCTAGAGAAGCAGGAAGAAACCCAACTGGGGCCCAAGAACCTCACTCTAGCAAAATAGAAGAAACATGAGAAACCAAAGCCTTGCGACTTCTAAATCAGCGACTTCTTCTGTCTGTTTGTTGATAGAAGTTCAAACCGTCAAGGAGCGGGGGCTGGAGTAGTGTTAGCATCGCCAGATGGGCAAATGATAGAGCAGTCTGTTCCTTTAGGATTCAAGGCCTCATACAATGAAGCAGACTATAAGGCACTGATTGCAGGGTTAAAGTTGGCAGCAGTAATGGAAGCTGATGATGTGGTAGTTTTTTGTGACTCCCAACTTATTGTGAATCAGGCAACCGACGAGTACGCAGCCCAAGATAAATGAATGATAGCCTATGTTAAAGAGGTTGTTACATTGCTTTTCTTGTTCCAAGATTGTCAGCTATAGCAAGTTAGCCGAGATGACAACAGTTATCCCGACGCCTTGGCTAACCTAGCTAGTGCAATAAAGTTGGGGGAGCCAAGGACAATCATGATTGATTACTTGACAGGACCAAGTGTGGAACCTCTAATAACAGAGTATGAGGCAATGTGTGTGGAGATGGGTCCATGTTGGATGAATGCAATAATGATGCTCCTCAGGGATGGCAAGTTGCCAGATGACCGAAAAGAGGCACACAAGACCAGATTGAAGTCGACCAGGTTCAGCCTAATAGCAGATGGCCATCTCTACAAGAGATCCTTCACTAGACCCCTTTTGAGATGTGTACATCCCTCCCAGGTTGAGGACTTTCTGTATGAGATTCATGAAGGAGTCTGTGGAAGCCATGCTGGGGGCAGATTACTTGCTCATAGGGCCATCACTCAGGGGTACTGGTGGCCCTACATGCAGAAGGATGCTGAAGCTTACATCAGAAAATGCCAGAAGTGTCAAAGGTTTGCACTTTTGATACATCAACCAGCAGTAGATTTGAACCTAGTCTCTAGCCCTTGGCCATTTGCCCAGTGGGGCATGGATCTTGTTGGATAACTGCCCCAAGCAATTGGGCAAAGGAAGTTTCTGTTGGTAGCAACTGACTACTTCACGAAGTAGGTAGAGGCTGAATCCCTTGCGAAGATTCGAGATATTGATGTGAAGAACTTCATATAGAAAAACTTCATCATCAGGTTTGGGATCCTAAGGGCAATAATAGCAGATAATGGTACACAGTTTAACAGTAAGCTAATCAAAAACTTTTGTACAAAGTACAAATTAAGAACTACTACTCCACTCCAAGTTTCCCTCAGAGCAATGGTCAAACAGAAGCATCCAATAAGACTATCTTGGATGGGATCAAGAAGAGGCTGGAAGCAGCAAAAGAGAAGTGGGTGGAGAAGTTTCCCAATATGCTCTGGGTATATCGGACTACGTTGAGTAGATCAATTGGGGAGCCTCATTTTGCCATGGCTTATGGCACTGAAGTTGTTATTCCACTGAAAGTCGACATCCCTGGAATCAGAACCCAGGGAGTAGAGAATGGGACTAACGAGGCATTCCTGGCCTGAGATCTGGACCTACTGGAGGAGAGAAGAGAGAGAGTAGCAATTCGGCTGGGGGTATACCAGCAGCAGCTTGCTAGGGCTTACAATAAGAAGGTTAACCCAAGAGAGTTCAAAAGTGGAGGCCTCGTCCTGAGGAAAGTTGTCGACAACAAGAAGGATCCTAGAGAGAGAAAACTTGGCCCAAACTGGGAGGGGCCTTATAGAATCATCCCGGTTGCTGGCAATGGGGCATATCAGCTTGAAGACACCAATGGCAAAGAGTTGCCAAGACCTTGGAACACTTGCAATTTGAAGTTTTTTTTTTTATCATTAGTCTTCTATTTTTTGAAGATTATGTCATGATTTATTAGCCGAAGTAATAATAAAGTGCTAGTTTGATTTTTATGAATTTGAAATTTGTGCGATAGGACTGACCAGTTCTATGACGATGTTTTTGATTGAAACATGACGAATAACTTAGACTTATCATATGGCAAAGTTGAATTATACTTGCATATAATAGAGTTGAACTAAGTTGGCGATGTTTCTGATTGAAACATAACGAATAACTTAGATTTATTGTATAGTAGAGTCGAATTATACTTGTATATAATAAAGTTGAACTAAGTTAGCGATGTTTCTAATTGAAACATGACGAATAACTTAGACTTATTATATGGTAGAGTTGAATTATACTTGCATATAATAGAGTTGAACTAAGTTGGAGGTGTTTCTGAATGAAACATGAAGAGTAACTTAGACTTATTATATGACAGAGTTGAATTATACTTGCATATAATAGAGTTTAACTAAGTTGAATTAACCTAGACTTGCCATGTCGGCAGAGTTAAACTTAGAATGGAACTAAGTCTGCTTTAGTTAGATTAATAGAGAAACCAAGGTCAAACACCTCAGCTAGTCTTTGTTTGAATTAGACTTCAGAAAAATTGAAGTTGCATGCTTAATGTGAACATAAGTGATACTTAGGTTCACGTTAGAGGGCACGAAGCAGGAATAAGGAATATACTTGACACTTGTTGAAATTTACAAGTTGGAGTCAACCGAGCTATCTAGATGAAGGAAGCATGAATAGGCTTGACAATTGTTGAAATTTTTGGAACAATTTGCAAGTTGAAGTTAGCCGACGTAATAAGGAAAGGAGTATCCGAGGTACATATTACCCGAGATGACCAACCAGGCTGTCAAGCTTGGAAAGGTTGGAAGGGTGAAGTCTTGATAGAAGACAGCAAGTGGAAGTAAAGAAGCAATACTTGACTGAATAAGTTTAAGAAACAACACTTGTAAAAATATTTCGAAATATTTTTAAGTGTTAGCCGAGGTATTCCAATTGTTGGTCGAGACAAACAGTCAAGGTTTATATCTGAGGTACTCTACCCCGAAGTGATTACACAATTAAGGTGTACTTTGAAGAAATACAAAAATATTCTAAGTATAGAAGCATGAAAGGCATGAAAGAAAGTGGTAAGCATATATGAAAAGACAAGCATTCAATACTTAGGAGAAAAGAGGACTTGTATTGAAAGAAGAAAACTTGTTTGGGTACAAAAGAAGGCACGTCGGCCAAATTAACCAACATTGTTCAAAACAAAACAGAAGATTACATTGTTCATGACAATTCAAAATAACAAGTAAAGGAAAAAATTCTAAATGCTAGGATCATTGGGGATTCTCTACAGACTGCCCTGCCTCGGCGATTGATAGTGTCTTAGCCTTAGCAGACAGCTGAGTCGTCTTCTCGGCTGCCTTCTCAGCCTGGATCTTGGCATCGATCTCAAGAAGAGTCTCATCAAGGCTCTTCTTGGCAGTTTCAACCTCGGCTTCAAAAGTGGTCTTGGGAACCTTGTCCTCATCATCCTGAGTCAAGTTCAGGACTTGCTTATTCAGAGTTGGGGACTTGGCCCCAGCAGC
The DNA here is from genome assembly GCA_036172215.1 of Camellia granthamiana. Classification (NCBI taxonomy): domain Eukaryota; kingdom Viridiplantae; phylum Streptophyta; class Magnoliopsida; order Ericales; family Theaceae; genus Camellia; species Camellia granthamiana. The sequence goes on from JAXFYN010000466.1 coordinate 3,511, forward strand.
TTCAACCTTTTGAGCAACATCGATGACTGTGTCCTTGTCGGCTTCAACTTCTTCTTCCTCTTCAGCCTCATCCTCGAATTGGCTTGAAGTGGATGGGAATGGAAGAGCAAGTTGGCTGGCATCGCAAAGAGGCGAGTCATCAGGGATGGCCAATTCCTTCAACGCAAACATCCATCTAAGGGTGTAACCCTTGTTGCATGCCTCATTGACTTGCTTCTTGTATGCGTCGTAGACGTCGGTTGCTCATTCGGCGGCTGCCTTTATTTCGGCTGCTTTAGTGGTAAGTGCCGTTTGGAGCTTAGTTTAGGCTTGGGACTCTTGCTCTTTAGCTTTTTTTGCCTCAGCCTTGGCGACCTCGGCGACATTTTTAGCGGCTTCAGCGTGATCCGTAGCTTTGCTTTGGGCCAATTGGGCAGCTTTCACTTGGTCCTGCAAGCTTCAGATATGGGCCTCGGTCTTGTTTAGTGAAGACAGGAGCTTGGCTGCCTCCTTTGTCTTGTTGGTCAGTTCCTTCTTAAACTCCTCGGTTTTGATTGCGAGAGAGTGACCCTGCTGGATAGCTTGTAAGAATGGAAAGAAAATTTGTTAAGTATGAGAACCGAAGTTGAAATTGGACAAAAAGTTACAAGTGCTGAAATTTACCAAAACGCAATGCTGCATCATCAATACATAGTTTTCGTACTCAAAGAGCTCGGCCATCCGATTGATGTTGGCAAGAAAGAGAACGGGGGTGGAAAGGGCGGCACCAACTTCCACACTATCGAGCACACTGTCCCTAGCTAGAAGAGGTCGGTCTCTAACCTTGACAAATGGGGTCTAGGGCTCGTTGGCATGAAAGACACCGAGTTCAGAAGCCCCCCTGGACCTCGACTTCTTGGATCGCGGTTGGTCAGACGTCTTGGCCTCGATAGGGCTCTTCTCTGCGGTAGCAGAGTTCTTCTCTATTTTAGCCAATTTAGAAATTGGCATTGTATCTTCTGACTCAACTTCTGTGGTTGCGGCTTTGGCCTTAGCCCTTTTTACCCTCTTTGCTTGGGCTTTGGTTGGGATTGGGATGGGGATGAAGAATAAACCGACACCATGCCAGGGATGTTGGCTAGCAGGTCATCTGGAACAATTTTTGCGCGACCCATTTCGTTGGCAGTAGCGGCAATGGTAACTCTAGGACCAAGATGAATGGCTGGCAAGGCGATTGGAGGGTTGGAAGGGTCAGTCTCCGAGAAGTCAAGACCTCGGCGTCTTCTACTTCTAGTTTTGTTGGCAGGGGTATTTGCAGGAGCTTGGCGTCGGCTGGCGCTGGGTTGAAGGGATTAGTTGGGGGGCAGAAGTAGATAGCTGGTCTCTAAGGTCAGAAGTGGAGGCCTGATCTGGCCTTAGCGACGAGGTGACTGGCGGAGTAGTTGTAGATGGAGGAGACTTACTTTTTCGAGGGATGTTGGGCAAAAGGCTCCGATATTTCGATATGTAATTGATGAGGATTGGAGCCTTGCGCAATTCGATTGGCAAGCTGAGAAGACGCACCAAGTCTTTGCTCGGTATGTAGTATTGGCGGAAGTCCTTTTCTGGTTGAGGAAGGGCTGCAAAAACAAAAAGAGAACATTTTTTAGGCAGATTAACAGAAAGATTGTTAAAGTAAGGCAGTAAAGAAGGGACTTTTGGGAGGAGAAACTAAGCCCTTACCATTGTCATCCCTAAAAACTTCACGGCGCAAGGAGAAAAAGTGGAGCTCATCATCTGGCGCAAACTCCTAATTGCCTGAGACAATTAGGTAGTTGTCTGTCGCGCCCTTATTTGAATCTGGAATGTCGGCTATCAACTTATACTGTGTGGATCTCAGCTTGAGGTAATACGTGTAACCAGAATTGGTCTTAAGGCCACACATTGTGTAGCAGTATTGGATGTCAGATAGGGTTATTCTGGCATTTTGCCAGCGTGCCAGCTCGACAATACCGTTAATGATCCTAAAAGAATTTACGGCCAGTTGCATTGGATTGAGCTTGTAATAGTGAAAGACTTCCCTAAAGAGGATATCTAGGGGAACCTGACTCTGCCCTCGACTATGGAGACCGCGGGGAAAGGCATGTAATCCTCCCCTGGCATGATAGAGTCATCCTCTCCAGCCAACCGAATTTGAACGTCGGCTAGAATGGAGAACTCTTGCCTAGAGTATTCTAATTTGGCAAGGGTGTCCACTTTCCATTTGAACATACCCATTATCTTGGCAAGAAGGGGTTGGACAACAGATTTGTTTTGGTAAAGGTTTAAGGACCTCAGCTAGAACCTAAGTGGAACTAGGGTAAGGGTATTTTTCTACCTAAGAGAGATTGAGTTTCGATTTTCCTAGGTATGTGATTTCTATCAAATCCCAAACCTATGATCTATGCAAATGAACAAAGATTCGAAGGTAGAAATCTGGAAATCGAGCAAGAAAACCAAAGAAAAATCTTAATTCAAAAATCAAGAATGAGGCATAAAACAAGAAAACAAGAAAACATATGTGCACACCAAGCGCAAGTAAAGTCAATGAGCATTGGGTGAATGAGTGCAAAATAGTGTGCAAAGAACATATTAAACAAACGTGATTGACGTTCTAGTGATCAAATTCAAAGCATAACATAGATTCAAGAAACAACAAATGATTCATGGTGAATAGAACATGAAAATAGAGACTGAAATTACAGGAAAAGAAATCATGAACTTACTGAATAAAGCTGGAAAGAAGTTTGCCGGAGTCCAACGATGATATTGACTGGAACCCAACGGTAAAAGGCTCGCCGGAAGTGGTAGTCAGATGATCGCAGAAAGCTCGAAAGGATGGCAATGGAGGTTTGAGGGAAATTTCGTAGACAAAGAAAACTTTGAACACAAAAAGAGAGTGCGAGAATGCGAAGTGAAAGGACAGAGAGAGAGAAAGAGTTTTTGTTAAAATGTGAAAAGGCGGCAAAACATAATGAAACTCCTTGGACGACGTGCTTGTCAGGCGGCGTGGGCAGAAACGACGCGACATGATAACGCGTGTCAAGTATGAACCAGTGGGGAGAGGACACATGGACAAAATGGTTGGAGAGACTGTGCGTGACAGCTCATGCGCAGTTAGAACTCTTGAAATTCATGATTAATGAGGCAATAACCTCGGCTCAAAGAGGGGTCTCGGTTGAGATATTTAAAGAACTTGACTATTAGTTCTTGATCCTTGACAAAGATGGATAGTTGAGTCCTGGGTACTTGAAACCGACGAGTCATGATCTTGGTCGAAGGAAAGAATGAATTTTAGCCGACATAATATATGAATAAGCGATGTAGGTTCCATTACCTCAGGGTGCCGAAGTAATAGAACCTAGAGAGCAGTTGTGGGGACATATTTTGTGAATGACAGCACGTGGCCAAGGTGACGCGTGTTAGCCAAGATGCCACGTGGCCTTATCATGCACCGAGATGATCTTGGCTAGGCCAAGGTTATCTGCGGAGATACGGAATCCGAGATGAGCGGATAAGGGACAAGAGTCCTAGAATAGGGGAGAATCTCAGTGTGGATAAAGATAAAACTCTTAGGGAGTTTATCCCTATCTAGCTGAGAGTCCAGGATGAGCATTGAGCCTAAGTTCACTAAAACGAGGCTTCTATAGGGATCAAGTCAGTACTGGCTATAAAAGTAGGGCACTCCCGTGAGTCTCAGGTATGTGTGATATACTGTGAGCAGTAAATTCTTTTTAGTGAGTTTAAACACTATTTGCTATATGTGAGAGATATAGATCACTGACTTGATCGTTGGAGTGCCCCCGAATGGACGAACCACCGCCGGATTCTCATCTTCTTGTGCAGGTTGTTAGACTTAATCTATTCTGTCGGTACTCTTCAACTGAGTTCCCCGTTTGGTTGTGTGGTCAAAAATCAACACCCACACTCATGAACACTAAGTGGTCCTAGAGAGGGCACTTTGGTGCCAATATGAGTGAATTTTCAAATTCGAGTTTATGAAGAGATATTAACATATATTGTAATTTAACTACTAATATATTAATCGCTATCTTATAAAATATATATATATATATATGTATCGATTATTCATCTCTCATTTTAAGGACTGATTGTGTTGTTTATTATGAGCTATGCATTGAGTGATTATTGGGGTTGGGTTGTTTTTTACTTTGCATTATGAGTTGTTTCTTGTGGTGATTGTTGAGTTGTTATATTATCATTATCTAAATTGACATACCCTTTTTTATTTTTATAATTTATCTGTTATTGATTAACAAAAATAAAAATCATATTTTCAAGAGACTTAGTCATATTTTTAAAAAATTTGAATCTTAAGAGCATCTCTAATTGTTTTTTTGTTTTGTTTTGTTTTTTTTTTTTTTTTTGTGGTCATTTTGGCAATATTGTTAAACACATACTTTGACATGCCACGGAGCTTATGAAGAAACGTGGAAGACCGATTGTACTAACATAATTTACTAGCCTATTAACATTTTACTCAACGCAAAAATAAAAATTAAAAAATTACCAATACTCTTCCAGGATAATGCTATGCGAGTTATGTCATTTGCGAGTTTGATTATTACAAATAGCATAATTCAAAATTATGAGAGTCATAACTAGTAATTTTTTTTGATTTATAACTAAAAATCACATAAAGTATGACGACGAACTCTTGAATTATAACTAAAATAATGTTATAACATTATCACAATAACTAACAATACAATAAGTCATAACATTATCACAAAATCATAACTAAAGGTGCGTATGATAGACAAAATTTCCACTCTTCCGACTGCAAATGACATTTATTATATTTTTCTCAAAAAATGAAAAGAAAATCTTATTTATGGGCATATGATGTAACATACTGTTAAAGTATTAGTATTTATTTTCAGACAAAATCCGATAATTATAAAAAAAATTAACAAATGACATAACATACGGTTGAAATATTCTAGGCACGCATTGACTTCAACTCGAAGCTGGCAATATTTGGACGTAATCCTCGATCTCATGATGGTTTATCCGGTTTCAAAATTGATTATTTTAATTAAAATTTTTAAATTTTATAAAAAAATGTATAAAAAATAAAAAGAATATGTTATAACTTATAACGATTTTTTAGCATTTTAGTTATAAACTCAAGTCTCCAAATGGAATTGTAGTCTCTGTTTGATAATTTGATTATTTTAATACTTCTTAGGTGGTGTTTGGTTATCATGTTTGGCTAAATAATTACAAAAAGATAAAAAAAAGGTCGAAAAATCACAAAAAGCCAAAAATCACAAAAAGACAAAAAAATCCACTATTTCAAAGCTAAAAAGTCAGAAAAGCCAATTAAGAATACCAAACGAACAAAACAGTCTCAGGCTAAAAAAGTCAAAAAAGCCAAAAAGCCAACTAAAAAAGTCATTGCCAAACGAAGGCTTAAAATTTTTAATTTTTGTATAAGGTGAAAAAAATATTAGTGTGTGTTTGGAATTTTTTTTTTAGTTGAATAAATAATTATAAAGAAAAAGTGATTTTTTTTTTAAATTTTTTAATCAAAATACCACAAACTAAATGGGGCTTAATTTAAATTAATGACCAATCACTTTCATGTCATGAATGAAAGGATGTTTGTGTTTTGAATTAAGAGCAATAATATATTAATTATTGTCACACATTTGAAACTAGCTTTTGTTGAATTATTGTAATTTAACAGTCGTCAGGAATTATTGTCAACAAGTAACTAAAAGTTTGGACGCAAGTGCATAACATGTCACTTTTTGTTCATGATGATACATAACAGATTAATTTATAGTTGTTGCTATTGAAAGGGCTAACCCTTTTAAATTTTCAATTTATTATTACTAAGGGTTAATTAGGAGCACACATTTTAATTCACAATCTACATGGGTTAAGGGGTGAATTGTAAATTTGAATGTACTGAATTCGACTCTTACTAACCTCTTTTACAAGTATGTGAAAATTTATTTTACAAGATAGATTTAAGGGAAAATTTCAAAAAAAACGTTAACGAAGAAATATAATTGTAAAGTGATGAAAGTATAAGTTTTATTTATATAATTCAATACATGATTCACTATTACTTTACAATTAATTTTTTACTCTCAATTTCTTTGATATTCCCCTTAGATTTAAACAGTAATGAGTGTACCAACTAATACATTAGTTAGGTATAATATTAGGTAGGACTATGTAAAGTGGTGGAACTATATATATGCCTTGTGTCTTAGTTTTTTTTTTTTTTTTTGAGTCAATCTTAGACTGTTGTTAGTTGGTAGATTATGTGTTTGTAGCATTACTCAAATTTAAAGGACTTTTTCTTTTAAGAGATTATTGATCATAAATATAATAAGAAGATGACTCTTCTCCAGTTTGTAAGTCTGGATCGAATTGTCCAATCTTTCCCGTAGGCTTATTTTTGGGCCCAAATTTGACGATCATTGCCATTTAAGATTCGTCGATAAAATTATCCATACAAAAAATTAAATTGACTAGAAAACGGTAACCATATGTTTGGATTAGTTTTGTTTTGTGTGCAAAAAATGGACGATGAGTACAATTTTAAGTATAACCATTTATTTTTTAATACAAAATTGATTCGAATATGTGATTATCATTATCCAATTAATTTAATTTTTTATATAAATAATTTACTCAACAAATTTTAAAATGTGAACAAATCAAATTATTCAAGTGGGATCCAAAGAAAAAGCCCACACTAGATGGTCCAATCCAAATTGACGGCTGAAAAGGCACCATCCTCAAATAGTAGTATGAGCTGTTGGGGGTGTTGGTGGGGTGGAATGGTGTCTTCCTTCCACACAATTGAGCAGGGCTCGACTCCTGGAGGGCGCAACTAGCAGCCCATTTTTCAAACGATGAAGCTGATTGAGTTGTACTTTGATCATGACTTTGTCTTTTATTCTAGGAGTTGGTGTATTCCTCTTGTCTCAAATGTGGATCCCTTCTTTTAGATTGAGTTAAATTTTATAAGCAATCAATTGTCTTAGAACTAGGACCCACAGATGCTATGAGGCCCCATGAAGCGTCCATTTCTCTGTTTAAAATATATATATATATAGTAGTATGAGATAAACAAGGGTTTTCAGAGCTATGAATAAGCATTAATCAAAAGTTGAAACCTTCAAAACGTGAAAGCCACGGATCAAAATCAAACTTTTAGGCAAGTGGTAAATAGAATAATTCATTGCTTTCATATTATCCCTTCAACACTTTTTGAAAAAGTATTAGTAATTGGATGAGCATAGACGCACTTTGATTCTCTTTATTTCAGATATATAACGAAAGATTTTTATTATAAATTTAATAGTTATGAAATAGGAATATAAATTTATAATTAATTTAAAAGAAAAAAAGATTATTACACTTATTATTGGATGATATAATAGAACTTCTCAATTACAAATATGCAATGAAAATGATCAAAATCCTTACCAGACCTATAATAATGAGTTGAACGAGAAACAATATTGATCTCATTCATATTTTTGTGTGCGATTTTATTGATCTGTTATATCATGTGCACATATTATAATGGTATTCCTAAAATATTAAATAATTTTTTATGGCCAGTGTAAACTCCCATTCCTAAAAATGTGGGGTTATATTTTTCATAACTTCCAACCAAAAACAAAAAACAAAAAATTGCTTGAACTAGTTTAGTACATAGATGATTTCTTAAAATATCACCCATAATTTTAGACTCAATAATGTGGGCTATTGCATATTAATTATTAATTTATTTAAAAATCAACCAAATAAAACTTAACCCTTCTACCAAATCAGTGCGTAAATTTAAAACCTAACCCTTCTACCAAATTAGTGTGCATAAATTTAAAAGTAACATTTTAAAAATCAACATTACTCTTAGTGCCAAGAGGCAGTGAGTCGAGCCCCATGTGGAGCATTGAGGTGATTCTCTTTCCGCTTAAATCATAGTTAAGAGTAGCTTCTAAGAAATGATAAAAATAAAACAAAATAAACACTCTTACCTTGTATTTAGAAATAAATTTGAAAATGAAAAGAAAATTTAGAATTTTTTTTTTTTAAGTTAGAAATAAGTTAGAAAATTTAGAAATAAATTTGAAAATGAAAAGAAAAAATATAAATAAAACGTGAATAAAATATACCTACATTTCACATAATTTTATACAATTTTTTTTTTTTTTTTTTTTGGGTCCAAATTTCTTTCTAAAATTTCTAACCAAACACAGCATTAATACATATTTATTTACAAGAAAGATATTTAGAATCTCACACGGTGATAAAATAATGAGATCTTAATTACAATTTTTTATTATACATAATTATATATTTAACAACAATGTTACATTCCCTTAATTTACCACATTTAAACTACCTCTTAATGATGTGGTATTATGGGTAGACCTCACATGATAAAATATTTGACAAATTAAAAATTGATATTTGTCAGACACATCATTAAAGATGATTTTTAAAAATGATAAATTAGATGTTTCAAATATTTTGCTATCTCTAATTATGTACAACAACTATCTACTTAATGTATGGTTGTATTATTTTGAGTGCTTATTTTTTTGGGTGAATATTTTGAGTGTTTATTTATAAACAACCATGAGTGAAATTCTTTCCCTTCAGTATGTTTATGGTTTATCATAAGAGAAAAATTTAATTTTATTCAATTGATTATTGTAGTACATTTTCAAGAGGTGAATTATTGTCAAATAAAAACATTAACTAATTTTTTTTCCCATTCAGGTTTATTTATTTATTTTATTTATTTATTTTTCATTATAGGTCACTTTATTGTATTAATGTTGGTTGCTCTTCATAGCTGACTGATCAATTTAATTTAATTTAGTTAATATTTGCACGGCAGTGCTATATCCCGATAATTTTCTCCCACAAAAACATCCCTTCACAAATTCTTACCAATAAGAGTTCACTCACTCTCTCTATAGCGGTAATTCTGTAAGGGGTTTAGGTCTTGAACATTCTTGATTATCTTGTTTTAGGTTGAGTACTCTTCAACCTTTTCTTTTAGGTTTGTGCAACAAATGATAGGGCATTCCCTTCGCTGCCAACCTAATTGGGAGTTGAGGGTGGTGCTATGATGCTATTGCACATTTTAATTTCTACTTTTATTGATGTTTGATGTATGGTTGATTCTTAATTCTAATCAATAAAGTTTCTATTTTGTTGATAAATAAATATCGTAATAATAATAATAATAATAATAATAATAGTAATAACCTCTTACCAATAAGAATTGCTTTTGTGAGAAAAATTTGTGGGACGGATCATTTTACATATTTGTAAATAAGCTCTCATTATTTGACAAAAAAATAATTCCTCTAAAAAAAAAAAAAAAAAAAAATCATGTAGAGTCAGAGTCTTAAAATTAGAATAGAATAAGATGTATGTTTGACGAAGTCAGGTAAAACACAAGTGAGGTAAAACTACGAATCAAAGGTGCCCTTTGAGCATCTAGCCTGCCCGTTCCCACGTCCATACCGATTTAGCAATATCACGTGATTTAAATTTTGAACACAATATATATATATATATGTAAACATAAGTTTGATTTATTAACATAAGTTTGATTTATTAAAATTTTAGGGGTTCTTTTTTTAACATGTGAGGAGCCATTTAATTATTTCATTAAAATAATTAATTGTAATATGTATAGTTATGAATTTTCATTGGACACTCGTTTAGCTAATTTAAATTTTACAATTTATTATATATGAAGAATTTTGAAATATACTTGAAATTTAACTGGTCAAACTAGGGCTCTTTTGGGATTAGAGCAAAACGCAGAGTTTTGTGGCTAGAGCAAAACGTAAAGTTGCGTTTTTTTGCTCATTTGGGAAGTGGCAAAAGTAGGTTGGAAAATTACATAAGTACCCTCAATGTTTATATCTTGTGGGTTTGGGTAAAATGTAATTTTTTAAAGTTTGGTGAGGTTATTTTAGTCATTTTAGTGTGATGTGACACCATAAATAAATATTAATTAAAAAATAGAGGTAACTTTTTTACCAACTTCCCAAATCACTCCCAAAAAGCTTGGTTAAAAGCAAAAAAGCTACTTTTTACCATCTTTCCAAAATACCACAATTTGTCAAGATCTAGGTAATTGTTCAAGTGGTTATGAAGAGGGTACTAAGGTGTCAACATGGATATAGGGGGTGCAGATGGGAGGCAACTACACTTCCAAAATTTTAAAAATATCATATATTATATTAGAAAATTTAATATAATTTAAAATTATAAAGTTTGTCTTTCTAAACATACTTTCACACATCCATAGTAATAATTCTAGATCAGTTCCCGAGTGAGTGAGATTTTAAGTTTGAGTTTATAAATAGACGTTGATATGTGTTATAATTTAACTACTAATAATTAATCTCTATTTTGTGGGGAAAAAAACAAGTGTTTGGTTTAGTTTTGTAATCGTGAGTGTAATAATTTTTTTTTTAAAACTCATAATCAAACACACAACTCAAAACTCATTTCAAAAATTCTTTTCAAAATTCAAAATTAAACTTTTTTCAAAACTCTATTTAAAAAAAAAATCAATTTTTTTTTAAAATTTTGTTCTTTAAAATTATTTTTTATTTTATATATTTTTTAAAATATTTTGTTTATTTTTATTTTTGAAGAAAAATATTTTATATATATATATATTTTTAGAAAACAATATTTTGTTATTTTTTCAAGTATTGGCCAAGTAATTTGTTATAATTTAGATATATATGGCAGATCCAAGATTTTTTAAAATTTTTAAAAAAATAAATATTAAAAAATAGTTTAAAAAATTTAAAAATATTAATAAAATAAAATATTTAAAATAAAAAAAATAAAAACTATATATTTAAAATAAAAAATACAACTCATTTTAAATTTTTAAATATTTAAAAAATATATTTTAAATATTTTAAAAAAAATACAGCTCACACATGTAGTAAATACAACACACATTAAAAAAATAAATATTTACAATAAAAAATATTTACCCTAAATAAATAAAATTGAGAAGTTTTTTTAAATATTTTAAAAAAAATAAATTCAAAAATTTTCAAAATACAACTCAAAACTCTTTTTAAAACTCATAACTAAACAATTTTTTTTCTTTTCAAAACTCAACTCAAAACTCATAACTCAAAACACAATTTCACACTTAAATCATGATTATAAAAGTAAATCAAACGAAGCAATTTGTCAAGACTCAAAAAAGAAGAAATAAAGTAAATAAAGTAAAATTATAAAAAAGTATTGAAATTTAATGGAAATTTTAGCTTGTCACGCTCATAATTTTATTTTTATTTTTTTTATGGCTAAAAAAAAAATTTATACCTCAAAAAAAATTATGAATTTATGAAAGGACAATTTTTTTTACACTATACAACTTTTTGTTCCTCTATTTTTCAATTATTTATACATTGAAAAAAAAAAAAGGGTTGATAGCTACTAGCTAAAATTCTAGTTGACAACTTGAGCTGCAAATTCCAAATTAAACATTTAGCATATTAAAACATGCATAGAAAATAATTACATTGATGCAAAAGCTCTACAAAGATATAGCATCATGGCATAGAAATCAAATAAATACAAAGAAAAACAAAAAACACAGAGGTTACTGAGACTGAAATTTCATGTTTACTAGACCCCCCCCCCAAAAAAAAAAAAAAAAAAAAAAAAAAAATCTCAATTTGAGACCTTTTTTAGATGTGTCTTCATCTTAATTCCTTTATATATATATATATATTACAGTATTTACGTACCAAAACCATGCATCTGTCAACGTAAATAACAATTTCGTTGAATGCATACAGTGGCAGAGCTAGGAAATTAAATCAGATGGGGCACTTATTAATTATAATTGAGAGGGAGATTTTATGAGCTGGAATGGGCCATGGCAAAGGTCGGGCAAGTTGAGTGCCGAACATGCTTAGGCCGCGGTAGCTTGGGCTTGTCCATAAAGGTTTTGCTTGGTTAAGGCACAGGGCCATGTTGGACCGAGCTACTTGGGCTTGTTTGTCTAGAAACCGGGCTACTGGAAGTTGCTCAGCCAAGATGACTGCCTGCCATCCCGGATTCCATGGTTCGTTCAGCTCGGCAGGAAGGCCTACAGCTAACCGGCTCGACTTACCTCGAGCTCGGCTTGCCGGAATGCAACCAAGCTCGGTCGGTATAGAGCTCGGCTAGTGAGCATTCAGGCATGCGGCGCAGTACGGTCATGTGAGGCCGAGGTGATTCCCCCGGTCTGCCGGGCTCCGCCAAGATATCCTGACAGTTTGGTTAGGTGGTGATTGCTGGATTTGTGCTGACAGATGGGATAGCAGCACCACGCGTCGAGAGACTAATGGGAGTAGATTTGGGGCGCAGAAGGTATATAAACGTGTTTACGCCTCCCATGCTAAAGGATGATCATTTGGTGAGATACACTTAGACATTCAACTCTCTCTTCTCTCTCTCTATCCCTGAGTGTGTGCTAACTTAACCGTCGAAGGGGTTTTCCGGCCACACACCGCCGGGTAGCTCACCGCCGTTGTGTTCGCAGGTTGATCGGACAGACAGGGAGCTGGGAAGAAAGGAGTACGGGTTCGCCGGAATATTTGCTCCCCGTACAATTGGCGCCGTCTGTGGGAACTTGATAAACAAAACCTTGTCTTCCCAGCTCATCTGATCGCCGTCCATGGCGAACAACGACGAGATTCCGTTGTCCGCCATCGACGGAGTTACCCCGGAGTCAGCTAGACGGAGAGAAGGACACCCCGCCATTCCTCCGATGGCGGACCTGGAGACTTCTCTAGGAGGACATTCAAGAGACGCGCGGGATAAGTGCGGGAGAAGCTTTGGTCATTCTCAGAGTCCAGACGGTCACCGGCGGTAGAGAGAATCGCACGCCAGACGTCTGGAACATAAGCTAAGGGACCAAGACGCCGTCATCCGGTGAATGGCGGCAGAGATGGAGGATCTTAAGCGGTATATCAAAGGGAAGGGTGTAGCTGGAGTGGGAGACCACAGTGAGCACACCCAACCTCGCCGTTCAGGCAGTCAGAGCCAGCGGCACACTCCGTTCCTCTCAATCACCAAAAGTTACAAGGTTGGAGATTCCGACGCGCCCGTGGAGAAGTCTAGCACGCAAGATAGCACTTACCAACCCTCACGTCCGGCGACGACGTCAAGGTACTCTTACTCCGCTCATTCAAAGGATTTGCAGGCAGTCTTGAAAGAGCGGGCTCGCCGGCGGGAGACTCAGAGGGTGCCGGCGTTCCAGTGGTTATCTTATGAAGGTCGCGCTAGTGAAGAGGTCGTAATGCCTCCACCCCGCCTTGCTGTGCCTCCTCCTCCAGACACGGATTTGGCGAGGCTGAGTGCCACTCCTTTCTCCTTGGAGATAGAACAACACCGCTTCTCGCTGGCTTCCACCAGCCAAAGTTCACGCTCTACGACGGAAAGACCGATCCATACATGCATGTAAGCCACTTCCGACAGGTCATGGCCGGACATAGGCGAAATGACGCTCTTATGTGCCTTATCTTTCCGTCGAGTTTGGGTGAGCTAGGCTTGAAATAGTTCGAGAGGCTGCCGGAGGGGAGCATCGAAAGGTGGCAGTAGTTGGCAGAAGCCTTTGTGATGCGTTTCAAAACCAACACCAGAACGCCAAAGGAAGTTGACCACCTTCTTAGTGTCAGGATGGAGCCGAGCGACACACTCAAGGCATACAACTCCAGATACTGGGAAACCTTCAATGAGATCTTGGATTGCCCAGTCAACCTGGCAATCACACAATATAAGCATGGTCTCTCGGTCGGACATAGACTGCGAGACTCGTTTACCATGCACTAGCCGACATCCATGGGCCAACTCATGCAGCGCATCAACGAGCACATCCGAGTAGAAGATGATGCGGTAGCATCTACTGCGAAGACAACTCCAGTAGCAACAGACAAGAGATTGGCTGGCAAGGTGCACGCGGTTGGACATGAGACTAACCGTTCAAATGATTGCGCCGAGGAATCTGACCGAGGTTCAAATTGTCGAAACAGGGGTAGGGGTCGGCGGAATGACCGAGATGAATACCCCCACGACGACGTAGCTGATGCAAACAGAAGGTTGAAAGCTTGGACGGGCATTACCACGGTATTTAAGATTCCAATCTATCGCATACTTAGTGAAATCAGTAACGAGGATTACGTCAGGTTTCCTGCTAAGTTAGGCGATGCGCAAAAAGGCTTCAATCCGTGGCACCGCTGCACATTCCACTGGGAGCGCGGACACCGGACAGAGGACTGTTTGCCTCTGAAGCAACACTTGGAGGAGCTAGTCGTAACCGGACACTCGGACCTTTACATTGATGGGGGTGTGAAGGCCGCACACCAAGCCCCGGTTGACCCGCGTGGACCGGATGACCTAGAGACACCCCCACAAGGAGTTGTTAATGTCATCCACAGCATAATGGAGCCGGCTCGTGTATGTGAGCTTTGAGGTATGATCAAGAAGGCAGAACACATGAGGGAAGTTTTGTCAGTCCAGCCAGCGATCAAGAGGGGGAAGGCCGAAGAGAAAGATGTGATTAGTTTCTCTACAAAGGATTTGGAGCGCATTCAGGTGCCGCACAATGATGCCTTAGTGGTCACACTCCACGTCAAGGAATTCGATGTCAAGCGCATCTTGATCGACCAAGGAAACTCGGTCGACATCATGTATTACGACGCGTTCAAACAGCTCAAACTCCGAGATACAGACTTGGCTCCGGTAACTTCGCCACTAGTTGGTTTCAACTCGCAACCGGAGTGGCCTTTGGGAAAAATTATTCTGCTGGTCAAAGCGGGATCCATGGTCAAGCAGGTGGAGTTCTGGGTATTGCAAGTGCCGTCTATGTATAACCTGATCCTTGGAAGGGGATGGCTTCACGCTATGCAAGCCGTAGCGTCGACCTACCATCAGGTGATGAGATTCCCCTCGGCTATGGGGGCAATTGAGGAAGTTTGGGGCGATCAGGTCATGTCGAAGCAATGCTTCGTGGCAGTGAACGAGAGCCGAGCTGCTAAAGGCTTCGTCCAAATGATTGAAGGACCGGAAGACCAGGGAGTCCTTGACGACGTGGGCACCAAGGCTGAGGACAAAGCTGTTGAAGAGTTGGTGGAAGTGCGGATTGACACGGAGAGCCCGAACAAGTTCTTCTTGCTCAGATCAAGCCTTACCGCCCAAGAAAGGACCGAGATGATGGAATTTTTGATGGCAAATATCGAAGTCTTCGCATGGTCGCCTTACGATATGCCCGGCATCGATCCGAGTTTTGTTTGCCATCACCTCAATGTTTTTCCCGGGGCAAAGCCGGTCATTCAGAGAACGAGGAGATCGGCGCTATACCATGCCGAAGTAGTTACAGAAGAGGTGAAGAACCTGCTTGAGGCACGAGCTATTCAGGAAGTGCACTACCCTCGGTGGATTTCAAACACGGTCGTTGTACCTAAGAAGAATGGGAAGTGGCGAGTTTGCGTCGACTACAAGACTGTCAACCGAGCTTGCCCTAAAGACAGCTTTCCTCTGCTCAAAATATACCTGCTTGTCTATCTAATGGCCAGACATAACAGGCTCAATTTTTTGGATGCCTACCGCGGCTATCATCAGATTGCCATGTATGGCCCTGATCGTGAGATCACCTCTTTCACTACTCCAAGGGGACACTTCTGCTACCGAGTCATGCCTTTTGGTTTGAAGAACGCCGGGGCAACTTTCCAAAGGATGGTGACCAAGATGTTCGCTTCTCTGCTAGGCCGGACAATGGAGGCTTATATTGATGATATGGTGGTCAAAAGCCGGCATCAAGTAGACCACTTGTCCGATTTGGCCGAAATGTTCGCCATTCTTAAACGACACAAGCTACGCCTGAATGCGTCTAAGTGTGCCTTTGGCGTGGGATCCGAAAAATTCTTAGGCTTCCTAGTCACAAACCGAGGCATCGAGGCAGACCCCACACAAATCAGAGTCGTACAAGAATTAAAGCAGCCAAGCTTGGCTAAGGACGTGCAGCATCTGGCCGGAATGGCCGCCGTGCTTAACCGATTCATAAGCCGGTCATCAGATCGTTGCCGCCCTTTCTTTCAAGCTTTGAAATCAAAGTTCTCATGGGATGAAGAATGTGACCGGGCTTTGGCCGAGCTCAAGGAGTATCTGTCTTCAGCACCACTGTTGGTAACACCGAAGCCCGGTGAAGAACTTTACCTTTATCTGGCCGTCTCTCAGCATGTAGTTAGTGCGGTGCTTGTCCGGTCGGAAGGAATCAAGCACCTCCCAATCTTCTACGTAAGCAAAACCTTGCTACCAGCAGAGTCGAGATACTTGCCGCTGGAAAAACTCGCGTTGGCATTGATAATGGCCTCCAGGAAGTTGGTGCACTATTTCCATGCTCATACAATCATTGTTTTGACCGAGTTCCCCCTCAAAGCTTTGTTCGAGTGGGCAGACTTCTCCGGTCGAATTCTCAAGTGGGCGGTCGAATTGGAACAATTCGACGTTAAGTTCCAGCCACGCACTGCCATAAAGGCCCAGACATTGGCCGATTTTGTTGTTGAATTCTCACCCGGGATTCATCCCGTCTACCCAGTGGATCTTGCGGCAGCAGCCGAGGAGGTGAGTGTCGATTCCACCAACGTAACACAACAAGGCGATGTTGGCGACGCGGAACTTGCGCGCCCCGCCGAAGAACCTTCAGCTAGTACGATGCTACAGCCCGGCGATGCGACGACGGAGTTGGGTATTATCAATGAACCTGCTCTATCCAGTGTCGCATCGCCAGGAGGAGAGGAAGTGGAACCGATAAGCATCGAACCTGACGCTGTACAGCCGAGTGACCATGCGCCCATCCACCTGCAAGCCTCCCAGGACCCCTCAGAATGTTGGAAGCTCTTTGTGGGTGAAATGTGGAAACTTTTCGTAGATGGGGCTTCTAACCACCATGGTGCTGGGCTGGGCATAGTTCTGATTTCGCTAGACGGACTGACCATCGAACACTCTATCACCCTTGGATTCCTTGCATCAAAGAATGAGGCTGAGTACGAGGCGCTGTTGGTTGGGCTCAAGAGCGCGCTTCAGATGCACGCATCCGAGCTAATGGTTTATAGTGATTCCCAACTTGTGGTTAACCAAGTTTCTGGGGTTTACGAAGCTAAAGACGACAGAATGGCGAAGTACCAAGCTCTGGTAAGAGACCACATCAAGCAATTCCAGGCAATAAGGGTCCAACAAATTGGCCGTGAAGAAAACGGCCGAGCGGATGAATTAGCCGGCCTTGCTTCCATGGTCGATAGCACATCTCCCAGCCCTCTCCTAATTGAATTCCTTCCGAGGCCCAGCATTGAGGAAGCCGAGCAGACGGAAGTACTCTGCACCGAGCTAGGTCCTTCCTGGATGGACCTAATTATCATTTTCCTCAAAGATCGGACCCTTCCCACCGACAAAAAGGAAGCACATAAAGTCCGGGTGAAGTCAGAGCAGTTTTGGCTCTCTCCATCTGGCGCTTTATACAAGAAGTCTTTCACCGGCCCTTATCTCAAGTGTGTACACCCAAGTAGCGTGGAAGCTTTCCTGTACGAAATTCACGAAGGCATTTGCGGCAGTCACATCGGGGGTAGATCTTTAGCCTACCGAGCTATCTCGCAAGGATATTGGTGGCCGTGCATGCAAGCAGACGCGCAGAAGTATGTTCGCAAATGTGAGAAGTGCCAGAAGTTTGCCCACCAAATCCACCAGCCGGCCAGGGAACTTCTCCCCCTCACCAGCTCTTTGCGAGGTGGGGGCTGGATATAGTAGGACCACTCCCAGCGGCACTAGGCAACCGGAAGTTCTTTATTGCGGCTACGGACTACTTCACTAAATGGGTTGAGGCGGAGCCCCTGGCAACTATCAAGGAGAAAGATGTCAGACGGTTTGTCTGGCAGAATATTGTAACACGATTTGGCGTCCCTAAGATTCTGATCTCTGACAACGGCACTCAATTTGACGGGCGCCTATTCAGAGGATTTTGTGAAGAACTGAAGATTGAATTCTACAACTCTACCCCGGCTTACCCACAGTCTAACGGCCAAGCCGAAGCGTCAAACAAGACCATTCTTGATGGTTTGAAGAAGCGACTTGAGAAAGCCAAAGGTAAATGGGTTGAGGAACTCCCAAGTGTCCTTTGGGCATACCGAACTACCCCTAGGCGGTCTACCGGGGAAACTCCTTTTGTCCTGGCATACGGCATGGAGGCGGTCATCCCATTGGAAATTGGCATGCCCACCATCCGCAGTGAAAATTTTGAGCCTGAGCTGAACTTTAAAGCAGTCGCCCTGGAATTGGACCTTGCTGAAGAGCGTCGAGAAAGAGCTTTGATTCATGTGGCTGCATACCAGCAAGAACTGTCCAGGAAATACAACAAAACCGTGCACCCCAGACTGTTTAAAGTAGGCGACTGGGTTTTAAGGAAGGTCATGGGCAACACCCTGGTGCCTGGTGAAGGAAAATTAGGGGCAAACCGGGAAGGACCCTACAAGATAACCGGTCTGGCGGGTAAGGGGGCATACCACTTGGAGGACTTGGAGGGAAGAGGAATACCCCGGCCATGGAATGCGGCCAATCTCAAACTGTACTATTTTTAGCTTTTGTGTTCTTTTTGTGCAAAGGAATTTTTTGCCTCACACTTCAGAATGTAATATTCTTTTTGTCAATATAATAGAAGTGTCTCATCTTTGCTTTAGCATTCAGATTGTTGTTTTTTACTTTGAGGTTTTCAACCGAGATGTTTTTGTTCCGGTTGACTGAGTTGATGATTTACTCAAACTTTTGTGAATGTCAAGCGAGATGTTTTATTCCGGTTGACTAAGTTGATGATTTGCTCAACTTTGAGGTTTTCAACCGAGATGTTTTGTTCCGGTTGACTGAGTTGATGATTTACTCAAACTTTTGTGAATGTCAACCGAGATGTTTTATTCCGGTTAACTAAGTTAATGATTTGCTCAACTTTGAGGTTTTCAACCAAGATGTTTTGTTTCGGTTGACTGAGTTGATGATTTACTCAAACTTTTGTAAATGTCAACCGAGATGTTTTATTCCGGTTGACTAAGTTGATGATTTGCTCAACTTTGAGGTTTTCAATCGAGATGTTTTGTTCCGGTTGACTGAGTCGATGATTTACTCAAACTTTTGTGAATGTCAACCGAGATGTTTTATTCCGGTTGACCAAGTTGATGATTTGCTCAACTTTGAGGTTTTCAACTGAGATGTTTTGTTCCGGTTGACTAAGTTGATGATTTACTCAACTTCTTTGAACTTCAACCGAGATGTTTTACTCCGGTTGACTAAGTTGATGATTTATTCAACTTTGGTTAAACTTCAACCATGATGCTTTACTCCGGTTGACTGAGTTAATGCGTTACTCAACTTTATGATTCAAACCGAGATTTCTTTTCCGGTTAAGTAAGTTAAACAAGATGGTTTGTTTTGCCGAGTTATTTTGTCCGGCTGAAGTTATTTAGCTTGAAGACCGTGCAAACACTTGATGAAAATTGAACTTTTTCATTGATGTGCAAAATAATTACAAGAGGAGGGGCAGATAGCCCGGTTACGTTTCCAAACAAAAAAAGAAGACAGAAAAGGAAAACTAAACTAAGGGGGAAAGGTCTGTGAATTTATCCTCAGTCGCGATCGCCTCCAGATCGACCGTGGTTGTGGTCTCCTGGGCGCCGGTCTTCTCCTAGCCGGCCTGATTTGGGCGGTTGTCACCTTCCGCATTCTCTTTGGCGTCTTCAGCTTCTTCTTCCTCGACCTCAGCCTGCAACGCGCTGAAGACGTCGTTGGCATATGGCACAAGGTACGTCGGCAGGAAAGCAACTGGGGGAGAGGCGAACACGTCGATCCCAGGTCCTTGGCCGAGCTGTTCGCAAGCAGCCTTCCATCCTGCCTTGAAGAAGATGTCTTGGGTGGCATGGACTTGCTTGGTGTAGCTCTCCTCGGCTTCCTTGAAACCGGCGTTGCTGGCGTCCTCCAGCTCCTTTTTATTTGATTCTTTCAAATTCTCCAGCTCGGCCCAGAGCGCGTCCCTTTCTTTCTCGGCAGTCCCAAGCTGGCCGATCAACCTAGAATTGTCAGAGTTTGCCATCTCTAGCGAAGCTTTGGACCGACCGAGCTCGGCTTGAAGGTGTTCCACCTGGTTGGCAGAGTCAGTGGCCTTCTGCCGAAGTCGGTGAATGCGCTCCATGACCAAGTGTTGTTTTTGGATGGCCTGTAAGAAGGTTTGATTAGAAAGAAAACCGAGCAAACACTTCGAAATTTTTTTGGCAAAATGAGCAAAGTTCTTACCCTGGTCATGGACTTGACCGAGGACTTCACCAGCCGGGTGTCCGGTACGTGGTCGCTGTCGACCACGTCGCTCGGTAGCAGCAAGGCCTTGGTTAGGTCAAAGGCCAGTAGATGCTCCTTATCACCATTTACCGAGGCGGTTGCCGGGATCTCCTTACCCCGGTGCTTGAGCTGCGGCCTCCATGGCGGAGTTGGGTCTGATATCATGGTAGGTTGCTCGGTGTTGAGCTCCGCAACTAGCTCGGCGGAAGGGTCTGCACGTGGCCTTTTGCCAGCCCGGCGGTTGTCTTTGCTGGCTTGCCCGGCGGCGGGAGACGCCAGAGCAACCATGGTCCCGCTGGATTGCCCGGCAGCAGGAGAGCGGGTTTGGATGCTCGGTATCTCGGTGGAGGTGGCAGTGATGAGATTCTTGATGCGGCTTCTTTTGGCCATCTCTTCTGCCTCGGTTAACCGGATGAATGGCACGTCCGGTAATGTGAGATCGGGAGGTGGAGATGGAGCGCGAAGAAAGTCTGTGACTTTACTCCGGTGTGGAGCTGAATATCTATATGTCGGTGTGTAACCGAGGAGCTCGTGGCAATCTCGATTGCGGTAGCGGAGCACGATTCTGATGGTTGCTTCGTTGGGATAATGATAGTGGGCTTGCAGGGCTTTGATTGCTGCAAAGGAAACCAAAAAAAATGTTGAGTACAGAATAGTGAAGAAAGATAAATTGACCGAGCAGGTAGCACGACTTACATGTTGAACCGAAGTTCTTGCTAATGAACCAGCCCGGTACGTCGGCTGTTTCATAGTTGCCGGACACCCAGAAAAGGTCATCATCGTGCAAGTCCTTGTCCGGGGTGCCGGTCACTATCTTCTCTTTGCCCGGTCTAATTTTTAAATAGTAAGCAAGGCTATCGCCTGTGTGCCCTAGGGTGTATTGGCGTAGTATCTCGACTATCTCTAAATTGGTCCCTAGCCGGTTGTTCAGCTCGTGGATCCCGTTGATTATTTTGTAGGTGTTGGTTGAGACTTGGGTATGTGCTAGCTCGGTGCGTCGCAAGAATTCGGTCATGAGTGGGTTAACCGGGAAGCAGAGACCTCCTTCTATGATGGATAGCACGGTGAAGGGGCATTGGTCTAATCTGCTCCATGGATTTGTGTCAATGGCACTGAGCTCTAGTTGAATGTTGGCCGGGATACCGTACTCTTCCCGAAACACGACCAGGGCAGCCGGAGTGTCGACAAGGAAGCGATAGCGCCCCATGTGTAGCCAGCTGGTTTAGCTCGACTGAGGTGGTTTGGCACAGAATGGTGTTTGATGGCTGCTCGATCTTTGAGAGCCTCGGTATTGGTCTGTGGTCCCCTTGGACTCTGCAGGAAAAGGAGGGTAATTGTAAGTGGAAGGGCGGTTGCGCAAAATGAGCTTGACTTTAGCTCGGTCAGGAAGAGTGCCAGACCACCTCGGTCGCGGAGGCAAACCAAGAAGCTCGGCCGTTCAAGCGGACGAGATGTTAGCCCGGTCAAGCGGCCAAGTCCTATGCCTACCTCGGTTTCTACTAAGGTTTTGGCAAACTTGTAATTTGCTCGGTCTTAACGTTTTTTGGGATCAAAAAAAGACTTGGAGCCCGGTCCGCTCCAGATTTTCAGGTGTTCATCAGCGAAGCTGAAGAACAGCAAGAAGAACAAGGGGCAGGGGAGGGTTTTAGGGAGCTATACCCTAAAATCTATGGTTTTAGTGCCCTAAAACAAGAAATACCAAATGAAATAGCAATAAAGGGGTCGAAGAACTTACCAGAATGGGGCTGGAGGTGAGTCTTCAGGCACGAACGCAGCAAGACGCAGGAAGGAAGCTCTTCGAAGGCTCTAAAGCTCTGGAATGTCAAGAACTGAAGGAGAGTCAGTAAGGACGAAATGAAGGGGGAAGTGACGTATAAATAGAAGTGAGAGACCGCCAAAAATTTTGAATGTGAAGAGACGTGATGGTTGGCTGCTCGAGGCCAATAAACGAGCGACGCGTGTCCCAATTAATGGCGGCGTCAGAGTTGAAGAGACAGGCAGGCGAGATGAGACGTCGGCTGAGCAAATCGAGGAACCGAGCACTGGAATTAGTGCGGTTGACGTCTTGCAAACAACAGACCGAGGAAGGGTCAACCCCAGTCGGATCATGTAATCTCGGTCACGCTTTTGCGGACGGAATTAAGGGGCAATTGAGAGGGAGATTTTATGAGCTAGAATGGGCCATGGCAAAGGTCGGGCAAGTTGAGTGCCGAACATGCTTGGGCCGCGGTAGCTTGGGCTTGTCCAAAGAGGTTTTGCTTGGTTAAGGCACAGGGCCATGTTGGACCGAGCTACTTGGGCTTGTTTGTCTAGAAACCGGGCTACTGGAAGTTGCTTGGCCAAGATGACTGCCTGCCATCCCAGATTCCATGGTTTGTTCAGCTCGGCAGGAAGGCCTACAGCTAACCGGCTCGGCCTACCTCGAGCTCGGCTTGCTGGAATGCAACCAAGCTCGGTCGGTATGGAGCTCGGCTAGTGAGCATTCGGGCATGCGGCGCAGTACGATCGTGTGAGGCCGAGGTGATTCTGTTAGTCTGCCGGGCTCCGCCAAGATATCCTGACAGTTTGGTTAGGTGGTGATTGCTGGATTTGTGCTGACAGATGGGATAGCAGCACCACACGTCGAGAGACTAATGGGAGTAGATTTGGGGCGTAGAAGGTATATAAGCGTGTCTGTGCTCCCCATGCTAAATGATGATCATTTGGTGAGATACACCGTCGGGTAGCTTACCGCCGTTGTGTTCGCAGGTCGATCGGACAGACAGGGAGCTGGGAAGAAAGGAGTACGGGCTCGCCGGAATATTTGCTCCCCGTACAATAACATTGAAAATTTTTACAAAAATATTTCACATAAATTTTTACGATTGACTTCAAGAAAGATAAATATATATATATATATTATTTGTAATTAATATATCATGGACAATATAAAAAAAAAAGTCATAGACATAAGTTTTAAAATAAATTATATAATAATAAAGTAATTTTTTATACAAAATTTCAATAAATATTCAATATAATAGTAATATCACGTCATCATTGACATATGATATCACCAGCCAATAGTAAAGAAACACATAGAGGATGAATCTCATATGTCAAATGTAACTAACAATTCAATAAATTCCAAATTTTCATTGAGATTAATTATAATTGTATGTCAATAATGATAGACATCACTATTGTATTGAAATTTTCAGAGATAATAATATGATTTATCATAATAACTTTCTTTTCAATAAACAAAAAACAACCATTATTATTCTCATAATTTAAAAAATGTCATTAATATTTCACTCTAAATAATATTTTATAATTTTTTTTATTTAAAATATTTTTTTTATGTTTGTAAAAAGAAAAAAAAATTCCAAAACCCAGGCGCATGTGAACCCCCTGCACCTGCTGTGGCTTCGCCACTGAATGCATGCCTAAAATTTAAAATGACAAAATATTATTTGATTTGTGCACATCGTTTTAAATTAGTGGGTATGATGAGACATATCAATATCATTTGTGGTGCAACAATATTGGAATTATCAAGAGATGCATATTGGAAATCAAATATTGCGTTGTGGTCCTGAATTTTTTTTTATAATCATCAATAGCATAAAAGAATTTTACAGTAGTTGAATTAGCCAAATTGATTAGTTGTGAATCTGTTATGTACTGGTATGTGTTACAAATTAGCCAAAGTATAGCAATCTTGGAACGATAAAAATCCGATATTTAAAACCATGATTAGTATATATCGTCAAAACAATTGTAAAATAAAATAAATAAATCGAAATGGGTTTATAAATTACACCATGTACATGGGTGTACAACCAAAAGTTGTAATGGTTGTCCCAAATAACAAGGGAAAAAAAAATGTGACCCCTATATCATTCTAAAGGTTATAGGCAGCCGAAACTTTATTGCTTTACATTCCAGTCCTGCCTAATAATTTTTCAATTTGCACCGCTATGTGCAAGTACCGGTACTTTTGCCAGGGATGTAAGTGCAGGGATTTGGGCCGGTTGGCGGCACCTTTCCTCTGAGGATGGACTGGATGAGCAATGGAACCATCCGAGGTCTGGTGGCTTCTGTAAGCTGTACTAAACAAGTTGAAGAGAACAAAATGGTCACAATGAACAAAGTTGTGAAGAGAAATCTATAAGAAACCATCTTCTTCTCTTTTAAACTTAAGAAATGACCCTTCTGTTTGTAACTATTTGAAGGGTTGTTTGTTTGTGCTAAGGAAAAGAAATTTGAGCTAGAGATTGTAATGGAAATGTTGTTGGAGATTTGATGTATAGATGTTACATGTACATGTGTTTATATTGGCCTTGGGTCCAAGTGGACTTGTTTGTTCAAATGTTGGATGTGTGTTTTTTTGACTAAAGCATATAGATGAATTTTTCATGTGTTGACTTTTCCTTGGCTTGTTTGAATTGCCTCGGTCTATATTCTAAGATCAACACACATGGAATACTTGAATGCCAAACGGAGTTCGCAACAGACTGTAAAGGTTCAAAATTTTATGGTGGCAACTATTGCCCAAGCCCATCTATTATGACGGACTTAGCCAACCCAAGACTGAAATTTTAGGCGTAAGCCTTGGCCAACGAGCTTGCCTCGACAGATATTTTTGTTTTTATGGTTAATCGGGTGTCTGTATCAACTTATATGTATTTTGATTAATCTTAAGAGTAAACTGTAGCTCTTCAAGTCAAATTAATCTTAAAAAAAAGAAGTCAAATGAATATATCTAATAAAAATAAAGAGCCTGTATATAGGTTGAGATAAAGTGTTAAACCAAGAAATTTAAATAACGAAAATGCCTCGTAGCTCGAAAGTTTCGAGCTCGAAACGGCTCGAAAATGGAAGAAGAGGGGAGAAAGAGAGGGAAGAGGAGAGAGGGAGAAAGAGAGAGGAGAGGGCTCGTCGCCGTGGGTCGTCTGCCCGCCGTGGGTCGTCGCCGATCGTCGCAGCAGACCGTCGCCTCGCCCAGCCCCGGTCGTCTGCCCAGCCCCGCCGACGTCGCAGCACCACTGTCGTCTGCCCAGCCTCCCCTCCTCCTCCAACCGGTTTTTATGGCCCCCTCCCCTCCCTCCTCCTCCCTTCTCTTCTTCTCCCTTCTTCTTCTTCTTCTTCTTCGTTCTGTAACAAAACCAGGGAAGAAAGAAAGAAAAAAAAAAAAAAAATTCGACACCAAAACGACGTCGTTTTGGTGTCGAGCCGCGTTTCGAGCCGCGGTTTCGAGCTACGTAGCATGGTCGTTTAAATAAACCCAACACACTAAATAAGACAATACAATAATACTACATACAATATACACTGACATTCTCCTCAAACTCAAGGTGAAAATGCACCAACTTAAATTTGTGCTTTTGTGAAGAGATATAAATAGTGTGTGAGTGATTTTCTGACCACACTGCCAACTTAGTATTCAGCTGGAGAGTACTGGCAGAATAGATGGCACCTGGTTGACTTGCAACAGAAAGAGAAGACTCCGGTGGTGGTTCGTCCACCCGGGAGCACTCCGACGATTAAGTCAGTATATCTCTCATAGATAATCAATAGCTAAACTCATAAGCTTGAGCATAGCATACCTTAAACCCATGGGGGGTGCCTCTCTTTTATAGCCAATACAATCCTAGTCCCAATAGGAGCCTAGCCCTAATAGACTTAGGATTACTGCTAATCTGGGACTCCCAGTGGGATTAGGATAAATTCTCTAAGAGTTTTATCTTTACCCAAACTGAAGTCTTTTCCCAATCTAGGACTCTTGTCCCATATCCGCTTATCTTGGATTCCGGTATTCTCGCAGATAACCTCGGCCTAGCTGAGATAACCTCGGCATCATGACCAGGACATGTGGCACCTTGGCTGATACGTTGGCGTCACCTTGGCCACGTGTTGGTGCTCAGAAAATATATCCCCACAACTGCCCCCTAGGTTCTATTACCTCGGCATTCTGAGGTGATGGAACCTATATCGGTACTTTCCAATATGTTGGCTTACAGTATCGCAGCCGAGATCATCGTTAAGGCCGACATTTCTCTTTAAAGGACAAGAATTCCAAGAACCCGTTCACGGCGTATGAGCTGTCATACATAATCTCGGTTTAACTTTAACTTGTAAACTTTTCTCAAGTTTCAACAAGTGTTAAACAATAATCTCGGTTTAACTTCAACTTGTAAATTGCTACAAATTTCAACAAGTGTTAAACAATGATCTCGGTTTAACTCCAACGTGTAAATTGCTACAAATTTCAATAAGTGTTAAACAATGATCTCGGTTTAACTTCGACTTGTAAATTGCTACAAATTTCAACAAGTGTTAAATAATGATCTAGGTTTAACTTCAACTTGTAAATTGGTACAAATTTCAACAAGTGTTAAACATCATCTCGGTTTAACTTCAACTTGTAAATTGCTACAAATTTCAACAAGTATTAAACATAACATCGGTTTAACTTCAACTTATAAATTGCTACAAATTTCAACAAGTGTTAAACATAACATCGGTTTAACTTCAACTTGTAAATTGCTACAAATTTCAACAAGTGTTAAACATAACATTGGTTTAAATTCAATTTGTAAATTGCTACAAATTTCAACAAGTGTTAAACATCATATCGGTTTAACTTCAACTTGTAAATTGTTACAAATTTCAACAAGTGTTAAATATCATCTCGGTTTAACTTCAACTTGTAAATTGCTACAAATTTCAACAAGTGTTAAACATAACATCGGTTTAACTTCAACTTATAAATTGCTACAAATTTCAACAAGTGTTAAATATAACATCGGTTTAAATTCAATTTGTAAATTGCTACAAATTTCAACAAGTGTTAAACATCATCTTGGTTTAACTTCAACTTGTAAATTGCTACAAATTTCAACAAGTGTTAAACATAACATTGGTTTAATTTCAACTTGTAAATTGCTACAAATTTCAACAAGTGTTAAACATCATCTCGGTTTAATTTCAACTTGTAAATTGCTACAAATTTCAACAAGTGTTAAACATCATTTATAACTCTCTGCCCCCTAATGTGGACTTATGTTCACATTAAGCTTGTGCATGTGATCTTGTTCGCCGAAGTTGATTTCAAACCAAGGTTGTTAGCCTTGATTTCTCTATTGATCTTACTTGGTTTCAACCTGAGTTTGATTCTGCCGACATGGCAAGCCTATGTTACTCCAACTTAGTTCAACTCCATTATGTGCAAGATTCGACTCTGTCATATAATGAGTCTAAGTTATTCATCATTACCTCAGCCTCGCATCGACGAGCCGTTTTTCTTCTCGGACTTAAGTGCCGAGATCTTGTCTTCTGGAATCTTGGATCTGCTCACTCAGGTTGAGCTCTTCTCTTCTCGGACCTATTCATCCAGGCCGAGATCATGTCTTCTGGAATCTTGGATCTGCTCACTCAGGTTGAGCTCTTCTCTTCTCGGACCTGCTTATTTAGGCCAAGATCTTGTCTTTCGGGATCTGGGGTCCGGGGCCTGAAATCCAGGATCTGCTCACTTAGGCTGAGCTCTTCTATACTTGAATGTCATCTCCTTGGGAACGCTCATGCCCCCTGTCTTCGCGTCCCTTCTAGAAGGGTCTTCATTCCGTTTATGTCGACAGACTCTCCATTTTCGCTAAACTCGTCGTTTTCAACACGTTGATCTTGTACGGTGATGGCCATCTATTCTCCTTTCTTTCCCACAGACGGCGCCAAATTGTGTGAGTGATTTTCTGATCACACTGCCAACTTAGTATTCAGCTGGAGAGCACTGGCAGAATAGATGGCACCTGGCTGACCTGCAATAGAAAGAGAAGACTCCGGTGGTGGTTCGTCCACCCAGGGGCACTCCGACGATCAAGTCAGTATATCTCTCATAGATAATCAATAGCTAAACTCATAAATTTGAGCATAAAAACATACCTTAGACCCATGGGGGTACCTCTCTTTTATAGCCAATACAATCCTAGTCCCAACAGGAGCCTAGCCCTAATGGACTTAGGATTACTGCTAATCTGAGACTCCTAGTGGGATTAGGATAAACTCTCTAAGAGTCTTATCTTTACCCAAACTGAAATCTTCTCCCAATCTAGGACTCTTGTCCCATATCCGCTTATCTCGGATTCCGGTATCCTCGCAGATAACCTCGGCCTAGCCGAGATAACTTTGGCATCATGACCAAGACATGTGGCACCTCGGCTGATACGTCGGCGTCACCTTGGCAACGTGTTGGTGCTCAGAAAATATATCCCCACAAATAGTTTGCTCCGCTAAATCAACAAAAACGAGTCAAATGGTGCCACGAACAACATGTTGATGCATAAAGTCACAGTAATTAATCTCTGTGTTTGGTGTAAATTTATTTAAAAAATTATTATAAGCAATATGAATAGTACACTGATTGTTACAATACTGGACAATGGTTGTGAAATGACAAACTCAAATATTTTCGAGTAATCAACAAAGCTAGATTAACTCTTTCAGTGGTGTGAGCTAGATTACAATATTGACAGCTTATTTGTTGCTACACCAAGATATAAGAGAAAACAATGCAGAAATTAAAAAAAAATGATGAATTAAGAATTGAAGATCATGAAATAGGATGTTGTTAGAAAGAACGAAGAATGCAAAACTCTACAGCATAATGAGAATGTGTAAGGCAAAAAATAAATAAATAAACTGACTATAACTATATAATAAGTAGGGTCTTCTCAAAATAATTGTAAATTAGTAGAACACTTTATCAATTTTAATAATTAAAGTCATGAATTTTTTCATGAATTTGCAATTATTTTGAAAAGACTTCATTGATTTCAATTTCCCCCATAAATAACGTAAATAATGCCCAATCGTCAAATGTGTCTAACTGATATATTTATTTATAAGTTTATTAAGGACAAATTGTGACAGTAGTCCCTGTAATTTGATCCTTGTGTTATTTTGATTCCTATAATTTTAATTGGTTCGATTTTGACATTGAATTTATAATTTTGTTTCAATTCGGTCTAATTAATTACAACTGTTATCATTTTTTTATGAAAAATATACATATAAATGACATGTGTCATGTTTTTTAGAATACAATTATAAATTTAATAATCTCAGTGAGTTAATCTCAATTAATTCAGCGATTATTTTCTGTCAAAATACTAACGGCATTATTAATTAGATTAAATTGACACAAAATTTAACATTAAAGATCAAAATTATATCAATTACAAATGTAAAATTCAAAATAATATTAAAAAAAATATAGAGACCACTAAGTATAATTTACTCGTTTATTAATGTTTTCAAAAAAATAATTATACCAAAATGGATATGAACCCATGAAAAGTCAACATCACTAAAAAGATACATGTTGTGGAATACAGGTCCATGTAAACAACAGATCTGATGGTAACATGGTATAAAGGTGGGCCTTGACCCAGACGATTTTGACTTTGTCTTCGGCTGCTTGTTTCCCACGTCCCAACCGGATTAACATGATCGCGTGGTATGCACATACGTATATGAAGATTATATATGAAATTGAATTGGTCTTGTTTACATGTGTGGCCTTCCTTTAACATGTTTATAATAATTTGAACAAATTAGATTTTTAATTTTTATAATTTGCCACTTGTATTAGTTTAATTTTTATATTTCTTATTATAACAATTTTATGAATTATTTTTTTTTATACCGTGTTAATTTAATCTGATCTGGCTATTTGGAATGGGAGATTTGGTCATAGCCCCCTCACTATTTAATTTGTCTTTCAAAAGGACAAGAATTATATAAGTACTTTCAAAACCTCCTGATATTTTAAAACTTGTTTCTTTTACTATATTACCCTCATATCTATCAGCTCTCCTATTAAGCCAGCTTCACTATGTATTTCAGAATAAAATTTTACTCCGTATGAAAGTAAAATGTTACACTCTGAAACTAAAGTAAAATTTTACTCTGTATAAAAGTAAAATTTTACTCTGAATAAGAGTAAAATTTTGCACTCTGAAACTAAAAGAAAAATTTTACTCTGTATAAAAGTAAAATTTTACTCTGAAAAACAAGTAAACTGTGAGCCTCTGAAGCTAAAAGTAAAATTTTACTCTGTATAAAAGTAAAATTTTACTCTGGTTCTGTCAAATGAAAAAAACAGAGCAATAAAACCAGAGTAAAATTTTACTCTAGTTCTATCAAATGAAATTTGATGTGTACTCTGAAAAATCGATGGAACTTTGAGCTTTGAGCTTTGAATCAGGCCTATAATCCTTGAATCAATCGATGTTTACTCTGAAAAACATTGAATCAGGCCTATAATCCTTGAATCAGGCCTATAATCTGAAAATTTCAGAGAAATCTCAATTTTTCATACCTCGGTTCTTCAGATTTTTCAGATTTTATAGATTTTTCAGATTTTTGAAACTTTGAGCTTTCAAAAATCTTGAGATTTTTCATACACACAGATTTTTCAGATTTTACTTTAAATCTTTGAGTTTAATCATTCAAATCTCCGATCTTAAAGACTCAAAACACACATATATATAGATATATATAGATTATAGATCGGAATATGTAGATATATATATATTCGAATTCAACACATATATATTCGAATTCAAATCTCAAAAACACACAAACACACACATATATATAGATATATATATATGTATCAGTGCGATTTGCAAGTTCTCCACAGCTCTGGCCATGGAGGAAGCTAGGGTTAGAAGAGAGAGACGAGAGAGAAGATGAACAGTTGAAGGAGAGTTGAGAAGATGCAGAGAGGAGGTTAATCGGCAACGCGAGGCCATTGAAGCCACTCAGCAATCTTGAAGGATCGATGCTGCTGTAGACGTCCCCGAATGCCCCGGGAGAGTGCGACTCCCCCCCGTTCCGTTCGCTTGCGGGTCTACTACAATTCAAGGACTCAAGTGTCACGGTTCTTAATCTTAAACCAAAGAGTCCAAATCCGGCAAATCGTTTTGAGAAAACATATTTTTTTTTGAAAGAAGTGCCAAACATGGATTGCTTTGCCAGATACAGAGTCGCCACCTAAATATTTTATTTTTGGGAAATTTAGGAAACCCTGACTCGGTGCCAAAGGCCACGTGTCCGTCACCACCAAAGTTGCCTCGGCTCGGGAACTTGGGTACGATTGGGGAAGGTCACTTCGTGAGCACCCCCGCTCGCCCTGTCAAAGACCGGCCTCTACTAACCATGATATCTTATTTTGAAAACATTTCATGCTCTTATTCCGGTTATTAGCCTAGATTTACTATGTGATGCGCACAGCATACAAGTATAGACTGGATCGCCTGAATTGGAACAAAACATTTCATGTTTGTTTATTTGAAAATGGTTTGATGGTGCTACTCGCAAGTAGGCTAAGACGTGGATTTGCCACCCTCGGGTGGGCTTAGAAAACATGATTTTGCCACTATCTAGTGGGCTTAAAACAAACAATCAATGCATTGTCCCAATTCAAATAACCCAACCTTCACCCACAGGCATTCAGGCAGTTATATCACATAAGCAATTAGCCTCATGGTAAGTATGCTATCATGGCAGTCACTCACACGCATGCAAGGATGCTAAAGCATAACCACTTACCGAGTACTCCAAGCCAAAACAGAAGCTAATTAGAAATCCATGCATGAATCCTAAATATACAGAAATGCCTAATGCAACACATGCAAAAATGCAACTATAGCAGGCTCGGCTATTCTAAACATGGCATATGAGATGCAACAGCTATCAAGTATTCAACTTGGAATTGAAATACAAATGCAGTTAGTATGATGCGCCGAACCCGGTGCATGCAAAACAGATGAATGATGCAAACATGCCATCATACTGTATGCTAATTGAAATATGCCATAATCTAACTATCATAAGCTGGTAAATAAAAGGGAGAAAGACGTGAGGTTGGAAGACATACATCACACGCACGCACTCTTATTACAATTATGCCCTCGCACAGAGGGTCCGAATAAATAATATACAGTTCCAAATAGTACAGTCCAAATAATACAGTCCAAAATATGTACAAATTCCTAATTAATTTACAGATTAACTAAGAAAAATAATAAACTGGCATGCAAGCCAGGGACTGCCTTGACTCTTCTTCTGATGATGAATGATGCATGTCCGGGTTGCCTTTGCGTGGAAATCCATGGCGATGCCCCAGTTAGCCTCTGTTTTGCACTTGTTCTTGAAATGCGTGCCAAGCTTCGGAAGGTTGCTGATTCTCGATTTGCTGCAACAGAGAGCAGGAAAGGGACATGGCAATGTATTTTCACAAATGTATGCATCCTCGATCCTCGTGCCACCAGTCACGCATCTCGATGCATGATGGCCGAGGAGTCGAATTGCACAACTCAATATGAAATGAATGTATATGAGGACACAACAAGACCTAACTCCATCATGGATAATCCGGAGTGTCGGTGACTGGGAATTGAGACACGTTTCGTCACTCGAAGTACGAAACGCACCTCGTTTCCCGTGCTCGGGCTAACTCCTATCCCGAACACAATGCAATATGCATGGTATGCATGAATGTAACTAAGATACACCCTAACATGCACAATGTTATGAAATGGCATACGCGATGCACGAGGTAATATGGCATACACATTGCACTAACATACATCCTAGCATACACAATGCTATGAAATGAAATGGCATACACAATGCATAATGGACTTACACCAACATGAGTGGACCTCAGCCACACTCACATAGGAGGCCATTAGATGAAAATGAGACACTCGAAATGCGTGCACGCGTGCACGCAAACCGAGGACCGAACCTAGGGCACGAATGCCACTCTAACAAGACATGGCAAGACATGGAATATGGCATACTATCATGCAAATTTCAGTAGCAAGATGAGATGCAAAACAGTCCCGAAACATGATAAAATGAAACCCGATGCATGGAACGAGTCCCGAAACATGAAATTTGGCATACGGAATGACCTATAGCTATGCAATGCATGCATTATTTGAAAATGAAGTGTAAAGACAGAAGCAAGGCAGCCCCAAAACAAGCATGTTTACAATTTTAAGCATGGCCAAACAGTGAAACAAGTGGGGCTAAACTATCATGCAAAAATGGCCCCGAAAGCGAGATAAAGAAGCAAGTAGCATATGCTGGCCCTAAACAGAGAAGGGGCCTTCTACAATGTTGAAGAGGGGCCCGAAATATGATGTTTTACAGTTTATGACAAACCACAAAAACAAACACAAGTATGGAAAAATTCTCATGCAAGAAATGGGCCAAAATAGAGACAAAGAAGCAAGTGTTGCATGCCGGCTCCAAACAGGTGAGAGGCCTTCAACAATGTTGAAGAGGGGCAAAAAATATGGCTTTTTACAGTTAAGTACCAGACCCAAAACAGTGTACAAGTATGCTCAAAATACTATGCAAGATTAAGGCCAAAAAGAGAGCTATAACACAAAGTATACAAAGGGTGCCTCAAACAGTAAAGGACCCTTAATGAAACATGAAGAAGGGGTCAAAATATGGCCATTTTCAGTTTGGACCAAAGTCGAAAAATAGAAGCACAAGAGGCTAATAAATCATGCAAAAATGGGGCCAAAAGAGGGATACAATGGCAAGTGACATATGGATGCCCCAAACAGTGATGAGCCCTTCAACAATGTTGAAGAAGAGCTCAAAATAAGAAACTTCACAGTTTACTACATGCCTCAAAACAGATTATACATAGGCCAAAAATAATATGCAAGAAAATGGCATACAAGAGAGGTAATGAAGCAAGTGCAAAAAGGAAGTCTCAAACAGTGAGAGGCCCTTAATGAAACATGAAATAGAGCTCAA
Organism: Camellia granthamiana; assembly: GCA_036172215.1. Classification (NCBI taxonomy): domain Eukaryota; kingdom Viridiplantae; phylum Streptophyta; class Magnoliopsida; order Ericales; family Theaceae; genus Camellia; species Camellia granthamiana. The sequence continues at coordinate 37,726 of JAXFYN010000466.1, forward strand.
AAAAATGCTATTTTCAGTTATGGTCGGAGCTCAAATATACAAGCAAGAAGGGCTAAGAAATGATGCAAAAATGAGCTCAAAATAAGGGAAAAGTGACTCACCCTTGTAGACCAATTCTTTAGCTGCCTTTAGACCAAGAAATGTTGCCTCCTAAGCTCTGAGAAGGCCCTCCAAGCTGCTGGAATGGAGGTGGTGGTGTGGTGCTAGGTGGTGGTGTAGAAAAGGGTGTAGAACTTGGATGTTTTGGTGCTTGAAGAGAGAGAGATAGAGGAGATATGCATACAAGGCTCAAAGCCAATTTTTTTCAACCCCATTACCAGTGCTGGAGGCTGGTTTTTATAGACAAAAGAGGGGGAGAAAGAGGGGGAAAATGGGGGGGAAAACAATTCAAGTTTCCCCCCAAAAGTTGGCCCCCCGGATACAAAATCTGGGGGGGGGGGGAAAAGTGTATTTCTGCAATGTACTCACTGCAAGGAATCAGGCCAGCCAGGTTTTGGATTTGCAGGTGGCTGGCCGGCTCTCCCCATGGTCGGCCGGCCGGGGGTCAAAAAGGCCAAGTTCAATTGCTAGCCGACCACCACAAATTGGTGGCCTCCCATGTGTTCTCAACACAACCCTGTGGTCAAAAATTGGCAACAATGAACCAGGAGAGAGAATAAGCCACTTTTAGGAGGGGTTCAAAAGGGTCAATACCAATTACTAGCCGACCATATGATATTGGTGGCCTCCCAAGTGTGTACAACACAAATATGTGGTTTGGAGCTAGAAAAAGTGGCCCTAGGGTGGTCAACATTGGCTTTTAAGTGAGAAAAACGGGCGACGGAGGGCGATGAGGAAATATAACTGGTTGCTGAAACAATTACTGGCCTCCCATCCTTCTACGACCTTCCTGGTGATGAAACAGAGGTTCCTGCCAAAAATGGACACAAACCGATGCAAAATGAAGGTTCGGGGGCCGAAACGCGCAGTCCGAGGCCCCGAAAACTGACTGTTAGGCACCGGGAGTGGTGTTCGACCATGAAATTGGTCTCTCGGACAACAGTGCCCGTCAAAAGGGAGTAAATAAGATGTATGCCAAAAATCGGAGCAAACGGAGGTAGTTAGGCGGTCCCGAACTGAGGCACACGGCCTGACGGCTCCGAAAACCGGGAACCGGGCTCCGAAATGGGAAAAATGGCCTGCGACCACGAAACGTAGCCTACAGCCATTGAGAGATGATCTACGAGACCTCTCCCTCCCCTCAGGAAGAGAAAACAGAGAAAACAGAGCCGGGTTCGCAAATCGAGGCAAAGCATAGAAAGGGTTCGAAAGTCCGGAGGCAAGGCTCACGACCGAGACTCTGAAACTTCTGAACGAGCACGATATGCAACATCACCAAGCGCTCAATCAGTGACGTCTGAGTCTTAAGGTCGGTCAAAAATGGGGTGTCTACAGTTGCTCCTCTTTGACAGAACTCGGAAGTCAAGAAGTGACGGGAGTGAATGTCAAAGCCTAGAGACGACCCATTTTTGACAAGGCCGAAGACTTAGACAATCATACAAGATAAACAGAGATGTGCCCGCAGGCGTGCCCGCAGGCAGGGGGCAAAATGCAAAGCGATATGCACAAGGCCAGATGTAACTTAATGATCATGCAAATGTAGCAAGCTGTAATGAGGCAAGTATTCGCAAATAGATGCAACAGTTTCAAGCAAGAATGCAAAGCAACAACTACATTTCATGCAGTTAAGAATGCGGAGAATTATTCAATTCTCGCCACGTCTTACACGGAGAAGATACAATACCTGCGCGGTTCGTCTGGTTGCACCAGCCTCAAATGAACCGTACATACAATATCGTGCCTCATGGTGCTGGGGATCTCTCGCTTCTTCTTGGTCGAACCACAGGTACTACTTTTCTCCCTGACTATGGTTGCAGCTTTCCCTATTCTCCAACAGGGTGACAGACTAGGTTGGATCAGTATCCAGAATTGAGGTGCATACAGATGCTATCTCAATCTATGGGGTTGCCATACAGATTTCAAGCCGAGGATATACCCCTGGGTATTTAAACCAGACTTTAGTCTCGGAAATCCTGAACCTTTGCGTTCTAGGCATGAGCCATTCGAACTCTAATTTCCACCGTCTCAGTTGGTCTCCTAGGAACTCACCGCAAACACAGGCAGGTGGCTATACCAGACCACCGGAAGTCGTTCGGGCACGACAAACACCAAAGGAATTGCACATTTAGAGGATTTAAGGTCTCCTGGACCGGAAAGTGCACAAGACAGTGCGAATGAAATGCAAGTAAAATGCAAGTACGATGCGCAAAACAGCGCGAATGATGATGCAAGATTTAAGGTCTCCTTAGACCGGAGGATTTAAGGTCTCCTAGACTAGGTGAGTGCACAAGACAGTGTGAGCTAAAGGTGCACAAAACAGTGCGATACAGATAAGGTGCGCAAGATAGCGCGATGCAATGCACTAACAAGTGCAGGTGAGGTGCGCAAGATAGCGCGATGCAATGCATGCACAATGCAAGTAAGGTGCACAAAATAGTGCGATGCGCAAAATAGCGCGAGTGAAATGTAATGCACTAACAAGTGCAGGTGGGATGCGCAAGATAGCGCAAATGATACAATGCACAAAATAGTGCGATGCGCTAAACAGCGCGATTGATTTGAAATGCACAAGATAGTGCAATGTGATATGCAAAGCACAGGATAGTGTGATTGAGGTGCGCAAAATAGCGCGATGAATGCAATGCACAAGACAGTGCGATGGAGGTGCGCAAAATAGCGCGAATGATAAACTGCCCAAAACAGTGCGATTGAGGTGCGCAAAATAGCGCGAGTGATAAACTGCACAGAACAGTGCGATGCGCAAAATAGCGCGAATGTAAACTGCACAAAACAGTGCGATTGAGGTGCGCAAAATAGCACGAATGATAAACTGCACAAAACAGTGCGATTGAGGTGCGCAAAATAGCGCGAGTGATAAACTGCACAGAACAGTGCGATGCGCAAAATAGCGCAAATGTAAACTGCACAAAACAGTGCAATTGAGGTGCGCAAAATAGTGCGAATGATAAACTGCACAAAACAGTGCGATTGAGGTGCGCAAAATAGCGCGAGTGATAAACTGCACAGAACAGTGCAATGCGCAAAATAGCGCAAATGATTTGAAATGCACTAAACAGTGTGATACGCTAAACAGCGTGATTGATTTGAAATGCACAAAACAGTGCGATACGCTAAACAGCGCGATTGATTTGAAATGCACTAAACAATGCAATATGCTAAACAGCGCGATTGATTTTGAAATGCACAAAGCAGTGCGATACGAGCAGTGCGATACGCTAAACAGCGCGACTGATTTGGAATGCACTAAACAGTGCGATACGCTAAACAGCGCGATTGATTTGGAATGCACTAAACAGTGTGATACGCTAAACAGCGCGATTGATTTGAAATGCACTAAACAGTGCGATACGCTAAATAGCGCGATTGATTTTGAAATGCACAAAACAGTGCGATAAAATGCATCTTCTATGCAAGTATGGGGGCATTTTTCATGCAAAAGATACGAGCATTTTCTATGCAAGTATGGAAGCACATTCTATGCAATATTGAAAGCAAGCATATTCTATGCATGAATCATAACGATGCGCGGCACGCATGCAACAACAGTGTGTATGAAAGCTCACATTCTATGCAATAAAGGAGCATCAAATATGTACTCTGGTGCCTCTGATTTGCTTCTTAGAGGACTTCACAACATACTCAGCTCAAAAGGGCATACCCTATTCAAATTGGCGAGAGATAACATCTGTATGTGAAACCTTCTGGTGCTGCTTGGACTGCCATTCTGACTTGAAGCAGGCTTACACTTGGGGTCGAGACACACTCATACTCCAGAGAAATGGCGAGGCCTGAGAAGGTGCACCTGGAATGCAGTCTCGGATTTTGCTAAAGCTGAGACATGCTAAGATGCTCCAAATTTTCCCTCTTTTCTTTTGCTTTGCAGTTCGGAACCTAAATAGCTTCAGATAGGTCCTTGTTTTACTATTCACACTTATCGGGGGTGGACCCTGCGGCTTTATGAAAGAACCAATCCTGTTTTGCACAAATGTGGAGAACAACACGGCACTCTGAGCACAAAACGATTTCTTTTTGAAATTGAAATGAGAAAAGGGTTCTCAACCGGGTATTGAGCCTACAACTGACCACAGCCAAAACGACTCAACAACAGAAAACAAAGGTAGAACAATCTACACACAACTCAACAAAGGAAAAACAAGGTAAACCAACCTAAACACATCTATTGACACTCAAACGACTCAAAACAAGAATCGAGACAAACAAAACAAAAGACACGACACATAGACGTGTTACAAAGAGGAGAGACCTCTCAGTTCGCGAGGAGCCAGTTTCTTCGGGTATTGTTTCCCACCCTTTCTCATTTGTGATTCTCACATCACTCGGCCCTCAGGCTCGGCTTTTCTGACAAAACCCTTTTCCTCCTTTTTTCTCAGCGCACATCTCTCTATTCTTTAATCTCTCATTTTTTATCCCTCTCCTGGGTGGTTGATGGATAAACAGAAAGTTGAAGGCTCTTGCCCCTAGCACTCAGCTAGATTCTTCTTCTTCTGCACACAGCTAGTGAGTTTCTCCCACAGAGGGGTTGTGCTACAAATGAGTGCGTAGTGAATTTGCAACTGACATCGGTTGATGATGCTTTGCCGGGGAGCTTGGATGTGATCAGATCTGTCCAGATGAGGGAGTGGAATATCCTGATTTATTCCAGTTTGTGCTTCGCACTTGGCTTGATACCTCGTTGCTTGGAGGGTGAGAGAGCTTTCAGCCCTTTACTAACAGCTTCAGCTGTGCCCTTTTCTGGCAGGTAGAGTGCTCTTCTTGGCAAGTAGAGTGCCCTTTCTGGCAAGTGCGTTGATAAAGGGGGAAAGACAGAGAACCTGGCTCAACTGTGCCCCTAGTTCATCATTTTGACCATTTTTGTTTTTGTTTTCTACTAAAATAATTTTGACCGAAATGAGAGTCAGATTAACACACTTGTTCGATTTTTGATTTGAAATCATGCAAGTCAGGCTATGAGCACTGAAAATTTTCCTTTTTTGGGTCCAAGAAATGGTCCAATTTTAGAAAAATGGGATAATTTTCGAGAGAATTAGTCAATCTCAGTAAAAATTCTCAAAAAACTATTTTGCAAACGGCCACTTGCTCAACGAGCATGAAACCTACTCCTGAGATGCACAACCTCGGATCCAAAGGAAAGCTGCCCCGTGCTTGAAGAGAGCTGTATGGCAACGGAAAGTTGTCCCTTGTTTGAACGGTATCGCGGCGCATTGAATGGCAACGGAAAGTTGCCCCTTGTTTGAATGGCACCGCAGTGCATTGAATGGCAACGGAAAGTTGCCCCTTGTCTGAATGGCACCGCAGCGCATTGTAATCAGTCCTCGGAGTGATGAACGTAACCAAACTCTCGGATACAGAGAAGACAAAGATGACCAGAACCATCGCATGGACACAATCGAATTTGAAGTGTTTTTACGGCTGGACTTCAGGATGAAGTTGCCTACGTATCCCAAACATGGGAATCAAGCTTTACGTAGTTCAGGGTTAAGGTACACTCGGGTATTAACCTCTCCTTTTTAGGCTCTAACTTTTGCCAAGGCACCCGTCGCGGGTTTTCGACCTTGCGAGCTTTGTTTTTTCTTTTCTTCTTCTTTTTTTTTTTTTTTTTTCTTTTTTGTATTTTTCTTTTTGCTCTTTTGTATTTTTCCTTTTTCTTTTCTTTTTTTTTGTATTTTTCTTTGCTCTAACTTTTGCCTGGGTCGCCCTTCTGGGTTTTTGACCCAACGAGCCTCTCAAAGGGTAAAAGTGTAGCTTGGTCCATGCCAAATGGTTGTAGGGTTTTGAAGTCATCCGTATCCAGGAGAGTGGCTGTTGATTTGCAAGAGGACTCATCTTCGGCTCTTCGAGCACATCTGACACCCCTAGTTCGAAGGGTACTTCTGTTCTAGCTTTGCAAGCTTTTCCTGATGGGGTCTGATCTTCTTGATCTGACTTTGGTGCCTCTTGTTCGAGGGCTGCTTCAAATCTGGCCACACAGGCCTCACATCGTGGTTGACCGTTTGAACACTCTGAACCCAAGGTCAAGGTTTGAAAGCAAAGGCTCAAGTCTCGAGGCTGAGAGCGATCCTAGGCTGCGCAATCTCAAGAGCGATTCCACACAAGTCTTCACAGGACCGCGCAAAACATGTTGTTTTTGAAAGTTTTAAGAAAGCGACAAATCTCTCGCGCCGAAGATAGTGTGGAACCAATCTGGATCAAAGCTAGGGTCCTTCTCAGTACTCACACTAACAAGCATGATTTCATTCATTAAGCGCTTAGCACGCCTCTTTTTCTCTCAGTTTGATCAAAGTTTTACAAATCCCGAGGAATTCCTCCCTCTTTATTTTCACTGCAGTGTTCAAAAAGTTTTGAAAAACTCAGGTCATTACAATGACTTAAAAGGCACAGAAGAGCAGGTGAAAAGTACTGCCGGTTCATTCCAAAATTTTCTGATACAGCTGGCACACGGCCGAAGCAAGCACAAAGGCATGAAAAACCACTGTTGTTTCATTCAGATCTTCTGGTGTAACTGGCTCCAAGGCAGAAACAGACTCAAAAGAAAGCAAAAAGACAAATACAAAACAAAATGGTGATGTCTGAGGTAACACCCCCGAAATCACCCAACTCTAACAAAACAGGACTGACTCGACATAACAAGACAGACCCAACTGACTCAGTATGGGAAGACTGACTCAAAATAAAAGGGGCAGACTCAAAATAAAACAACAAGACTAACCAAAACCCAAGTCAAAATGTACACAAAAACCAACATTCGCAAATGCTCAAAACAGTGCGTGCCAAACGCTACATCCAGAGTAAACTGAGCGCCGCCCGCAGGTGGTTCATCCCCGATCATATGGTCACATGATCCCCCGCAAGTTCATTGATCAAGTGCCGATAGACTTCGCAAGACTGGCACGACAATGATCCTGTTGTCGATTAAATTTTGTATTTCGTGACAAAGACGAAGGCACATGTCAGTGTCATGGCCAGCTCGCTGATGGAAGGCACAATAGTCAGCTGGGTTATGTGAGGGAGGGGGTTTCTTTGGTAATGGTTGTGGCTCCAGGGGCTTCAGATACCCCTTTCCAATCAGGACCCTCAAGGCCGCTGATAGAGACATGTACAGTGGGGTGAACACCCTCTGGCCCCGAGGTAGATAGTCCGAAGTTCGGGGGTTTGGAGAAGATGCGCCAACAAAGGGGTCGGCAGGTGCTGGCCGGGTTTGCTGATCTTTCCCGGGAGTAGGGTTAGAGCTGAAAGGAACATTCCTGGCATGACGGCCCTTTTCCCGGCCTACCCCTCGATTCAAACTGCTCTCACTCTGAACGGCAAAAGTGCCATCCACGATCGTTGCAACGACTGCTAGTACTTGCTGTTTGTTCAGTCCTTCGGCTTTCCAAGCCTCAACAGCCCACTGAAGATGTTCATGGGGACTAATGCTTGCCCCTGGCTTGTTCTTATCACTGGCCTCCACTTTACTAAAAGATTGGCCTTCTTTCAACGCAACCCGTCCCAAGGTTGGAGAGCCTTTGACATGAACTCCCTGGTATGTGATGTGGTTGATGACGGAGCCAAAACTCCAAAGGTTAGATCTGCCACAGTTCTCTGAAGATCTTTGATCATCCTCATCAGCTCAGAAGTAGTGGACTCATAGGTTTGAGATGATTGGGATTCAAGTGCATCCATCATGCACAAGTCCGTGCTTTCTGGAATGAACACCGCAGGCTTGGGTAGATGGGCTGGGGTGATGTATATGCTGGGGTTGTAGCCGGATGGCATTGTATGGATTAAATTGAGATGTGGGGGTGACAGGTTTGTGGTGGCCTGAGGTCCCTTTGGTGGAGCTATGATCTCTTCGTCAATAAGGTCCTGAATCTTATGACGGAGGCGATGCAATGGTTCGTATCATGACCGTACTGTTGATGGTAGGTACAGTGTTTAGTTGGGTCATATCTGGGTGGAAGAGAACTTGGAAGGGGTTGAGGTTCTAGGAGCTCTAGGTATCCTTTTTCCCGCAGCATTTGCAAAGCTTGAGAAAGACTCATGTACAGAGGATGGAAATTTCGGGCTTGGTGCCGAGTTGAAGTGGTTGGTCTTTGGCTATTGAGGGAAGTGGTGATAGTGTCTACTTCTGAGCATTTCACAGTTGTGCTACCATCAGTAGTAGCATTGGGACTGTGAACAGCATCCTTCTTCGAAGGCTCATTATCTTCCACAAAGATCCCCTGTTGGATGGCCTCATTGATTTGAACCCCAATGTCATGGAGGTCCTTAAATTTGAATATCATATGCTGCAATGTTTCGGCTTGTCTAACCATGTCTTGTTGCAACGAATCCACTGATTGCTGGAAATAGATAAGCAAATCCTCCAAATTTGCCAAAGCCTGCGCCATGATAAAGGTAGATACTAGCGCTCTGACCAAGGTGATGTGACTGGTGACTAGCGGATCAAATGAACCGGTGAGCCCTGACTAGCCTTTCTTTGCCTTATCTCAGTGAAGGAACACTGGTTGCCCTTGAATTGAATCTCTAACCTGACAAAGTCTATTAGCACAAATCTGATGAACCTCGGGGGATATTGGAACCTTCTGAAGCTATGGTTCTAGGACTACCTAGCAAAAGAGAAAATAGACAGCACCTCAGCCTGATTTCACCAAAACAGATATGAGCATACTAGGACGACTGTGCCCTCTACTGAATTCTGCCCCAAAATTCTCCCTGTAAACCGATACCCTCAGGTAAACTGAATCCCGCCAAATACTGATGCCTGCAGGCCTGATGCCCAAACTTGCAGACTGATACACGCATTCCCTGTAGAGACACACTCTAAAAGCACATAGCAGATAAGTGAGAGCCAAAACACCTCTATGTTGGGGTAGGGTTTCCCTGTCCTATTTTGTCAGGAGCTAGGGTTTCACTACGCACACAGCGGTTTCAAACAACCTATAAACGGGTAAGCAACCTGTCCTAGTTTAGAATGGTCACTATGGATCCGAATATGCACTAGGTCGAATGGTCAAAAGGGGTGCCCCGGTAAAACCGGGGTTTGTGCTCCCATACTGTCAGAGCCCGCAACTGGTCAGCCTTATGGACATGCCTTGACAAGACAAGCCTCCAGCAAACCGCTCAGAATAGCAGACGGCAAACACGGTGTCCTAGGCGCACCAATGCAAATGCAATGCAAAGAAGCACACAAGTGTAGTCAAAACCAGATATCATGAGTTCGAGTCAAATTCTCTAAATCCCCAACAGAGTCGCCAGAAACTGTAGACGTCCCCGAACGCCCCGGGAGGGTGTGACTCCCCCCCGTTCCGTTCGCTTGCGGGTCTACTACAGTTCAAGGACTCAAGTGTCACGGTTCTTAATCTTAAACCAAAGAGTCCAAATCCGGCAAATCCTTTTGAGAAAGCAGATTTTTTTTGAAAGAAGTGCCAAATATGGACTGCTTTGCCAGATACAGAGTCGCCACCTAAATATTTTATTTTTGAGAAATTTAGGAAACCCTGACTCGGTGCCAAAGGCCACGTGTCCGTCATCACCAAAGTTGCCTCGGCTCGGGAACTTGGGTACGATTGGGAAGGTCACTTCGTGAGCACCCCCGCTCGCCCTGTCAAAGACCGGCCTCTACTAACCATGATATCTTATTTTGAAAACAATGCGTGCTCTTATTTCGGTTATTAGCCTAGATTTACTATGTGATGCGCACGGCATACAAGTATAGACTGGATCGCCTGAATTGGAACAAAACATTTCATGTTTGTTTATTTGAAAATGGTTTGATGGTGCTACTCGCAAGTAGGCTAAGACGTGATTTGCCACCCTCGGGTGGGCTTAGAAAACATGATTTTGCCACTATCTAGTGGGCTTAAAACAAACAATCAATGCATTGTCCCAATTCAAATAACCCAACCTTCACCCACAGGCATTCAGGCAGTTATATCACATAAGCAATTAGCCTCATGGTAAGTATGCTATCATGGCAGTCACTCACACGCATGCAAGGATGCTAAAGGATAACCACTTACCGAGTACTCCAAGCCAAAACAGAAGCTAATTAGAAATCCATGCATGAATCCTAAGTATACAGAAATGCCTAATGCAACACATGCAAAAATGCAACTATAGCAGGCTCGGCTATTCTAAACATGACATATGAGATGCAACAGCTATCAAGTATTCAACTTGGAATTGAAATACAAATGCAGTTAGTATGATGCGCCGAGCCCGGTGCATGCAAAACAGATGAATGATGCAAACATGCTATCATACTGTATGCTAATTGAAATATGCCATAATCTAACCATCATAAGCTGGTAAATAAAAGGGAGAAAGACGTGGGGTTGGAAGACATATATCACACGCACGCACACTTATTACAATTATGCCCTCGCACAGAGGGTCTGAATAAATACTATACAGTTCCAAATAGTACAGTCCAAATAATACAGTCCAAAATATGTACAAATTCCTAATTAATTTACAGATTAACTAAGAAAAATAATAAACTGGCATGCAAGCCAGGGACTGCCTTGACTCTTCTTCTGATGATGAATGATGCATGTCCGGGTTGCCTTTGCGCGGAAATCCATGGCGATGCCCAGTTAGCCTCTGTTTTGCACTTGTTCTTGAAATGCGTGCCAAGCTTTGGAAGGTTGCTGATTCTCGATTTGCTGCAACAGAGAGCAGGAAAGGGACATGGCAATGTATTTTCACAATGTATGCATCCTCGATCCTCGTGCCACCAGTCACGCATCTCGATGCATGATGGCCGAGGAGTCGAATTGCACAACTCAATATGAAATGAATGTATATGAGGACACAACAAGACCTAACTCCATCATGGATAATCCGGAGTGTCGGTGACTGGGAATTGAGACACGTTTCGTCACTCGAAGTACGAAACGCACCTCGTTTCCCGTGCTCGGGCTAACTCCTATCCCGAACACAATGCAATATGCATGGTATGCATGAATGTAACTAAGATACACCCTAACATGCACAATGTTATGAAATGGCATACGCGATGCACGAGGTAATATGGCATACACATTGCACTAACATACATCCTAGCATACACAATGCTATGAAATGAAATGGCATACACAATGCATAATGGACTTACACCAACATGAGTGGACCTCAGCCACACTCACATAGGAGGCCATTAGATGAAAATGAGACACTCGAAATGCGTGCACGCGTGCACGCAAACCGAGGACCGAACCTAGGGCACGAATGCCACTCTAACAAGACATGGCAAGACATGGAATATGGCATACTATCATGCAAATTTCCGTAGCAAGATGAGATGCAAAACAGTCCCGAAACATGATAAAATGAAACCCGATGCATGGAACGAGTCCCGAAACATGAAATTTGGCATACGGAATGACCTATAGCTATGCAATGCATGCATTATTTGAAAATGAAGTGTAAATACAGAAGAAAGGCAGCCCCAAAAAAGCATGTTTACAGTTTTAAGCATGGCCAAACAGTGAACACAAGTGGGGCTAAACTATCATGCAAAAATGGCCCCGAAAGCGAGATAAAGAAGCAAGTAGCATATGCTGGCCCTAAACAGAGAAGGGCCCTTCTACAATGTTGAAGAGGGGCCCGAAATATGATGTTTTACAGTTTATGACAAACCACAAAAACAAACACAAGTATGGCAAAATTCTCATGCAAGAAATGGGCCAAAATAGAGACAAAGAAGCAAGTGTTGCATGCCGGCTCCAAACAGGTGAGGGCACTTCAACAATGTTGAAGAGGGGCCAAAAATATGGCTTTTTACAGTTAAGTACCAGACCCAAAACAGTGTACAAGTATGCTCAAAATACTATGCAAAATTATAGCCAAAAAGAGAGCTATAACACAAAGTATACAAAGGGTGCCTCAAACAGTAAAGGACCCTTAATGAAACATGAAGAGGGGGTCAAAATATGGCCATTTTCAGTTCGGACCAAAGTCCAAAAACAGAAGCACAAGAGGCTAATAAATCATGCAAAAATGGGGCCAAAAGAGGGATACAATGGCAAGTGACATATGGACGCCCCAAACAGTGATGAGCCCTTCAACAATGTTGAAGAAGAGCTCAAAATAAGCAACTTCACAGTTTACTACATGCCTCAAAACAGATTATACATAGGCCAAAAATAATATGCAAGAAAATGGCATACAAGAGAGGTAATGAAGCAAGTGCAAAAAGGAAGCCTCAAAAAGTGAGAGGCCCTTAATGAAACATGAAATAGAGCTCAAAAAAATGCTATTTTCAGTTATGGTTGGAGCTCAAATATACAAGCAAGAAGGGCTAAGAAATGATGCAAAAATGAGCTCAAAATAAGGGAAAAGTGACTCACCCTTGTAGACCAATTCTTTAGCTGCCTTTAGACCAAGAAATGTTGCCTCCTAAGCTCTGAGAAGGCCCTCCAAGCTGCTGGAATGGAGGTGGCGGTGTGGTGCTAGGTGGTGGTGTAGAAAAGGGTGTAGAACTTGGATGTTTTGGTGCTTGAAGAGAGAGAGATAGAGGAGATATGCATACAAGGCTCAAAGCCAATTTTTTTCAACCCCATTACCAGTGCTGGAGGCTGGTTTTTATAGACAAAAGAGGGGGAGAAAGAGGGGGAAAATGGGGGGGAAAACAATTCAAGTTTCCCCCCAAAAGTTGGCCCCCCGGATACAAAATCTGGGGGGGGGGAAAAAGTGTATTTCTGCAATGTACTCACTGCAAGGAATCAGGCCGGCCAGGTTTTGGATTTGCAGGTGGCTGGCCGGCTCTCCCCATGGCCAGCCGGCCAGGGGTCAAAAAGGCCAAGTTCAATTGCTAGCCGACCACCACAAATTGGTGGCCTCCCATGTGTTCTCAACACAACCCTGTGGTCAAAAATTGGCAACAATGAACCAGGAGAGAGAATAGGCCACTTTTAGGAGGGGTTCAAAAGGGTCAATACCAATTACTAGCCGACCATATGATATTGGTGGCCTCCCAAGTGTGTACAACACAAATATGTGGTTTGGAGCTGGAAAAAGTGGCCCTAGGGTGGTCAACATTGACTTTTAAGTGAGAAAAACGGGCGACGGAGGGCGATGAGGAAATATAACTGGTTGCTGACACAATAACTGGCCTCCCACCCTTCTACGACCTTCCTGGTGATGAAACAGAGGTTCTTGCCAAAAATGGACACAAACCGATGCAAAATGAAGGTTCGGGGGCCGAAACGCGCAGTCCGAGGCCCCGAAAACTGACTGTTAGGCACCAGGAGTGGTGTTCGACCATGAAGTTGGTCTCTCGGACCACAATGTCCCTCAAAAGGGAGTAAATAAGATGTATGCCAAAAACCGGAGCAAACGGAGGTAGTTAGGCGGTTCCGAACCGAGGCACACGGCCTGACGGCTCCGAAAACCGGGAACCGAGCTCCGAAATGGGAAAAATGGCCTGCGACCACGAAACGTAGCCTACGGCCATTGAGAGATGATCTACGAGACCTCTCCCTCCCCTCAGGAAGAGAAAACAGAGAAAACAGAGCCGGGTTCGCAAACCGAGGCAAAGCACAGAAAGGGTTCGGAAGTCCGGAGGCAAGGCTCACGGCCGAGACTCTGAAACTTCTGAACGAGCACGATATGCAACATCACCAAGCGCTCAATCAGTGACGTCTGAGTCTTAAGGTCGGTCAAAAATGGGGTGTCTACAGCTGCCGAAGCTCAACTCAAGGTAATTCATGATCTTCTGTTGAAGCTTGGAACACGACTATGGTGATTATGATACAGTTGATGACGAAGCTGATTATATATGCAGAAGCTGAGGGTGTAATAGTCATATAAAATAGTTAAATAATAAATTTTGTCCTTTATGCAAAACTTTATAATTATGAGGGGGTTTAGAAAGTATAATTTTTTTCTTAGTCCTTTTAACAATGAAAGGAAAGTAGAGGGGGTTTATAGCTAAATTTTCCATTTGGAAACTCCCAAATAAATCACTTTTTTTTTTCTTTTTTTTTTTTCCCTAACTTTTTTTGTCTTACATATTTTCAAAATTATGTCAAATTTTTTTTATTTACTTTTTTTGGTTCATCTTGTGCAGACGATTCTAAAAAATAATTTTTTTTGAAAAACTTAGGAAAAAAATTTAAGCCAAAATAAGTATAAAAAAAAATCCTTTATTTTGTGTGTGTGTGTTGGGGTTGGGGTTGGGGTTGGGGTTAGGGTTGGGGGGGTTATTTTGTCTTTTCCAGATTGTTTTTGGAATTTTTTAATTTTTTTTAAATTTTCAATTCGTCTTGTTAAGTATAATTTAAAAGTCCAGCGTTTTTTCTTTTAAATTACCAACACAAAAATGAGTCACCCAAATATCAAACTCCAAACACTAATTGAAATCAAAGGCCAAAGTAATCTATTCACTATTTTAAAAAAGATTAAGATGTTGACGTCTAATTTAAAATGTTAAATTCTCTTTTAAATAATTTATTTTGGCTTAATTTAATAACATAAATTTAGCTTCTCAGACTTAGATTTATCACTTGTCAAGCCAAAAAAGAAGAAATAAAATAAAATTACAAGAGATTTGTGCACTTAGTATAATTTTTTTTAATTATTTTTAAATAATAAGAAAGTATTGATGCAACTTTAGTAGCAAGTCGCAGTTCTCGTGGATTGAAACCAAGGTTTTGAAAATCGGACCGGATCGGCCGGTTGAACGGTTGATCGGTCAGGATTCCAGTTCAGATATACATTCTAAACCGTTCGAAGCTAAAAACCAGCTTATTTAGAGAGAACCAGAAAAATCGACGGTTGAATCGGTGACTTGTCCACCCAATCCTTTTTTCGGTTCACCCACCAATCCGATTTTTAAAATATTGGTTGAAACTATTTTAATGAAAATAAAATATGCATTGGCATGCCACATTGTATTTTTTAAGAAAGGAAAATAATATTTTGCCCTTTTTATATTTGTTCATTTTTTTTACTTTGGTCTTTAAACTTTTTTGTTTTTTTTTTATTTTTGATTTTTTAATTTTTTTTTCAATTTTTTTAAAACTAATTTATGTTCAAAATTAAATAAAAAATGATACATTGACAATCACGTGATATAAAAATATTTTATTATATATAACTCACACCTTTGATACAAATCTAAATTTTAATATAATAATATATTTTTTTATATCATATTGTAGCTAGAGTGATATTTTTTTTTATCTAATTTTAAATTGAAGTTAATTTTAGAAATAAATTGAAAAAAATTTAAAACAAAAACTGTTAAAATAAGAGACAAAAAATTTAAGACTAAAAATAAGAAAATGTCCAAACGTAAAAAGGGCAATGCATAATTTCCTTGTTTAAAAATAATAGAAACGAGGAGCCCCAAAAAAATAAAAATAAACGAGGATCCAATTTATTTATTTATTTTTATTTTTTTAATGTGAACCCCATGTAATTATGGGTAAAAAAATGTGTCAGTGTACACCTACCTATATCATGCGTTAACACAACAAAATGTAGAGATGTAAATTTGCTCTGACCCAATCCATTCGGCTCATGTCAAGTCTTACAGGTTCTTGTCAAAAATCGAGCCGGGCCGAGTTACGAGTCAAAATTTTAGGCCCAGGTCCAGGGGTATTCGGTCATTGGTCGGGCCGGCCCGGTGGGTCTGGCTTGGCTTCGGACTTAGGCGGGTCTGACCATTTTTTTAAATTTTTTTCTAACAAAATTTTATTATTTTTTAGTAAAAAAGATACCGGGTCTTGGCTGAGCCGGGTCTTGAGTAGACCTTAAGCGGGCAGATGGGCTGGGCCACGGGAGCCAGGCCCATGGGTTGAGTCGGGCTTCAAATGATGGCCCAGCCCAAGGGCTCGGGCTGGGCTCAAGTTCGGGCCCAAACGGTCCTAAACAGGCCGGACCCACGGGTCACGAGTCATTTTTACGCTTCAAAATGTTATAAGTATTATTTATTTATTTATTATTATTATTATATTTATGGTTACTTTGAGAAATAAATATTTTAATTGATTTTTTAACTTTTTATTAGAAGATGTTTAAAAAATAGAGAAAATAGTTCACTTTTTTTTAGTGACTATTTTAGGAAGTGAATTTTTTTTTGGCTTATTGGTTTTTTTTTTTAAAAAAGAAATATGTAAAAAAATAGAAATGTAATGTGACTCAAATAAGCCAATAAACTAATTAGTTGACTTTCTTTAATTTGCAAAATAAACCTTAATCTAACATGTTTTGTGGTTTTGTTTGAGGGGAATTTTTTTAGCTTGATTTTTTTATTTTTTGGTTATTTTAGCCTGACTAAAAAAAGTTTTGTTTGGAATGAATTTTTAATTTTTTTTTATAATTTTGTGAGAAAAAAAGAAATAATTATGATTTAAATATAATATTGGGAAAATTATGTAAATAGTTCCTGTATTTTACATGATGTGTCAATTTGGTCTCTGTAATTTTAATTTGCTCAATTTTGCCCCCTTAATTTAACGGATTGTGTTATTTTAGTCCAATAAATAATGGTTGTTAAGTTAATTTAACAGAAAGTCAAACAATGTGTTAATTTGGTCCCTATATTTTTCACTATGTGTCTATTGAGTCCTTGTCAAAACCAAGAAAATTGAAACTATAGAGACCAAATTGACATATCGTGTAAAGTACATGAACCAAATTGACACATTGTTTGACATTCCGTTAAATTAACTTAACAACCATTATTTATTGAATTAAAATGACACAACCTGTTAAATTAAGGAACAAACCAAATTGATACATCGTATAAACTACATGGATTATTAACATAATTTATCCTATAATATTTTATTTTATTAACTTTTAATATATTTTATATTTTAATAAGTTAAATTAATCTCAACTATCTTGTCAAACGTAGGCTGTGTAATCACCATGAGTAATGTAACAAATGCAGTAGTAAATAATCTATGATTACAAAAATGTGCTATTGATATATAAATGTACCTAGTTAAATGGATCCCACATAAAAAACATACCTATGGAGGAAGCAAACCATCGCCCTAACCCTAACGCTACTCAATCTATGGAAGAAGAAGAAGACCACCTGGTTCGGAGTACAAAGAAAATCAAGAGCTCTATTCCACTCGCAAACACTGAGATGGAAACTGAAGTCGAGATGCTGTCTGAAAAGGGAGATGAGGGCGACAGTGAACTGTGTCTCACACCTCCAAGAAATCTACCACAAAATCCTTCAAGGATGTACTGGTCACAGCAAGGCATAGTGATTACACGCTTGACAGCAGCGTGGAAATACTCTTATTTGATGAGGAAGACGATGATCAAGAGGGACCTTCCTCAATCGTCCATTCCACCTTTGAACACATGGGTCCACCTAGAGTAACTCTTCCAAAAAAACTCCTCCAAAAGATTAGGAAACCATGGGAGAATGCTCTAATTATTAGACTTTTGAGAAAAACCATTGGGTACAAAATGCTATGCACAAGGGTCAAGAACATCTGAGGACTACAAGGTGAGTTCAACGCCATCGATTTGGGGTACAATTTCTTCTTATTCAAGTTCTCCAACCAGGAGGACTATACAAAGGTTTATATAGGAGGCCTTTAGGTAATCATGGACCATTATCTCACCGTGAGGCGATGGGAACCTAACTTCAAACCCTCAGAAGCTTTTGAAACCACAACCACAGTATGAGTTCGGTTTCCGGAGCTTCCGATAGAGTACTATCAAGATAAGGTTCTATTTGCTATTGCCAAAACCATTGGTAAACCACTAAAAAATGATTGGACAACTGCTATGGCTACGAGAGGTAAGTTTGCACGAATTTGTGTGGAGATGGACCTTACCCAACCTTTGAAACCCAAATTTGTGTTGGAAAACAAATGCTATAACATTGAGTATGAATCACTCCATTCCTTCTGCTTTCTCTGTAGCCGTACTGATCACAGGAAGGAAGCTTGCAGATTCAAACTGCCTAGTTCACCACCGGATGGTGTTTAGATAGCCGTTACCGGCACCAAAAACTCCAATAAACCCACCTATGTAATCAACGGTAACCTGCAATCAACGAACACCACAGAGGAGACATTTGGTCCATGGATGCTTGTCACTAAACGTGGACGTAGGCCAATTCAGCCTAGAAAAGCCCAAGAACCAACTGGCCCAACCTTTAAGCCCAATATATGTAAATATTTGAACGAAGGCCAGGATGGGCAAGGAGACCACTCCAGGGGAAGGAAAACCAATAGAACAGGTACTGAGAAAGCCTAGTCAGGTCCATCTCTTCAAATTGGCTCAAGCCAAACTAAAGAAGTGAAAGGTAAAAGGAAAGTCAACCAGATTCAATCTCAGTCCCTCGAACAATCCAATCAGACCCAGCCTTCACCTCTGAATCACTTATCTGGTGCAAGCTCGTCTACTGCTACTGCAGATTCTTCTACTAAGGCCTCAGTCTGTGCACAACTCAATGGAGACGTATACGGTAATGTAGAGCAGCAACTGCCTACAGTGACTGACATGAGCTGTGCTTTGGAACCCATCACAAGTAAAGAAGACTCTACCATGGTAGATGCTACGGTAACCCATACACTCACCATTAACTTTAACCTAACTCCCATTTCTTCAACTTGTTCTTTAGACTAACTAACCAGGAAGAGTGAACCCCTAGACCCAGACTCCATCAAGATCAACAATGGAGAGAGATGGAGAGCCGACACCAGAAGTTCAGGAGAAAGTAATAGAGAAGCACCTTAACCAGAGCAGAGCAGTGGGGCTATTATTAGAACCCGAGAGCGAAGCTCTTCACCTAGCCGCTTTCATTTGGTGGATAGAGCAACTACGGTTGATAATCGAACCAAGTTGGGGGGACAACCCAACCCATCCATTCCACTCGATTCAAATGGCCTCCCTCAGATCAGTGGAGGACGATCATTGGAGAATCCGTAGTATCATTAAGGAACTTGCAGTCAGAGACCTCCCACCATACCCTTCCATGGATTTGCTTCGACTTCTATTTTGGAAGGCAATGGCAAATTTAAGAGAAATATAGTGGAGATTATCAAGAGTCATAAGCCTGAAATCCTGGTGCTCATGGAAACGAAAGTCGCCTATAGCCAGATGAGCAATTTCTTCAATAGACTTGGTTTTACCGCCTCATCTGTTGTTGACCCAGTGGGTAGAGTAGGTGGCATCTGGAAAATCTGGGACACCAGCCAAGTGAATGTTAGAACTTCTACTGTTAACTCACAAGTCATCCATGCTACGGTCCATAAAGAGGATTTTGAAGAATGGGTTCTGGCCACTGTCTATGCTAGTTCCAATCCCACCCTTAGAGCCCATTTGCAGAAGGAACTTGAAGATATGGTGGTTGATATGGAAAAAACTTGACTGGTAGCTGGTGACTTCAACGATTACTCAAGCCAACATGAAAGAAGAGCCTTCTTACGCAGCCAGGATAATGGGAGGACCCAGAAATTCCTTGATCATATGAATAACTACAACCTTATTGATCTAGGAAGCTCTAGACCTCGTATGACTTGGACTAACAACAGGCAAGGTCTAGCCAATACCATGGAACAACTGGCTAGGGCAACGTGTAATGCAGAATGGAAAACCATGTTCCCCAAAGCTACAGTCAAAGTCCTCCCCAGGACCTACTCAGATCACTCCTCTCTTGTAGTCTACACTCAAGGTATGCATCTCTTGAATCCCCTTAATAGACCTTTTAGGTTTGAAGCTGCCTGGATGTCCCATCCAGGTCTTATTGATGTTATTAAATCTGCTTGGCTCCCCATGAATGTTAACCTTCTTGATGCCACTTTTGATTTCACACATAAAGTTATTGATTGGAATAAAGAGACCTTTTGTAATATTTTTAAAAGGAAAAAAAGGCGTTTGGCCAGGATTGAGGGCACCCAGAAAGCCCTTGCTGAAACTTTCACTCACAGTCTTCAAACTCTTGAACAAGATCTCATCAGTCAGTATAATAAGACCTTGTTTCAAGAAGAAATGCTTTGGTTTCAGAAATGTAGATCGAACTACATTACTCTTGGAGATAAAAATACTAGATATTTTCATATATCAACTTTAACTAAGAGGAGAAAACTGAAGATAAATGCTCTTAAGGATAAGAATGGTAATTGGATATCTGACTCCCCTGGTGTCAAAAACCTCATTGTTGACTACTTTCAATGTCTTTTCAGGAATCATAACACTCTCCAACTTGATAATTGGAATAATCTTTCTCCTGTTAAATTTTCTAGGCAAGATAATGATAGCTTCATGAAACCTATCTCCAATATTGAAATCCACCATGCTGTCAAAAACATTGGAGCCTTTAAAGCTCCTGGGAGGGATGATATTCAGGCTGTCTTTTGTCATAAATACTGGGACATTGTTGGAAGACCTGTGTGCGATTTTGTTAAACATTGCTTTCATACTAAGCTTGTTCCTGAATCTATTAATGCGACCCTCATTATACTTATTCCTAAGATTGATAATCCTGAAAATATTAAACAGTTTAGGCCCATAAATTTGTGTAATGTTACTTACAAGATTATATCCAAGCTGATTGTAAACAGACTTAGACCTCTGCTTGATAACTTGGTGACCCTAACCAGTGTAGTTTCATGCCGGGGTGGAACACCGTTGATAACATCATCATTACCCAAGAGATTCTCCATACCTTGAGGCATAAAAAAGGCAAAAGTGGTGGCATGATCTTTAAAATCGACCTGGAAAAAGCCTATGACTGTCTTTCCTGAGATTTCATTAGAGATACTCTCTTAGATCTGCATCTGAATAATGATTGGATTGACCTTATCATGAGCTGTGTCACTAACAATAAGTCCTCTATTCTCTGGAATGGGAAAACTCTTGATGAAATCAAACATAAGAGAGGCCTCAGACAAGGAGATCTCCTCTCCCCTTATCTCTTTGTGCTTTGTATGGAGAGACTTTCTCATATGATAAATACTAAGGTTGAGAAGGGTATCTGGAAGGGTATCAAAGCAAGCCATTCTAGCCCAACCATATCTCATCTTTTCTTTGCTGATGACCTCATATTATTTGCTAAGGCTGACCAATATTGTTGCCATGTTATCTTAGAAGTGTTGTTTGAATTCTGTATTGTGTCTAGCCAGAAGGTTAATTACTCTAAATCAAAACTCTTTGTCTCACCCAACTTATCCCATCATAAGGCCCTCTCCCTTAGTTTCCATAGTGGCATTCCCTTAACCCAAGACCTTGGTAAATATCTGGGCTCCCTTATGATTCATGGTAGAGTGAATAGGAATTTGTTTAGGGATACCATGGAGAAGCTGAAAAATAAACTTTCAGGTTGGAAGGCCAAAACCCTCTCTCTTGCTGGCAGAAATACCCTTATATAATATGTTACTTCTGCCATACCTAGCTATCTTGTAACGCCCTCGGAATAAACCCGTAAATCATGCATTCATTACATCCATAAACTGAAGAGAATAAAACATATTGCCATTCATCAGAGTATTCTTACAAAAGATATTACATGTTGACAACAAAAGTAAATGCCCTATAGGCTTACAACTTTCCAAGTCAACACTTGGGTTCAACAAAAGTAGAGTTCTAACTCTTTACACAAAATAAGCCCATGGCTTGATATACATGTAATATACAAAAGAGAACAACAAAAAGAGCTATCAGTCTCAAGCCTCCCAAGTTACGTCCTTGGAGGTGGCATATCACGTAAACCTGAAAATGATGTCCCATATAGGGTGAGCCAACGCCCAGTAGAGATATGCTAAACATAATATGAGCAATAACTAAAACATTAGCATTTGATAAATGTTTAACTCATATAAATCAACTCATAACACATTTCAGTTCCATGACACATATGTCCATGCTTCATTCCATTTTCCTTTACTTAACAATTTCGATTTATAAACATGGCTTAGAACCTGGCCAAACAATTCCCCTGAGACTACGACTCATATTAAAAACCTTTCCAATATCAACAATTCAAATGAATTAAAATTCATAATAAACACTTCCATACTTCACAATTCACATGAGATAACAACTCATAATAAAACACTTCCATACTTCACAAATGATACACAGATTCGCTGTATCAATGGAGTCCATCCCCTATCTCCTCCCAAATAATATCCGATTTAGGAGTCCATCCTTATCTCCTCCTAAACCGTGGAGTACATCCCCTATCTCCTCCTATACAAAACAATGTATATAAACAATTATCATATACACGATCAATCAATACATAGATTCGATGTATTATTCCAACCGTCATATTCAATGACATATTCAACCGATTAGTTTTAATTCACCTAGTCATCATGCAGTGTCTACAACAATCAAGACTATCCTCCACCGATAGCCCAAAGCAATTATTTTTAAACAGATAATAATTACATCCAACAGATAAATTATCAACATTTCCAAGGTGGGTGATTAATAAATCCAACTCCAGCATTCTACCTCATAATGAGCCAATTTCATTATTTCCAACTCAATTTCATATACCCATAACTTTCCCAAATTAATTATATAAATTGTTTCATAACAAACATTAGGGTTTTTCTCCCATTTTTCTCAACTTTGACCCAAAGGCTCAAATACTGACAACAAATATCAAAAATCTCATTTTAAGGCCCAAAATACATATGTATGGGTTAAAATAACAAAACCCCTCTTTCAATATTCCAAATCTCAAACCCTAACTTCCCAAATTAAACCATTTAATCAAAATACCAAACATTTATATTAAAGATCATAAAAAAATGAGTAGTTATCCGTACCTCAAAAGATGAGACCAAATGGAGATGATGAAGAATTTCCAAAGTGCTCCAAACTTCAAGATTTTTGGATCAAAATGAAGAGCAAGCCAAACCCCACACTTTTTACAAAGGGACAAGGGTAGAGATTCACTTAAACTAGATCAAACCTTAGAGAGAAGTTGAAATCTAGAGAGAGGAGCTCTCTAATGGAGGTTTTTAAAAGTAAGAGAGAGAGAGAGAGAGAGAGAGAGAGAGAGAGAGAGAGAGAGAGAGCGAGAGTGTAAAAAGTGATTTAAAATAACACAGTCTAGATCTGATATACGTATGACCCGCTCGAGCGGAGAATAGGATGCTCGAGCGTCAAATACAAAAACTTAACCCGCTCGAGCACAAAAAATATCTGCTCGAGCGCCAAGGCACAAAACAAGACACCACCCGCTCGAGCGCAAAAAGATCCTGCTCGAGCGTAGATTATACTCTTCCAGTACTTTTACAGACATCGAACACCCGCTCGAGTGCAAGGATACCTGCTCGAGTGCGACCCGCTAGAGCGTAAGGAAATCCGCTCGAGCGTGGAAAAACACATCTGCAGTATTTTTGTAAACGGACAAACTACTGAAGGTATGCAAACTCCGCTCGAGCGCAAGAAGACCCGCTCGAGTGGATCACTAAAAATCTGGGCAACAAGAGTTGGGACAAAAACTCAACCAACCTGTTCGAAACATGCTCAAGACAATTCTAAACTCAAATACAAAGAGTTAAAGGACGGAAATGAAATACAGACAACAACAACTATCAACGGAACCGAGTCCGGAATACAAAAAACATGAGAGGAAAACCGGGATCGCTATATATCTCATGCAAACTATGGAACTCCCCAAAAGCTTATGTGATGATATTGATAAATTCAATAGAAATTTCCTTTGGGGTGAGACTGCTAACACTAGGAAGGTTCACCTGGTGAATTGGGATACTGTTTGTAATAGTAAAGCTAAGATTGGGGATTAGGAAAGCTAGGGACCAGAATGCAGCCCTTTTAACCAAACTAGGATGGAAAATGTTAAGTGATAACGACAAACTTTGGTGTAAAGTGCTCCAATCCAAATATCTGGGGAATAAGAGCATTTTCCATTGGCCTCTTAAAAGAAGATCATCTCATGTTTGGAAAAGTATCTGGAAGAATAGAGACATCCTGAGGAAAGGTGTCAAGTGGAATGTTGGAAATGGTAAGAACATATCTCTGTGAAATGATTGATGGTGTGGAGACCAACCACTATCCTTGGCTTATGGCCCTAACCAGGGTAATGACCAACTAACAGTTAGTGTTGTCCTTAATGATGAGGGCAACTGGGATATTGATGCTCTTAATGACCTGGTCAGTCCCTAAGCTATTCATGATATCCTCAAACTTCATAGACCTAGATTTGTTACCTTCACTGATACCCCATTCTGGGTGGGATCGACCTGTGGTAATTACACCACTGCTTCATGGAGGTGATTGGACTTGGCTTTGGAAAATCAAAGTCCCCCAAAAGCTGAAGAGTTTTATTTGGCTAGTTCTCAAAGGGAGACTTCTTACTAACCACATGAGATTGGTGAGAAATATGACTGGTTCTGATACCTGTTTTGGGTGTGGTTCAGATAGTGAAGACATGGACCATCTACCCAGGAAATGTAGATTCTCCAAAGCTGTTTGGTTTGAAATTCAAGACCCCAACTGGTGGGAGGAGGGTTGCTGTCAGCCTTTTCTTGAATAGGTTACAACTAATCTGAAAAATAAAAATATGTTTTTTGGTCAAACTTGACATGTTATTTTCATCTTTGCAATCTGGCAAATTTGGAAAGATAGAAGCAAACTTGTTTTTGAAAATCAATCCACTCCCATTCAAGTTAGTCTCAAGAACATAAGAACTTATGCTCATGAGCTAAAAGAGGCATTCCAGTCAGCCCTTCACCCAAGTCCATCTCATCCTTTACTAATTAAATGGAATACTCCCCCTGCAGGTAAACTGAAACTCAATGTTGATGGTTGCTCTAAAGGGAATCCAGGTCAAGCTGGCTATGGTGGCCTGTTGCGTGATGAATCTGGTATATGGATTTGGGGATTCTAAGGAAAATTGGGTCATTGCTCAAGTCTAGAGGCAAAACTATGGGCTATTTACAGGAGTCTCTCCATTCTCTTTCAAAAAGGCACCAAGAAGGTTGTAATTAAGTCAGACTCAGAACTAGCAATCAGCCAAATCCAAGATGGCCCATGCCATAATTCACCCTATCGAGCTCTCATCGATGATGCTAAGTTCCTCCTGCAAAGATGTAATTGCTCACTGAGGTACACACCTAGAGAAGGAAACAAGTGTGCAGATCAACTTGCCAATTTAGGAGTTGCACAAATGAACATGTGGTGGTTCTTGATGATCCTCCTGAAAATCTGAAGGCCCTGCTTATAGCTGATATCACTGGTGTTAGTGAGATAAGAGTTTAGTCTCTTTGTGTTTTGTAGCATCTTTTTCTTTCTGTTTGTTTTGAACTTCCTATGAATCAAAAAAAAAAAAAAAAAAAAAAAGAATGGATCCCACATAATATTAATATGGAAGAAAATGATATTAGTTCATAATATATTGTATTTCTCTCTCCTTTTTTAGTTTTTTTCTTTTTTCTTTTTAAACAAAAAACTACAAATCTAGAAAATTATGTTTATAGTGTAGATTTAAATTTAATGTATTATAAAGGAGAAATTACAATTGGGTGGATTTTTCAAAAAATAATAACAAATTTAGGAAAAAGTTTATAATTTTAATTATTAACGTTTATAAAAAATTTCATTAATTTATAATTATTTTTTCAAACTAGAATTAATTTGATATTTTCCCTATTATAAATCGCTAGGATTAATTCAGTGGTTACAACAACTGGGATTCGATTTTCATTTCTTCCCAATATATCCAAAATATAAATAAAAATTAATGTGATGTGACGTGAGCCATACTAATAAATGTAGTCCGCATATTTTATTTTTTAGACGCTTTTTGTATTTTTTATTACTTGGATGTGTTTAAAAATATAAAAAAAAAAAAGAAAAAAAAAGAGAGAAAGGAAAAAAAGAAGAAGCCCCAATTGTGAACCATCTTGAGCTGCAAGTTCCCAATTAAACATTTCACAATATTAAAACATGTATAGAGAATAATTATATTGATCCGAAAGCACTCTCCATAGCAGCTCAAGATATAAAATCATGATAAACACAAAATCTATTATCTATTTATTATTACATCAGATTGAATTTTAAAACAAACTTTTAGAACAGTTGGTATTAAGAATTCAACATTAGACAAAATTTCTCAATTTGAGTCATTTTTTACAAGTGTCCTCGCCTTAATTCCATGCATTTGTCAACGTAAATAAAAAATTTCTTTCATGCACATCAGGAATTTAACAAATTATCATTTCTACATCGGTATACAACAACTGTTAAAATAAATAAATAAATAAATGAATAAATTTAACAACTGTAAAATATTAAAAAATAAATAAATTTAAATGGGTTGTAAATTACACCGTGTACATGGGTGTACAACCAAACTTGTAATTGTTGTCCCAGATAATAGAATAAATAAATAAATAAATAAATACTAAAACAAATCAAACCTCTAGAAAAAAAAAATTATTGTATATTCCTAAGTTTGTATCATGGTTTTAAATAATGGTATTAGGATATTGGTATCGGTGATACAGTCACATGTCGCGCAGTATCAGCCTGCATATTGATGAAAATTTGAAATTTCGATACATAACAGCATGTAAGTTTATAGGATCTTTATACTAGAAATCAAAACACTATGAATATAATTAATTACTAAAATAAAACTTAAATACATACCGTTTAATTCTGCCATTGTCTTGAATGTTGCTTTCTTTAGAACAATACGGTATTCACAGTTGGAAAACCTTAGCACCAGCTCTTCCTCTCATTCTCCTATAACTTTCACGTTGTTTTTCAATGGGGCTAACAACCCTTAGATTTACATATATATATATATAGGTAAACCCTAATAGGATAGGAGAGGGGACCGGGCCTAAACAATAATTATTGGGCCCTCCCATTAAGGAACCCAAATAAGTCAAAACAAGCCTTACACCTCCATACCACACTTATAATAAATCCACTAAGATGAACCATGGCCCAAAACTTTATGAATCACAAAATTAATTTGGGCTTATACCAGTCAGTTTGTCTGAATCACTTTCAACCCGTTTTTCACAAATCAAAATAAAACATAGTTAATGGTAGCCCAATTAAGAATAATTTCTTACATTCTCCCACTTGGGCAACATTGACTACTATTTTTTTTTTTTTATTTAAAAAAAAAACAATTTATTTGATAAAACGACTCTCGGATTGAACAACTTTAATGGCCACATAAACATGATTCAGAACAAAACATCTTAGCACAAAATCCCGTTCAACGAAAATATTAATATTGAACTGTAGCGATAATTATGCTATTTATCAGCATAATATCTTCTACAATTACAAATACCAATATTCCACCAACATGGATTCCTGTATGTGATAAAGTGTAGTGTGAAACTTTTAGCACAAGTGATCCAATCAATTATAACATGCTAATTTCACATTCAGTCCACTGTATGGTCTAAAAGACCCTTTATGGGATTTTATCCCCTTTACACTTCCAAAGGAAGCCTTTAAATCTCAAAACAAGATTTTAAACTTTATGGATCCATGTACACTTCTAAAATCGAAGCCTTTAAATTCATTCAGAATTTATTAACTGTAACTATATGAGCTCATTTAAAATAAATAACAAATAATATTCAAATGTGCACAAAACTTATAACTGTAGATAAAATGAGAGTCAACACATCAAATTTTAATAGTTAAAAAAAAATAACTCATTAATGTGTCAAAAACAAGTACTTAAAAAAAAACTCTATCCAAGCACATCAAAAGACTGTAAAATACTCATGTGCTCAACATGTTTAACAAACTCAATTGGTCTAAGCCCTTTAGTAAGAGGATCTGCTAACATGTCTTTTGTACCAATGTGCTCATAAGTCACATCACCATTATCTACCCATTCACGAACTTTGAAATACTTCAGATCTATATATTTAGCACCACCAGAATTTTTGTTGTTCTTTGTAAAGAAAACCGCAGCCATATTGTCACAATAAATTCTTATGGGTCTAGAGATGGAGTCAACTACTTGAAGCCTTGAAACAAAGTTCTTTAACCACACAGCTTGAGTACCAGCCTCAAAACATGCTATCACTTCTGCTTGCATT